>QXTE01000092.1:1098893-1515346 GCA_003942145.1 Platysternon megacephalum | reverse complement strand
AATAGAGCTACGTAACAGGTTTGGAGAATGAGGAGGGGGTACAGCAGGTGGTAGCTGACCGTGGGAGGGCGAGGAAGAAGAGAAGAGTGGCTAGTCCGATAGAAAGAGGGGCGGAGTCANTGGTTTGATAGGATAACTTGATTTACATAATAGGTCAATAATGTGCCACCGCTGGTAGTTAGTACCGATGGTAAATGTTGGGATATTGAAAGTCTTTTTCCTGAGTGTCTGGATGGAGAATCTTGCCCGCATGCTCGGAGTTCAGCTGATCGCCATATTTGGGGTCGGGAAGGAATTTTCCTCCAGGGTAGATTGGCAGAGGCCCTGGAGGTTTTTCGCCTTCCTCCGCAGCATGGGGCAGGGGTCACTTGCTAGAGGATTATCTGCTGCTTGAAGTCATTAAATCAAGATTTGGGGACTTCAACAGCTGAGTCAAGGGTGAGAGTTATTTCAGGAGTGGGTGGGTCAACTCTTGTGGCCTGCATCATGCAGGAGGTCAGACTAGATGATCATAATGGTCCCTTCTGATCTTAAGTTCTATGATTCTATGATGATCTTCAAAGCTTACAGGGCATTTTTGGTGGAGGGACCACAGCTATGGAACTCACTACAGCTTGAGCTCATGCTGAGTCCAAGTGTATTTCCACATTTAGAGCAAGGTGGAATGCTCACCTCTTTGGCATTTCCTAATTGGCTATGACATAAATTGCCCTGCCTAGGCTCTCTTGGAAGCTGGCTGCTGGGATCTGACTAATGTAGTGGCAGTAACTGTTGGAGAGGAAGGGAGCTCTCCCATTTAGTGGGGTAACAGTGTGTCTGAGTTTTGTAGGGTGGGTAAACAGGGAAAACTAACAAACTAAAGAGCCCAGCACGTTTATATTTATTTTAGGAGCTTTAGAATTGTTAGTGTATACAGGCAGCAAAGAATCCTGTGGCACCTTATAGACTAACATACTAACATAGTGTATACAGATGCATCACACAGTGAAATATATAGTGACAGTCAGACTGGTGGACAAAATGTTCCTACTCCAGATGAGCAGAGATAGGGGGATATCAGCATTTTAAAATGGCATAGTGCAGGGGTTCGCAAACTTCATTGCACCCTGACCCCCTTCTGACAACAAAAATTACTTCATGACCCCCCAGAGGGGGAACCGAAGACTGAGCCTGCCCAAGCTCCACTGCCCCGGTGGGGGGGGGGAGGGGGGTGTCAAAGCCTGAGCCCCACTACTCCAGGCAGAGGGGGGCCAAAGCTGAAGCTCAAGGGTTTCAACCCCAGGCGAGGGGCCTGCAACCTGAGCCCCGCCACCCAGGGCTGAAGCTCTCGGGCTTTGGCTTTGGCTTTGGCCCTGGGCAATCGGGCTTGGGCTTCAGCCCCAGGCCCCAGCAAGTCTAAGCCAGCCCTGGTAACCCCATTCAAAGGGGGTTGTGCCCCACTTTGGGGTCCTGACCCACCGTTTGAGAACTGCTGGCATAGTGGTTTGAGTGACCTTAATAGTTGCTAAACTAGAACACACAGTATTGCAAATGAATGAAAACTTGAAACAACTCAATGACACTTGTGTGATGGTTCCAGGGGTACCAAGGACTGAAAATCACCTTGTTACCCCTGCCTCCACTGTGAAGGAGTCTTGCTTGTGCTTGGCTGGGTGTCAGCTCCCTGACACCACCAGCCTGTTGGCTGCTCAAATGGTGTCCTCTGGGCAATGCCAGCCCTTACTTTGCCTTCCAGGTTAACAGCAGGTGCACTTGAGTCCTGTTGAAGCCTTCCCTTGTGGTATCCAGCCCCTGTCACTGGCTACTTGCAGAATGATCAGGTCTGCTGTTCCCAAGGGTACAGTGTACACACCAACCTGTATGATCCAACTCGGGGTCAGCACGTTGCTTAATATCACAGTACTGGCAAGAAGAGCTAATTCCCATGACAACTGGCAGGAGGTGCCAGAGTGGTGAGTTCCACCCCATCACAATGTGATAGACATAGTTATTCATATATAACTAGAAATAGTGAAGTAAATGACATAGATGTGACTAGTTGTCTACCACAACTAGAAATAGTGAAATAAAATTACAATGAGTGGGAAGTCTCATTTCCAACTCATTTTGGTGTGTTTTTTTTTTTTTTTCCCCCCTCAAGCATTTTAATGTGTAGCACAGATGTTCTTGTATCTTCTTGGAGCCTAAATCCAACAGGGCTTTTTCATTTGTTCTCAGATTTTCTAACTCTTCTCATCTTGCTCTGGAAACTTCTCCAATTTTCTCACACTTCAGTGCTTCTGAATTCACTTTTTAATTAAAATTAAACCACCTAAATCAGCAGCTGTTTGAAGTTTCCATTTAAATGTGTTTCCTAATAAAAAGCAAGAATTCAAAGTGACACATGAATCACTATTAAACTCTGCTGCTTCCAGAAAATAGTGAACAATCCAAAAAGCCCAAAGAATTGGGAGAATAAAGGCTACTAAGGTAGGCCACTCCTGCTACTGATGTCAGCCTAAGCAGGGGATGTTCTGGATTGAATAATTAGTAACACAGTTGCTAGACCTAGTCACGTTCTTTAAAGAGCCAGAACAGCCTCATACAATTAAATTTTAAAATGAGGAGGGGGAGAAGGCAATAAAAATAGGAGAGGAAAGGTTTAGCCACCACCGTTTTTACTCCATTTTCCTGCCCTTTACTATGAACTGATTTTCACACCAGAAAAACACACACAAACACTTACACTGAACTAATATTGAAAAATGTGTTTTTTCTAAAATACCAAAGGATTCCTCTTGTAATAAGGCTCTCCAGAGCAGGCAAAGTTAAGCCACTAATGCATGTCTCAGCTGGTTGATCTCACTTGTCTTTGGTCTTGCACTTCACAGCATACTTAAGATATGAATCAATGGCTCATTAAAGCACCCTTTCTTGTATCTTATGGCCACAAAGACAATGACAATGACTCGCATTTACCTTTCATCCCCTATCAGAAGTTATAACAGAGCAGGTTGTATGCAGGTGGGCCCTTCTCTTCAAATTCGTAAGTAACAAATTAATGTGCTGGGGTTTTGGCTGCTGGAGAAAACACTAAATGGTCCATCTCCTCCCCCCCCAGTGCACAAGACTTCCTTTTGTTACTGAGAGCTGCTGATGTTGTGTTTTTGTTCTCCTCTGGCTGAAATAACATTTTAAAACTAGAGAGACAAGGTGGATGAGGTAATATCTTTTACTGAACCAATTTCTGTTGGTGAGAGAGACAAGCTTTCAAGCTTACCCAGAGCTGTTCTTCAGGTCTGGGAAACATGTTTACTACAACACTGCATATTTTAAAACTAGCCAGCCAGTGTATAATCAATGCAACCCTGCCCTGGATCTGTTCTCTGGATGGATCAAGAGACTTGTTTATTTGAAACCAGAAAACACAAACATTTCTCTCTCTCTCTCTCTCTCTCTCTCTCTCCCTCCTATTTGATCAGTTCTAGGCTGCTCTTGCAGACAGTATTATGTTTGGGCCTTTGACTGGAATTTATGGCTTCTCTTTAGAAAATAACTGTTTGGGGTTTTTTCACCCTTCTAACCTGGCACAAAGTATCAAAGAATGTTGGGCCAGCCCCTCAGCTGACATAATGGTCCAGAGGCTCAGCTGCTGTCACTTTGTTTAAAAACATCTAATAAAGCTAGTGTGTAGAAAAAGGTCTGCAGGCTTTCCTGCATCTCCAACACATAATTGGAATGTCAAAATAATCACAAATGGAATACAGGGAGCTGAAAACAGCAACTAAATTACGGTGTAAAATAACATCAAGGCTGTCCCCAAGCCCAGTGGGAGATCTGAGCTGGCTCTAGTGTTTATTTTAAATATCTAAAGGGCCACAACTTTACCACTATATTTTAAAAATATTAATAAATAATAAAACAAAAACCATGGAACCAACAAGAAATGTGCCAAGCTAAATAATCCAAACTACACCTCTACCCCGATATAACGCTGTCCTCAGGAGCCAAAAAATCTTACCGTGTTGTAGCTGAAACCACGTTATATCGAACTTGCTTTGATCTGCCGGAGTGCACAACCCCGCCCCCCTGGAGCACTGCTTTACTGCGTTATATCCGAATTTGTGTTATATCGGGTCGCGTTATATCGGTAGAGGTGTATGTGGTATTGCTTCCCGCTTTCCTTTGCCTGCATACCTGTTCTTTTGTTTTATTATTTGTCAGAAGGTACTTATTCTACACATATACATTCTTATGCTATTCTACATAGGTTCTGTACTGCCCTCATCAGTGTAGTGTCTGAGCATGTCATGAAGCACTTAATGTGTTGTATAAATAATAATACTTAGCACTTGCTTAGTGTCTTTTATCCATAGATCCTGGCAGTTTCTGCATATTTGTTCAGGGATTTCACTTATTCAGTGTTGCTAACTCTTGTGACTTTTATTGTGAATCTTGCAATATTTGGTGTTTTTCTGAAAAGAACCATTACATACCTTCTAGTCACTGTGGTTCTTTGAGATGTTGTCATCCATGTGGACTCCACTCTAGGTGTACATATGCCTCATGCAGGAGCTCAGAATGTTGGACTAGCAGTGTTGTTTGGGGACACACCAATGCAGAGCATGTCCTTGTGCCTCCACTCTGAGGGTGTAAAGGCAGGACAGACACAACTGCCCTCCAGTTCCCTCACTAATGCTGAACTCTGGGAAGTGGGAATGGAGGGCAGGTTGTGGGATCCACACTTCAGGTGACAGACAATCTGTGTTCAATTAAGACAACCAGGACTGCTCAGTCCCACCTTCCAGAGAACACTGATTGCAATACCACTGTCCTGAAGCTAGCATCTGACCTTGCAGCTAGATTACAAGCATTGTGTTTAACAAAAGTCACTGGTATACTCCAGTATGGTTGCCTGGCAGATTTGTAAAATAGAAACATTATTGAAACTGACACAGCTTGCACTCTTCTGAAGTGAGCTTCCCCATTTGGGGGAAGTGGTGCATCAGCCATCTGGTAGGAAAGTCGAATGCACTGTGTGATCTGTTCAGGTATTCTCTAGGAGCTTTGACACAAGCCTCTCCATGTGTAGAATGAGGTTTGGGGGGAAAAAAATCCAACACAGCTAATAGACCAATTTAAGTGGAATTCCAGAACCTTCTTAGGAGTAAACTCTTCTCTCTGTGAAACATTGTGAAAGAGGGATCAGCCTTACGAGCTTGAAGCTCACTAAGCCTCCTGGCCGATGCAATGGCAACTACGAAGACTGTATTAAAAGTAAGGTGGTGTAAGCAGAACTCTGTCAGAGGCTTGAATCAGAACTCCATGAGGTTCACCAGGACAATGGTTAGGACCCACACAGGGTTCCTTAACTGGTAGGTAAGCATGAAGCAGACTCTTCAGAAATCAAGATAGCCTAGGATATGAAAAAATTGAGCAGGATTGGAGAGTGGGGGTGACATGCTGATGAAGTAAATGCTAGATGAAATTTGATGGAGTTGAATGACAACCCCTACATTTAATAGTCTGGACTATTTCAGGATTTGTGGTATGGGAGCCTCCACTGGGTTGACTGCATTGGATTCACCCATATTGAAAATCTTTTTGAACTTGGAGGAATAAATCCTCCTATAACACAGGATGCTCTCCACGAGGAAAAGTTCTCACACCTGATGTGAGCAGTCTTTGTTGGTAGCACTCAAATAGCCAATATTCAGGCTTTCAGATGCAGTGACTTAGGTCTGAATGAAGTATCTGATCTCAGTTCTTTGATTTTACGTCTGGACAGTCTGGAAGTGAAATGAGAAGCTATATGGACATCTGGAGAAGGTCCAAAAGTCAGAATTGTCTCTGATAATACAGAGCTATTAACAGAATTGAACAGAGGATGACAATTCTGTTTCGCAGAATTTTTCGGGTTTCTAAATTTGTTTTCATTCCACACTGGAACAAAAACAAAAGTATTGGCTTGGGGTACTTGGAGCCCAAGGCTGAAGTGACAGCTCTGCCTGATTCAGAGCAGAGTTTTTCATCCCAGATCACTCTAGCTCAAGCAGAGCAGAGATTTGAATCTGGGTCTTTAACTTGGGTCTCCAACAGCCCAGACCAGTATCCTTACCACCCAACTATAGCATGTCTTTCTTCCCCCCCAATACCCCAAAACCTTCCAAATGAAAGTTTTGTGAAAACCAATACATCTCTGCTAAATATTTCAATGAAAATATTCCAACCTGTTCTAGCCATAAAGATTATTTTGGCTTTGTCCTGCCTAGACTTGCATGTTATTCTGGGAAACGGGAATCAATGCAAGGGTGTGCATGAGTCTGGGGATCCACAGTGTGAAGAAGGCATTTTGTAGCGAGACTGGGCTCATGCTTCCCCTGGAACAAAATGCTGGATGTTTCTCAGTGTCCTTTGGGGCACACAAGTGCCCTTCATTGGAATATCAGATCTGTGATGGACCTCCACAGTGACCATTTGTGGCTGATGTATCGTCTGCTTAAAATGTCATTGGATTGTTGCTGACTCCTGGAAGGTGGAGAGATGTTGGGATTATCTCATGACGATGACACCATGTCCATACTTTAAGAGACCCTTGACACAGGAGGGATGAGCAAGTGCCTCCTTGTTTGTTTTTGTGGCATTGCAGATGTGTTGTCCATCAGAATCTGCATGGTGGAATTTTGTAGAACAGTACAGAAGCCATATACTAACCATATAGGCTAGTATGATCACTCCTAGCTCCAACACATTTATGTGAAGGGTCATGTCTTTCTGGGACCAGATTCCTTGTTGTTGTAGGTATCCTTAGTGGGGGCTCCCTGACCTGTGCCTGGTGCATCCATGATGCCAGATTTTGTTGGAATGAGGGTAGAGACGAGCACCCCTCTTTGAATGTTCTTGTGCTGATAGGAGGTACTGTGGGACCACTACTGTCTTGCTCATATGATGTTTTGTAGGAGAATATGCTAACTTTAGCCAAGCTTGTAGGGACCGCAGATTAAGTCTAACAGTGTCATGTAGATACAGGCTGATATGTGGTCTAGAAATGCTAGGTAATTTCAAACAGCCATGGTTGGGTTCAATTTGATAGTCAGTACATATTGTAGTGACCAGAACCTGTCTTCTGGAAGATGTGCTTTCACTGACTTGGAACTGATCAAAGCTCATAAATTCTCTTGTCTGTGATGGGATGACAGATGGTTTTTCATTGTTTACCAGGATACCTCCCTGGTTGAACAGCTGGAGGATGTAGTCTCAGGCTGCAGTGACTATCTGTTGGGATCTGCTCTTGATCAGTCAGTTGTCTGACATGGGTAGACATGAATGCCCTGTCTCCTCAGATGAGCTACCACCATAGCTAGGCATTTTATCGAGACCCTTGATGTAGTGGAGAGACTGAACAGTAGTACCTTGTGTTGGTAATTATTAGGCCCCCACCATAAACTGGCAGTACTTCAGTGGGCCAGGTGGCTGGCTGTGTGAGAGTACACATCCTGCATGTGGACAGCCACAAATTAATCTTGAGCCTGAAAAGACAGGATGATGGAGGCAAGTGTTGCCATCTGGAATCTGAGGAGGTATATGAATTTGTTCAGTCTCCTCAGGTCTAGGATAGGACAAAGACCCCTCTCTTTTTGGGGAAAAGGAAATACTGGGAATAGAAACCTCTTGCCTTGTACTCTGAGGTAGTTTCTCTATGACTCCTAAATGAAATAAAGAGGCCACTTCTTTTTTCAGGTGGCTCTTGTGAGAAGGGTCCATGAAGAGGGATGAGGAAAGGCATAGGTAGGGAGTAATGATAGGAATTGAATAGGGTAGCTATGGATGACTACGACTAACACCCATCTGTCAAATGTGATGGCAGACCAACTCTGGTGGAAAGGGGCAAGGCAGCTTCTGAAGGAGGTGTTTGGTTCTGGAAAGGCTCTGCTGTTGCTCTCAACAGTCCCATCAAACCTGCTGTCTCAGATGAGGTGCAGAATGGGTTACAGATGAGGCTGATGATAGGTCCCTAATAGAGTACCTAGACTTTTGAGAATAGGTAGGGGCATATATATACCAGCTCCTTATTGTAAGCCCTACAGATAACAACTAAAGCAAAAACAGATGCCCCTACCTACTCTCAAAGTAGACACCCTGATTACCCTTTTAGGAAAAAGTCTAGGTACTCTATTAGGGACCTATCATATATATATTTATGTATATTTATTCCCAGAAAATGTTGTGGTCCTAGAGTTCTTGAAGGTATGCAATTAATCATAAAAACATAGGGCTGGAAGAGACTTTGAGAATTCATCTAGGCCTTTCCCCACATTGAGGTAGTAAACCTAGACCATCCCTGATAGATGTTTGTCTAGCCTGTTCTTAGAAGCCTCCTATGACAGGGATTCCACAACTTCCCTTTGAAGCCCTATTGAAGTATTTAACTATATAATTTAGAAAACTTTTTCGTAATATCTAACCGTGATGGGGTAGACTAGGCCCAGAGACCCCTGTGTGAGGCTTCAGGGTCCTGCCACACCCATCCCAGGAAAGGAGCAGTGGAGTTAAGTCCTCTGAGTAGCCTACAGTGGCTGCAGGAAAAGCAGCCAATCAGGGCCCAGGAGGGCCATATAAAAAGGATCTGCAGCGCTAGAGATAGGTAGTTTCTTGCAGGAGCTAAGGAGTTCTCCTGGCTGGCCAAAGGGAACTGCAGCACATAGACAGCTCAGTGCTGGCAAGGATGGGGAGAGTGAGAGAGAGCTCCTGGCTGGCTGCTGGGCCTGAACACAGAAGAGTCCTGAGGTAAGGGTGAAGCACTGGTGAAGGCTGGGGCTGTGGGGAAGTGGCCCAGGGAACTGAAAGCAGTTTCATTAAAGGGACATGGTGGTGTTTGGCAGTCATTCTTAGGATCCCTGGGCTGGGACCCAGAGTAGTGGATGGGCAGAAGTTTCCTCCCTCCCCTCCCCCCAATAGGCCACTGGGGAAGTGGCCTACAATTGGACAGATATTAAACTCCCAGAAGGGCTCTGAACTACATAGTAGCCCATTTGGAGAGCTGGGGCCAGAAGGGCCCAGAGAGGGTAAAACCATTGCCTCCAAGCAGAAATCCCTGGGGGTCTGGCCTGATACCAGGGCTGGGACAGTTTAAAGACTGCAGACACACCCAACCAAAATGGGGTGCTCGTGAGAGGTGGGTGCCACACTGTTACACTAACCTAAATCTCCTTTGCTGCAGATTCAGCTGATTACCTCTTGTCCTACCTTCCATGGATATGAAGAACAATTGATCACTGTCCTCTTTATAGCAGTCCTTAACATATTTGAAGATCATCCATTCATTCACTGAACAGCTCCATTTCATTAAATGGCAGTTCTTCTATAATGCATTGCATTTCTTTAGGGTTGCCCAAAACTTGCAGCCACGAGGTGGGTAACAGTCATGGCCATGGAACTATCAGCTGTGACAAAGGAATCCATGGCCATCTGCAGGAATGTTTTGGACACCATATGGCCTTCTTATATTATGTCTTTAAGTTCCTCCCTGGTGTCTTGCANGACTGGAAAAAAGCTAATGTAGTGCCCATCTTTAAGAAAGGGAAGAAGGAAGATCCAGGGAACTACAGGCCAGTTAGTCTCACCTCAGTCCCTGGAAAAATCATGGAACAGGTCCTCAAGGAATCAATCCTGAACCACTTAAAGGAGGGGAAAGTGATCAGGAACAGTCAGCATGGATTCACCAAGGGCAAGTCATGCCTGACTAACCTAATTGCCTTCTATGATAAGATAACCGGCTCTGTGGATGAGGGGAAAGCAGTGGATGTGCTATTTCTGGACTTTAGCAAAGCTTTTGATACAGTCTCCCACAGTATTCTTGCCAGCAAGTTAAAGAAGTATGGGCTGGATGAATGGACGGTAAGGTGGATAGAAAACTGGCTAGATGGTCGGGCTCAACGGGTAGTGATCAATGGTTCCTTGTCTAGTTGGCAGCCGGTATCAAGTGGAGTGCCCCAAGGGTCGGTGCTGGGGCCGGTTTTATTCAATATCTTCATTAACGATCTGGAAGATGGTGTGGACTGCACCCTTAGCAAGTTTGCAGATGACACTAAACTGGGAGGAGTGGTTGATACGCTGGAGGGTAGGGATAGGATACAGAGGGACCTAGACAAATTAGAGGATTGGGCCAAAAGAAATATGATGAGGTTCAACAAGGACAAGTGCAGAGTCCTGCATTTAGGACGAAAGAATCCCATGCACTGCTATAGACTAGGGACCGAATGGCTGGGCAGCAGTTCTGCAGAAAAGGACCTAGGGGTTACGGTGGACGAAAAGCTGAATATGAGTCAACAGTGTGCCCTTGTTGCCAAGAAGGCTAATGGCATTTTGGGTTGTATAAGTAGGGGCATTTCCAGCAGATCGAGGGATGTGATCATTCCCCTCTACTCAGCACTGGTGAGGCCTCATTTGGAGTACTGTGTCCAGTTTTGGGCCCCACACTACAAGAAGGATGTGGATAAATTGGAGAGAGTCCAGCGGAGGGCAACAAAAATGATTAGGGGGCTGGAGCACATGACTTACGAGGAGAGGCTGAGGGAACTGGGATTGTTTAGTCTGCAGAAGAGAAGAATGAGGGGCGATTTGATAGCTGCTTTCAACTACCTGAAAGGGGGTTCCAAAGAGGATGGATCTAGACTGTTCTCAGTGATAGAAGATGACAGAACAAGGAGTAATGGTCTCAAGTTGCAGAGGGGGAGGTTTAGGTTGGACATTAGGAAAAACTTTTTCACTAGTAGGGTGGTGAAGAACTGGAATGGGTTACCTAGGGAGGTAGTGGAATCTCCTTCCTTAGAGGTTTTTAAGGTCAGGCTTGACAAAGCCCTGGCTGGGCTGATTTAGTTGGGTTTGGTCCTGCTTTGAGCAGGGGGTTGGACTAGATGACCTCCTGAGGTCCCTTCCAACCCTGAGATTCTATGATTCTATGATTCTATGAAGTGTGGATCCCACAACCTGCCCTCCATTCCCACTTCCCAGAGTTCAGCATGGGTAGACATGAATGCCCTGTCTCCTCAGATGAGCTACCACCATAGCTAGGCATTTTATCGAGACCCTTGATGTAGTGGAGAGACTGAACAGTAGTACCTTGTGTTGGTAATTATTAGGCCCCCACCATAAACTGGCAGTACTTCAGTGGGCCAGGTGGCTGGATGTGTGTGAGTACACATCCTGCATGTGGACAGCCACAAATTAATCTTGAGCCTGAAAAGACAGGATGATGGAGGCAAGTGTTGCCATCTGGAATCTGAGGAGGTATATGAATTTGTTCAGTCTCCTCAGGTCTAGGATAGGACAAAGACCCCTCTCTTTTTGGGGAAAAGGAAATACTGGGAATAGAAACCTCTTGCCTTGTACTCTGAGGTAGTTTCTCTATGACTCCTAAATGAAATAAAGAGGCCACTTCTTTTTTCAGGTGGCTCTTGTGAGAAGGGTCCATGAAGAGGGATGAGGAAAGGCATAGGTAGGGAGTAATGATAGGAATTGAATAGGGTAGCTATGGATGACTACGACTAACACCCATCTGTCAAATGTGATGGCAGACCAACTCTGGTGGAAAGGGGCAAGGCAGCTTCTGAAGGAGGTGTTTGGTTCTGGAAAGGCTCTGCTGTTGCTCTCAACAGTCCCATCAAACCTGCTGTCTCAGATGAGGTGCAGAATGGGTTACAGATGAGGCTGATAATAGGTCCCTAATAGAGTACCTAGACTTTTGAGAATAGGTAGGGGCATATATATACCAGCTCCTTATTGTAAGCCCTACAGATAACAACTAAAGCAAAAACAGATGCCCCTACCTACTCTCAAAGTAGACACCCTGATTACCCTTTTAGGAAAAAGTCTAGGTACTCTATTAGGGACCTATCATATATATATATATTTATATATATTTATTCCCAGAAAATGTTATGTGGTCCTAGAGTTCTTGAAGGTATGCAATTAATCATAAAAACATAGGGCTGGAAGAGACTTTGAGAATTCATCTAGGCCTTTCCCCACATTGAGGTAGTAAACCTAGACCATCCCTGATAGATGTTTGTCTAGCCTGTTCTTAGAAGCCTCCTATGACAGGGATTCCACAACTTCCCTTTGAAGCCCTATTGAAGTATTTAACTATATAATTTAGAAAACTTTTTCGTAATATCTAACCGTGATGGGGTAGACTAGGCCCAGAGACCCCTGTGTGAGGCTTCAGGGTCCTGCCACACCCATCCCAGGAAAGGAGCAGTGGAGTTAAGTCCTCTGAGTAGCCTACAGTGGCTGCAGGAAAAGCAGCCAATCAGGGCCCAGGAGGGCCATATAAAAAGGATCTGCAGCGCTAGAGATAGGTAGTTTCTTGCAGGAGCTAAGGAGTTCTCCTGGCTGGCCAAAGGGAACTGCAGCACATAGACAGCTCAGTGCTGGCAAGGATGGGGAGAGTGAGAGAGAGCTCCTGGCTGGCTGCTGGGCCTGAACACAGAAGAGTCCTGAGGTAAGGGTGAAGCACTGGTGAAGGCTGGGGCCATGGGGAAGTGGCCCAGGGAACTGAAAGCAGTTTCATTAAAGGGACATGGTGGTGTTTGGCAGTCATTCTTAGGATCCCTGGGCTGGGACCCAGAGTAGTGGATGGGCAGAAGTTTCCTCCCTCCCCTCCCCCCAATAGGCCACTGGGGAAGTGGCCTACAATTGGACAGATATTAAACTCCCAGAAGGGCTCTGAACTACATAGTAGCCCATTTGGAGAGCTGGGGCCAGAAGGGCCCAGAGAGGGTAAAACCATTGCCTCCAAGCAGAAATCCCTGGGGGTCTGGCCTGATACCAGGGCTGGGACAGTTTAAAGACTGCAGACACACCCAACCAAAATGGGGTGCTCATGAGAGGTGGGTGCCACACTGTTACACTAACCTAAATCTCCTTTGCTGCAGATTCAGCTGATTACCTCTTGTCCTACCTTCCATGGATATGAAGAACAATTGATCACTGTCCTCTTTATAGCAGTCCTTAACATATTTGAAGATCATCCATTCATTCACTGAACAGCTCCATTTCATTAAATGGCAGTTCTTCTATAATGCATTGCATTTCTTTAGGGTTGCCCAAAACTTGCAGCCACGAGGTGGGTAACAGTCATGGCCATGGAACTATCAGCTGTGACAAAGGAATCCATGGCCATCTGCAGGAATGTTTTGGACACCATATGGCCTTCTTATATTATGTCTTTAAGTTCCTCCCTGGTGTCTTGCAGGACTGCATCCAGCAACGGTGACGCTTTGTCCCATGTGAGGAAATTATACTTAACAAAGAGGGCTTGTTAGTTTGCAATGCAAAGATGCAAGGAGGTAGAAGAATGTCTTTCTCCCAAAGAGGTCTAATTTTGTGGGGTCCCTCTTTTTTTGGGACACACTCTGCTGATTTAGAATTTTCCTGTACCACAGGCGCAACCAGGGATGCTGGATTGGGATGATCATAAAAGTGCTCAAATCCCTTCTGTGGGACTGGAAACTTCTCCACACTCTTGGCTGTAGGAAGAATAGTGGCAGGTGTTTGCCATAGCACTTTTGCAGGGTGAAGATTTCTATAATTTATAGGGAGGGTTATCCAGGCTGGAGCTGAGGAACTCAGAATGTCAAAAAGTTTTGAATTTTTTCTTGAATTACTGAAGTCTCAGTATTCAGCGTCTTTGCAATTCTAGCCAGTAGCTCCTGGAATGTTTTGAAATCATCCAGTGCTGGTACCAGAGCTGGGGCCACCGCCTCCCCTTGGGATGATGATTTCTTAGCAGCCTCCTCTTCTTTTGCTCCTCCATGTGCTGCTCTGTCCTGTGCTCAGCTCACACTAGTGTGGGTGGTCTGGCTAGAGATGCTGATGGGGAGCAGGATCTCTTCTGCTTCCTCAACAGGTGTAAAGGGGATAGACTGCTGGAGGCATGGGAGATGGTACTCAAAAAGCCCAATAGGGCCAGGGGAGCATGTTGTACTGGTAGGGCTGTCCCAGTTGTGGGTGACTAGCCCACGGCCATGTGTGTCAGGCTTGTGATGGGGCTCTAAATGGGGAGCCTCTGGTATTTTCCATAGGGTCCCTTCCTGATCTTAAGGAAGCCGTTTCCATACTCAGTGCTGATGAGAAGATGTACTACAGTGACGATGAGTAACAGTATATCTCCCTGAGGGGTCGTGCTGGGGCGTAACGTGATGTTGGTACTGGGAAGATGGCGTGCACTAGGCCGACAAAGATCTTGGTGCTGAGAGAGTCTGGTGGAGATGTAGACTCCTCTGCCAGTATATACTCTGAACTCTGATCAGTGTACACATCAGGATCTGTATTGCTGGCATCATGGTGAGTGCTTTGCCAGCACCAACCTGCACCTTGCAGCTGAGCCTGTACCACCAGCCCTTGATATGGTAGTAGGTTTGTCTCTAGAGGAGAGGGGTTTTGAACTCTCCTTAGGAGAAACACTTAAAAACATGGCTCCAGACACCACTACCTGTGTTCCAAATGTCCCTGACTCTCAGGACCAGGGTTGTTATTGCCAGAGTCTTCAGTGTCAAGTCCTTCTTTTATGCTGGTTTTTGTTTTGTTTCTCTCTGTGCCAGACCTCAACACAGCATGGGGGAATCTCACTGAAGATGACTTCTTGGGCACATTTCTCCTTATGGTGGGAAGTGACTGTAATCAATTAATCTAAGAGATGGAGCTTGAGATAAGAACCTCTCAATTTATGAGTCTGGGAGAAGAACAAGCAGCAGATGGAGTACCAATCAGTATGTGTCTCTCTGAGACAAATCAAGCATCGACTGTGGCCATCAGTGAGTAGAATAAGGCTGCTGCAGCATGGACAGGATCTGAAGCTGGAGCAATTAGTCTGCCATGAGGCGTGATAGTGGCCCATAGCACCTAACAGTGCTGTACCGGGGTGGTTTGTTTGTCTTTTAATGGTCCAAATTGATCAACAGGTTTGAATAGGATTCTCTAAATGTAGGTAAACAATTGTTAATTAACAATAGGAAATGCTAAGGGCTAGCAGGTCAGGCACTGCTGTTGCAGCTTGCTGCCATGGGCAGTAAAAGGGAATTGATGGGAGGTTGCTGCTGTCCTGTTTATGCCCCCATAGAGGAGGCACAAAGACAGGTTCTGTGCAGGCGCAGCCCCAATTGACAGTGCTATTCAAAACATACTGAGCTTACGCATGAGGCACATGTATGTCTAGAGTAGGATCCACACTAACACCCGCTCAAAGAAGCAGCTCCAGCTTCTGGAATCTTCTGATTGTGAGAATCTCAGCTATCATTTAAAAAAAAAAGACTCTAAAAATTGTTCCTAACCCTCCTGGAGAATCTGACCCAAGTGCACCCTGGAGGCTCAAAAATGAAAAGCAAATAAACAGAACTCCCAATTTTTATTTTTATTTTTTAAAACTTTCATGGTTAAATCAATCTCATGATTTTTAAATATTTCAGATTGGCAATATTGCTCATTATGGTGAACATTCTATAAATAACAAAGAATTCTTCCCTCACTTAGACTGGTGTAAATCAGGAGTAACATTACTGAAGCAAACAGAGTTGCATTACTGTAAGTGAGAAGAGAATCAGGCCCCTTGTATCTCTTTTCTCTCTCTGTCAACAGCTCATAATCAATAATGAACTGTTTACTGCCCATAGCAATTCCCTTCTTTTATGTGTTTTAAAGAGAGTGTAAGAACTAGGGCTGTCAATTAATCACAGTTAACTCACACGATTAACTCAAAAAATTAATCAATTCATCGCACTGTTAAACAATAGCATGCCAATTGAAATTTATTAAATATTTTTGGATGTTTTTCTACATTTTCAAATATATTGATTTCTATTACAACACAGAATACAAAGTGTACAGAGCTCACTTGATAGTATTTTTTATTACAAATATTTGCACTTTAAAAATGATTAAACAAAAATTCAATTCACCTCATACAAGTACTGTGGTGCAATCTCTTTATCGTGAAAGTGTAACTTACAAATGTAGATTTTTTTTGTTACATAACTGCACCCAAAAACAAAACAATGTAAACCTTTAAAGCCTACAACTCCACTCAGTTCTACTTCTTGTTCAGCCAATCACTAAGACAAACAAATTTGTTTACATTTATGGGAGATAATGCTGCCTGCTTCTTATTTACAATGTCACCTGAAAGTGAGACCAGGCATTCGCGTGGCACTTTTGTAGCCGGCATTGCAATGTGTTTACGTGCCAGATATGCTAAACATTCGTATGCCCCTTCATGCTTCGGCCGCCATTCCAGAGGACATGCTTCCATGCTGATGATGCTTGTTAAAAAATGTGTTCATTAAATTTGTGACTGAACTCCTTGGGGGAGTGTGACGCATGGCTAGAAAGGGTTAAACATCCTGCAAAATGAATAACCCTTGGAAGACCTGGGAGATAATGTTTGTGTATTTACATATGTGAGGGTAGGGTGGACAATGTAATCAACAGTCCCTGTCTGCTTTATTCTGATAATTCAGAGGTCAAAAGAACATCCTATCATGTAAATGAATTGTAAACATGGGATATCTCAGTATTCATCTTTCTTTGAAATGTACTGTGAATGGTGGAGGAACAAGCAAATGGCCTTATGTTAATTCATATAGCTAAGTACCAGTGATGGACCTCCTTCAAAGTTATCCTAGTTACTTTTTTGTTCCCTGAGGAATTCCAACTTTTCAAAAGACACAAAATTGTATAAAAGATCTTTGGGTCCTGATTCTGTCACCTCAGATCTGCTTAGACTTCATCAGGGGTAGTTTGAGTTGCAAGACTGAGGTCCCAGTTATGCTGATATGCCCTGAATATGAGATTTGGACATTGGTCTGTGACCTATGAACTGGATTCTAAAGGAACTCTTTGCAACTACAAAGCTCATCATCTCTGCTGTGAATCTGAACCTCAATGAATTGAACTCATGTCTGGTGAAAAGATCAATATACATACATACTCTTTTGGTTTTTTTTAATAAATTTTAGTTAAGTTAATAAGAATTGGCTGTAGTGTGTATTTGGGTAAGATCTGAAACATTCATTAGCCTGGGAAGTAATGTGTCCGATCCTTTGGGATTGGTAGAACCTTTTCTTTTATATGATGAAATAAGATTTACAGAAATTTTCATCATATTTGACATGGGTACCTGGATGGAGGCCTGAGGCTGGATCACTTTAAGGGAACTGTGTTGTTTGGACTTCTGAGTAACCAGTATGGTAATAAAGAAGCTGTTTTATGCTGGCTTGGTAAATCTAGGTAGTCGAATATCCACCAGCTTTATGGGGATTGTCTGCCCCATTCTTTGCAGTTCACCCTAATTGAGTGACCACAGCTGGCTCCCCACTAGGACCCCGGTCACAGGGAGAATTGTATGTCTCCTGTTTTTACCTGGATTCTGCCATATATTTCATGTTATAGCAGTCTCGGATGATGACCCAGCACATGTTCGTTTTAAGAACACTTTCACAGCAGATTTGATAAAACACAAAAAAGGTACCAATGTGAAATTTCTAAAATAGCTACAGCATTGGACCTAAGGTTTAAGAATCTGAAGTGCCTTCCAAAATCTGAGAGGAATGAGGTGTAGAGCATGCTTTCAGAAGTTTTAAAAGAGCAACACTCCGATGGGGAAACTACAGAACCCGAACCACCACCAAAAAAAAAAATCAACCTTCTGCTGGTGGCATCTGACTCATGACGATGAAAATGAACATGCGTCGGTCCTCATTGCTTTGGATCGTTATTGAGCAGAACCCGTCATCAGCATGGATGCATGTCCTCTGAAATGGTGGTTGAAGCATGAAGGGACATATGAATCTTTAGCGCATCTGGCACATAAATATCTTGCAACGCCAGCTACAACAGTGCATGCAAACACCTGTTCTCGCTTTCAGGTGACATTGTAAACAAGCGGGTAGCATTATCTCCTGCAAATTGTAACCAAACTTGTTTGTCTGAGCAATTGGCTGAGGTAGGACCGAGTGGACTTGTAGGTTTTACATTGTTTTATTTTTGAATGCAGTTATTTTTTGGTACATAATTCTACATTTGTAAATTCAACTTTCATGATAAAGAGATTGCACTACAGTACTTGTATTAGGTGAATTGAAAAATACTATTTCTTTTGTTTTTTTACAGTGCAAATATTTGTAATTAAAAATAAATATAAAGTGAGCACTCTACACTTTGTATTCTGTATTTTTTTTAATCGCGCAACAGCCCTAGTAATAACTTGTGTCCGTAGCAAAACAAGCTGAAATGTTTGCAGAAATAACAAAAAATTGTCATTAACAATGACAACTGGAAAAGTTACTATGGCAAAACAGCATCTGGAAACAAAACCACTGCTTGGTGTAAACAAGGATATTGAGGAGTTTTGGTCGGGAACATTGATTTGCCTCTGCAGTCAAATGCTACAAGACACTTAGCAAACTTTTCCTGCTTCTGATTTTGTTCAAAAGTTAAAACTTGCTTAGATTATTGGTGAAAGGTTTGACTAAACAGGCTTTTTTTTTTTCTAAAACCCAATGAGAGTAAACCGAAACAAACAAGTGCTCCATCCCTGCCAAGAGGATAATTTTGGTGTGTGTGTCCCCGTATGAGGCTATATCTTCCACTGAGTACACAGGAATATCAGGAAGAGAAACTAAAACTGAGCCAACTCCAGTACCAGGAAACATCAGGTTTTCTAAAATTTCCTGCCCAAAGTAGTTTTGTCCATCAGTGGACTAACTTTCTGGAAGGCACCACGGGATTTAAGAATCCAAGCAGTTGCTGTCAAGTGACCGAATGATGAATCTCAGTCTTAAGAGCACTGGAAATGAAACTAAGTATTGATGGAAAATCCCTACTAGTTTCTTTCTTAGTTGAATTGGAACTAATTTTTCTATTCAGAACTCTGCATTTTGTCGATAAGAAGCTAGACATTTTTAGGGCTTGATTCTTCAGAGCCTGGCACCTTGTGTAGCTATTTACACTTGTGCAAAGTGATTGTAAAATGTTACCCTTCAGAGTGAAATAAAGGATGAAGCTGAAGCTATTTTCAGTGAGTTCACATTTTTTCTGACAACCAGAAGAGGCTCCAACATCAACATTGTTGTATCAAAAGTACAAGGAAATAAGTGATTTCCTGTTAAAATGTGTTGTTGTTTCCATTGCTCTGCGTTGTCTATACTATACTGTAACAACTCACTAAGCTCCACCCTGGGTGGTAACTCTTTTCCCAATCGTACCATGCCCCAGGAAAACCGATGGTCAAGGGAGGGCAGAAGCAGAGGAGGAGGAAAATTCCACAAGATGCTCTCATTGAGTTCCCTCCAAATTGTTTCCCAGAGGGCCAGGGTTTATTCTGGAGCCCTGTACCTGCAGAAGGTCCTCATGAGAGCCAAGGCTAGAAAACAGTGCTGAGAAGGTGATTTCTCAAGCAAGTGCACACATTGGAGGAGTATGAGTCATGTACTGTGGTTTTCTGTGCCTGCTGGTCTAGAGCATACTATTTAAGTATAGACAAAACTGCATTGATGACTGTGGTTCAGAGTCCTGTATTACAACAGAGCTCCCCCTAAAGGATGACTCAAGCAAGCTCCCATGAGTGGGCCAGTTCAAGCAAATGAAATAGAAATGGGGTGCAGCAGAGAATCTTACTCTGATTTCCCCAAGGTGCATAAGTTAATATCTGCTGAGAGTGTTGGTTATCACAAAACAACTAACACTACACATGATGTTGTCCTAGAGCATGAGCTCTAAATAACCCATTAGTAAGGCTACGTTTTAGTCAATGGTATTTTTAGTAAAAGTCATGGACAGGTCACAGGCTGTAAACAAAAATTCACAGGCCTGTGACTTGTCTATGCCTTTTACTAAAAATATCCACCCTGACTAAACCTTGGGTGGGGGCCTTGGGTGCTCTGGGGGTGTGTGTGGGGGGGTGTGGTCCAGGGGCACTGCAGGTGCTAGGGGGCGGGGGGTGGCCCAGGACCCCTGCTGGTACTGGGGGAGGCCAGGCCATGGGGCCCAGGACCCCTGCTGGTACTGGGGGAGGGAGGGAGCCACGGCACACAGTCCAGAACCCCTGCTGGTGCTGGGGGAGGGGGAGAGCCATGGCACGCAGTCCAGAACCCCTGCTGGTGCTGGGGGAGGGGGAGAGCCACGGCACGCAGTCCAGAACCCCTGCTGGTGCTGGGGGAGGGGTTGGCAGGGCTTCCTACCTGGCTCCGCATCCTTGCAGCTCCTAGGCAGCGGAGGCGGGCAGGGGCTCCGCTGCTCCCATCACAAGCACCAGCTGCCGCAGCTCCCATTGGCCACCTAGGAGCTGCAGGGGGGCCATGCCACTGGGAGCCAGGGAGCCCCCCACCCTGTGGCAAGTGCCCTCCACACTCCCCAGTTCTCTGCCCCTAGTCCTGAGCCTCCCACACACCCAAACTGCTGCTGCTGGCCCAGGGGCTGCCTGGCTCGGGCAGCCCCTGAGCCAGCACCAGCCACTGCAGAAGTCCTGGAGGTCACGGAAAGTCACGGAATCCATGACAGACTCGCAGCTTTACCCATTAGCATTTCAATCTATCCTCAAGGGGTGGGGTCCCCAAGCACCTTGACTGAAGTCACCCAACCGTTCTTGGTGGCTACAGGAATTGGGTTTGCTACTGTTCTGTTCATTCTTTAACTTTTTTGAATGAGAATTAAATATCTCCCAGTTTTGACCCATCTCTGTTCTCAGATATCATTGCCCAGCCTCTACCAGCTCCAGCTTCATTCTTATATATTTATATATTAGAATAAAGCATCACCAGCATCTAGGTGCCTTACAGGCAAGTATGAAGACAAGGTCCCTACCCCAAAAAAGCTTACAATCTAAACAGAGACCAGCAATATAATTTTCTGCACAGTCTTCACCCAGGGATTGCTCTGTGTCCTCTGATAATGAAAAGCAACTGCCCTAGCTGCTTGCTTATTTATTTACTAGCATTAGGGCAAGCTCACTGAGTTGCTTACCCTTTGCACTCTCTTTCCCAGGTTGTATAAGGCAAACGGGCTGTGTCATGTCCCAGAAGAAGTGGAATTTGCTTGCGGGCCATGTCTTGTATGCTGCCTTAAACATATGCATCCATCACTCTAAATAAACACCAGAATGTAAAAAACATGCCACTGCCCATTGTATGCAAAGCTCAGAGCCATCAACAGCCACCTTTTGAAAGAACTGAAAGTAAAAATCTATGTGCCCTTGCACCAGTTCAAACAGGATAGACTTTGACCTTTTGTACAATGAAACAACTCTTACAGAAACAAGTCACTAATGACTTTGCAGTGCCACAGGGCAGTTGTGGAGACCACTGTCTATCTGAACCCTTGCTCTGCAGAGTCCCATGGAAAATCCTTTGTACTGCCAGCCTGAGGCCAGTGCCTGTGTTTGGTTCTACTTTCTCAGCCTCGCTGTAGTGGTTGGCTGTTCTGAATTCACCTTGAATGAATTTGACACCTGTGCAGAGGGTCAGCACAAGACCTTTAGCATTGCGTATAAGGCTACATCTGCACTACAGCAGCATAGCTCTGGTGCAAGAGTTACACAAATGTAAACCTGTAGAGAAGATGCAGCCTATAGTGACCAAAGGGGGTTTTCTGCCGCTGTAGAAACACCACCTCCCTGAGCAACGGTAGCTAGGTTTACTGAATCATTCTTCTTCGACCTGACTGCACCTACATCAGGAGCTAGGTCAGCATAGCTACAGAGCTCAGGGCTGTGGATTTTTCACACCCTGAACACCATAGCTATGTCGACCTGAATTTTAGGTGTAGACCAGGCCCAGGGGTGAAAGTAGAAATAGGGACTTACCGGTACGGGGCTGGGTTGGGGCCGGCTCTGGCCTCAGGTGGAAGGGGCGGGGATGGGGGGCTCAGAGCCAGCCCCGGCCCGCCCTGTACCGGTAAGTGCCCTCCCTCTCCCCCACCGGGGTAGCAGCGGAAGCTAGGGGCTCCGGCAGCAGTTTAAAGGGCCCAGGGCTCCGGCAGCAGGGCTCCGGGGGCTATTTAAAGGGCCCAGGGCAGTAGAAGCAGCGGGAGCCCCGGCCCTTTAAATAACCCCCGGAGCCCCGCTGCCGCTACCCCAGGGCTCCAGCAGCGGGGCTCTGGAGGCCCTTTAAATTGCCGCCTGGGGAAGCCGGGCCGCCCAGGTACGCCGTACCGTACCGGGGCGTACCGGCTTACTTTCACTTCTGACCAGGCCTAAGTGNGGGTGAAAGTAGAAATAGGGACTTACCGGTACGGGGCTGGGTTGGGGCCGGCTCTGGCCTCGGGTGGAAGGGGTGGGGATGGGGGGGCTCAGAGCCAGCCCCGGCCCGCCCTGTACCGGTAAGTGCCCTCCCTCTCCCCCACCGGGGTAGCAGCGGCAGCTAGGGGCTCCGGCAGCAGTTTAAAGGGCCCAGGGCTCGGCGGCCGCTACCACCCTGGGCTCTTTAAACTGCTGCCGGAGCCCCCGGCTGCTGCTGCCACCCCAGGGCTCCAGCAGCAGGGCTCCGGGGGCTATTTAAAGGGCCCAGGGCAGTAGAAGCAGCGGGAGCCCCGGCCCTTTAAATAACCCCCGGAGCCCCGCTGCTGCTACCCCAGGGCTCCAGCAGCGGGGCTCTGGAGGCCCTTTAAATTGCCGCCTGGGGAAGCCGGGCCGCCCAGGTACACCGTACCGGGGCGTACCGGCTTACTTTCACTTCTGACCAGGCCTAAGTCTCAAGTAATACCTACACATCACTGGTGTAGGTCTTGTGCTGGCGCTCTGCACAAGGCTGCATGTCACCCTCTGTGTGCTCCTCCACCTCATCTGGGACCTTTTCCATTATCTCTGGGGAATCGGTCATTGCAGGGTTGAGCTTCCATAGGCAATCACTGCAGTGTTGCCAACTCTTTTGATCATCTCTCTCATGATATGTGGTGTTCTTCTCAAAGCCCCAGCTCCTGGTGTCATGGGATTATGTGAAGATATCCGCTTTCATTAAAAGAGAAAAGTACTTTTTTTTGTTTTCTAGTCCTCATGGCTGCAAAGAAAAGCTTTAAAATGTGAACCCCAAAGGCTCAACAACCAGAAAGCAAATAAAAGGAACCTGAAACATCTTATTTTTAAAATCTCATGATAGGGGTGTGGGGGGGAGAAGGTTGGCTCTTGACTTTTTTGAATATCTGGGCTTAGCACTTCTGCAGTGGGATGATTGAACAGTGAGAGAAGAAGGTACCCTTGGCCCTTGCTCTTTCCTTCTTCCCTGCCTCCTCCCCTTCCTTTTTCCTCTAATTCTCTAGGATTTTGTTTACTCCTCTGTATGCCTATCAATTCATAGATGCCACTGGAGGAGCATGTTGTTGACCGGTCATATGAGGTTGGAATCCTGGAGATTTTTCCAATGTTACTAAATGTTTTCCTTGCATCTGCCAAAGCTAACAGCCACTGAATGTGTGCCAAGTATGCAGAGTTCCTCTGAGAGAGGGATGTCAGGGTTCTGTAAGTGTGAAAGAACACGGCACATTCAGTGCCAGTAGGAAAGAACTTTGGGCAGGCCCATAGCATGTGACAAAGAGATTGCCTATAGGATGAAAATGTAACATTGACTGAGAGGAACAATCTTTGCCTGCAGAAATCTCCATCACAAGTGTTTGGGCCTCACATTTAAATGAGAATCTTAAAAGTAACAAGGGAGAATGTGGAAAGTACACCTCTACCCCGATATAACACAACCCGATATAACATGAATTCGGATATAACGCGGAAAAGCAGTGCTCCGGGGGGGCGGGGCTGCGCACTCTGGTGGATCAAAGCAAGTTCGATATAACGCAGTTTCACCTATAACGCGGTAAGATTTTTTGGCTCCCAAGTACAGCGTTATATAGGGGTAGAGGTGTATGGCATTTTCATTCAGAAATTTTGGCCCAGATTCTGAAGTCCAGCTGACCTGTGTTCAGCGCAGGGCCAGCACCAGCCCAGCAAGCAGGTGCTTGGGGCGGCCAACGGAGAGGGGCGGCACTCCAGCTGTTTTTGGGGCGGCAAATCCGGGTCTTCGGCAACGGGTCCCTCGGTCCCTCTCGGAACGAAGGACCAGCCGCCNCAGCTGTTTTTGGGGCGGCAAGTCCGGGTCTTCGGCGACGGGTCCCTCGGTCCCTCTCGGAACGAAGGACCAGCCGCCGAAGACTGAAGCAGCGGCAGTAGAGCTGATCGCAATCGTGGCTTTTTTTTTTTTTTTTTTTGCTGCTTGGGGCGGCAAAAACCCTGGAGCTGGCCCTGGTTCAGTGCAGGACTGAGGGGAGGGACAAAGGTGGCTTTATGCCAACTTTGCAGAGCTAGTCAAACCAGAGCAGTCTTAGAGCTCCTCTATGTTACACCTGGCTGCTTGTGACCCCAAGGGGCTGTTCCAGTAGCTGAAGGATGGCCAGAGCATGGCTATGTTTTAGCTATAGCCACTGTTCCCCCGGATTGCTGCTGGGGCCAGAAAGGGGTGGTGAAGAATTACTATTCCAGCTCTGTGTCACCTTGGGAAATCGTTTGGAGGGCAATCAAAACTGGTTCCATGGCCCCTCTGCATTGCTGGAGTGCTATAGAAGGGCTGACAATCTGGCCAATTGTTTTTTAATTATATGTGGGGCACCTAGATTCTGTGGTAATGGGCACATGAGAGCTAAAGCTTATCACAGCACTTCTTCATCCAGGGATCTCAACGCACTTTACAGAAATAAGTATCACTATCCCCATTGTACAGAGAGGAAACTAAGGTGCAGACAATTTGCTCACATTTGCACTGCAAGTCAATGGCAGAACCAGTAACTACACAGGAGTCAGTAGCAAGACTTCCCTTCCAAGCCCTGTTTTCTATTCCCCTCTATCTTTTTACTGGAACAATTGCTTTGTTTGTGCAGTATGATGAATAGCTAATGAAATGGTTTGCACACTGGGATGCTTACAGGAGGTTTTATTCTGAGAATTTGGACAGCATTGCATTAAAGATGTTTATTTGCTACTTACTCTAAAATCACATGTGTACCAAATCTCTGCCTCATGGCTTACACTATGTGGCCTCCGGGTTCTCATTGGTGAGGAGTTTTTGGAACCCCAACCATCCCACTCAGAGGCAGTTCTTTGAGCCTCATGAATGGAGCAGTTTTAACTCATTGGAGATTTTCATGGCTAGAATTATTTCAGAATTTTCATCTTTATGGACTGCAGCCATAGAATAGGAAGGGATCAGGCAGACAAGACAGCTTCATTAGCCTGGGAAGTGTCCTCCCTGTTTGCTACTATTAGCTATTTCTGGAGGACACTAACGTTCTCCAGTGTCACAGAATGAGGGGGGGGGGGTGTCTTCGGAAGGCTCATAATGCACTGAGCATGGTTCTTATAGTGATGTTATAGTAATTGTTACAGTAATGTTATAGTAAGGTTATAATTTCATGTATATAGTTAGGAGTCTGAAAATGTATCCTCATGGCTTAAAGAAAGCTGATGCAAAAACTCTCCAAGAACAGAGAGGCAGTTCACACCTCATCAGGGCATGGATGGGACAAACTCAGCCCAGCCTCACAGGAACAATGGACACTGGCTTAGGCAGAAACAAAAGAATCTGTTAGACGCTCGAGGGAGTCACCCCCTTCCTTTGGGCAGTTTGAGACTGCAATGAGGTAATGCTCTCCTGACTCTGAAGGGCAAAGCCAAGAGGAAAGAAAGGACATGATAAAAGGGAGAGACATTTTGCCATGCTCTCTCTCTTCCACCTACATCTAGAGACACCACCACCACCAAGCAACTGAAGTGCTCAAGAAAGGGGAGAGCCTGACTGAAATGTAACCAGCCAGCCTGTGGTGAGAAGCATCTAAGTTTGTAAGGACATTGAAAGTGTTAAGATCAGCTTAGAATATGTTTTGCTTTTATTTCATTTGACCAAATCTGACTTGTTATGCTTTGACTTATAATCGCTTAAAATCTATCTTTATAGTTAATAAATGTTTGTTTATTCTACCTGAAGCAGTGCGTTTGGTTTGAAGTGTGTCAGAGGCTCCCTTTGAGATAACAAGCCTGGTACATATCAATTTCTTTGTTAAATTGACAAACTCATATAAGCTTGCAACATCCAGCGGGCATTACTGGACACTGCAGGACGGAGGTTCCCAGGGTCATGTCTGGGACCGGAGATATTGGCTAGTGTCATTCGCTTGCAAGTAGTTGGGAGCAGCTTACATGCCAGAGGCTGTGCGTGAACAGCCCAGGAGTGGGGGTTCTCACAGCAGAGCAGGGTAAGGCTGGCTCCCAGAGTCAAGGATTGGAGTGGCCTAGCAGAACACTGGTCCAGACAACACCAGACGGGAACATCACAGCGGGGAATTCCCTGGGAAGAAGAGCGGGGGGAGAGGGATGAGAAGATAAAGGTTGGATAAGTGAATCTGATGGGCAGAGTTGGGCAGTGAGAAGAAAGGAGGAAGTGGAGAAAAAAGGATTGACTGGAGAGGGAAACCCAGACCTGTCAGGATTGACAGGCCTAATTAGGCTCCCTGAGTGGCTGAAGAGCCCAGTAAGAATAGTTGGGGTGGAGGGTAAGGAGAAGGTCCTGTGGAACACTGACCCTTTCCCTTCTCTCCTTGCTGCATCAAGGTGCTACCTGGTCCCCATCTGGAAGGCCTTGTAGAGTGAAGAGCCCATTTTACACAGACCTGCTTTGTCCTGTTGCAGCTCAAGCTACCTGCTGGGGCCTGAGGGAGCATAAACATTTTCAAAAAATTTAGAAATTAAGAAGATTCTCAGACACAAAGCTTGCTTAAGCTGGAGTCATTACTGCCCAAAAAATCTTCCAAAAACATTGTACTTATTATTATTTAACCCAAGCATTAGAGGCTCTGAGCCTGCCTGGCAGGCAGCAGGGTGGAAGATTTTTCTCTCTGCAATATTGCTTGCTTCTTCCGTTTCCTGCCAGGTTCCTTTCCCAACTAACGAGTTTAAGTAGCTTTGTTTGCTCCATTTTGTCAAAGGTTTCATTTTCTTCCCACAACATGGAAAAGGAGTGTGTTGCATAGGAGTGCTGGTAAATAACTGATTTCTATTTCCTGGCTCTGATCACATGATGTGGGTCACATTTAAAAAGGTTTTACCCAGTCACATGGCAACGGTCAATATCCATTTACTTCCCTGTCTACTGTTACACATATCAGGGGCTGAAGCAATCCGGAAGGGAAGTCATTAGCCTATATCTGCCAAAAGTACAGTTTGTGCTTTCTGTATCAAGTTTCACTTGTCAAAACCCTTGGTTTGCATCCAAAACTGAAAGTACTCTTTCATTTTGAAGTCTAGACAGGATCTCCTGAACTGTTGTCATGGGGTAGCACTTGTGCTTAATAGCCTTATTCAAATCTCTTAGGTCTACACAATTTAAAGTTTTTTATTCTTGGTTGGTTTTTTCCCCTGGTGACTATATCTTGAACCCAGTCAGATATCTGAATTTGCTCAATATTAAAAATAAAAAATAGGAATATCTCCATATATTCTTATCTCAAAGAACTGGAAGGTCATTGAGTCGAGTCCAGTCCCCTGCCTTCACTAGCAGGGCCAAATACTGTCCCTGGCAGATTTTTTTTTCTTTTTTTCCCAGATCCCTAAATGGCCCTCTCAAGGATTGAACTCACAACCCTGGGTTTAGCAGGCCAATGCTCAAACCACTGAGCTATCCCTTCCCCAACATCTAATTTGTTCTGTCTAGTTCAGCTTTTGCTTTATTTGTTAGTACTATTGGGACTAATTTTTGCAAACTGGATCTATATATTATACTATCTTCAGTGCATCCCATTCCTTTAAACACCTCATCAGATTCTTTAAGAATACTTGGTGCATCCTGTTCTGTAGACAAACTATACATCCATTGATCATCTGCATTTGTAGATGGCTCTTCAACCCAAGTACGTGAAACCTAATTTCCCACTATTTTAAACTCTTCAGTAAGGTATTTGTGCTGTTTCAGGGATTGATCTTTGTTTCTTGACTCGGCCTCATGACATTGGTTAGAATTATAAAAGGTTATAACTCTGTTACATGGCAGAAGTCAGTATCCACTGTTTCCAGTGGTTATGGTTACAAGGATAAATTAGTTGTAGAACTGGTCATATTATTCATTGTGAATATTAGTCACTAAAGTCCAATATACAGCCAACATCCACTATCAGTGTGTGTGTGTGTGTATGCATGTATGTATGTATATAAAAGCAGGGTCTGAATGAGTTCTCCCCTGACAGCTAGCTGGGAGTGGGAGAGATTTCGGGAGCAAAGTGTATTTACATGAACACATCTACTCTGTCAAAATATCCAGCAGATAGAGCGGTGTTGCTCAAAGTGATCAACTTTGGCTGGTGTTGGGTTACAAATCCCTTTAGTACTGAATGCAGGGGTAGTGAAATGCTGTTATCAATGTTGTTGTCTTTATTGTATGAATAAAGGGGAGCAGAACTGTGCTTAACCTGTCCCAAATGAGGGGGTCACCCTTAGATGAAAGGTACTCGTTAAGCCAGGGGCTCGAATGCCAGAGCCCTGTGAAAATAAGAGGGGTGGGGACAGGTGTCCCAGCCAGGAGGTGTGGACTCTCCCTAAGGGTCCGCAGTCTGGTTTAACCTGTTCCTCCATACAGTTCAAAGATAGAGCTAAATAGGCTTCAGTAGGAGCCTTTTGTTATGTCAAATACTCAGTAAGAGCTGAAATCACTTGTGGTGGGGCAGTGTTTCTGCGCAGCCTGCAAAGAACTGAAAATCACTAAGAGACTGACCTAGAGAGGTCACAGCAGAGAGGCAGGTGGCCAAAGTGGCAAGCAGTTGGCTGGGCAGCCAGGCGGCGAGGAACATCGGCTGTTGGGGCAGCCAGCCAGAGGAAGTGCTCAGATGGCAGAGCAAGCTAGGTGCCTTCTTCCCCGGGTGGGAGGTGAATTCATACAGATGCATCTCTGAACCCTAGGTCCTCACTGACCAAGGACAACCACTGTAGTGGGGTATGGTGAGGGAGTAGAGAGGGGCACCGTACAGGAGCTTTTGGTTGTAGAACTCAAGAACATAAGGCAGAAAACTCTGCCTTACGTACTCTGGGGGTGGGTGTTCTGCTCACAGTTTTAGGTTTATGAATCCTGCTTGTTGCATTTTCCCTAGTTAACTGACTTCCCTCCTTTCATTAAAAAGTTTCTTTTCTACACTCAGACTCTGTGCTTGCGAGAGAGGAAGTATTGCCTCTCAGAGGCTGTAATGATGCTGGTTCTGGCGGGACCTAACTGAGAGGGCCAATTCAGGACAAATTGCTTAAAACAGGGCAGTTACAGCCCAAGGCTGGGGTTTTTCCACCTCTAAGGCAAACCAAACCAGCCAGACAGAGAGGACTTTGGTTTTACCCCACTGGCTAACCACAAGTCACACAAGCAATTCCCTTAGACACTCCAGTTTCCCAGTATCACCACCAGTGCCACTCGTTATGGGGACAAATGGTTATGAAAACCAATACCCCAGTAAAAGAAAAAAGGTTCTCTCGATCCCAAAGAATCAAGCCCCAGACCCAGGTCAATATACAAATCAGATCTTACCCACAAATCACGCTGTTGCCAATCCTTTAGAATCTAAAATCTAAAGGTTTATTCATAAAAGGAAAAAAGATAGAGATGAGAGCTAGAATTGGTTAAATGGAATCAATTACATACAGTAATGGCAAAGTTCTTGGTTCAGGCTTGTAGCAGTGATAGAATAAACTGCAGGTTCAAATCAAGTCTCTGGAGTACATCCCCCGCTGGGATGGGTCATCAGTCCTTTGTGTAGAGCTTCTGTTTGTAGCAAAATCCCTCCAGAGGTAAGAAGCAGGATTGAAGACAAGATGGAGATGAGGCATCAGCCTTTTATAGTCTTTTCCAGGTGTAAGAACATCTCTTTGTTCTTACTGTGGAAAATTACAGCAAAATGGAGTCTGGAGTCACATGGGCAAGTTCCTGCATACTTTGCTGAGTTACAAGGCGTATCTGCCTTCTCTCAATGGGTTAATTGTATAACTGATGGTTCTTAATGGGCCATCAAGCAGGCTAGGCAGAGCTGATGCCAACTTGTCTGGGATGTCTCCCAGAAGCATAGCATAAGTTTGAAATACAGACAGTACAGAGCCAATATTCATAACTTCAACTACAAAATTGATACACACATATAGACAGCATAATCATAACCAGCAAACCATAACCTTGTCTTAGACACCTCATTTGACCCCCTTTATACAAGATTTGGTACCACTACAGGACTTTGGTTGCAACCATGTTCTATATGGTCCCAGTTCAAATCAATAACGTGACAGAGGCACCTTAGGGTGGTGTGTAATTTTCCCAGTTTACTGGTGGGGGCTCGAGCCACTTCTGTTTTGTATCGTTGAAAAAGAACCCCTAGCTATTGAACCCGGTCCTGCTTGCCGCCGGCGCCACCTGGCAGAGTTACATACAACTTGATCGTCCTCAAAATCTTCCAGCTTTTTTTAATCAGGAATATGTCATTTCAGACTCAGGATACTTCTCTACACTTCTATCACAAATTGAAGTGTTTTAAAAATATCATTGTGTGTTTTAAAAGATTAGGTTTAACATATTCCGACCTGTGTTGCCAACACTATGTCAAGACTATCTGAAATACACACGCTATTTGTACCCTCAGGTTGATGAGGTTGGTGTTTTGTTTTTTGTTGTTGTTTTTTGACATAACATTCAGTATTTAGATATTGTTTCAAGATAATTGGTCTTGAGCCCTAAAATGTTGTTGTTCTTTTTTAAGTCCAATAATGTGTTAAGAATATCTTCATATGGTAGTAATAGTCCTGTTTGCTCTGGGATATCTTGGGTTATTTTATGCCTCTGTGTCACATACTGTTTTGAAATCATGCAAAACAGAGACTAAAAGTCAATAATATTACTCATAGCAGAACAAAACCATAAACAACATGACTTCATATTGATGCCATTAACCCATCCTTAGTCAACTGTGGGGATATCTATGATCTCAGAAAAGACAAACTAATGAATTCAACTCAGCTGTATAATGAAATTATAAATAAACTGCCAAACAGATTTGATTTGAAATGCAGGGAATGTTCATAGCAATATCAGCCCAATGCACAAAGTGGATGCTGGATTTTTTTTCCCAACCACCTGGATAGTATAAAGGTGCTTGGAGATGTTGGTGGCTTGGGATATGCAGGAGGTCAGACTACATGACCTGGTGGCTGCTTCTGGCCTTAAACACTATGACTCTAAATACATTAAAATGCAGATGCTTTCAAGCTCTCGTAGCCCAAAAAGCTAGTACATTATGAGAGGATATCTGAGGCCTGAAAGCTGTATTTGTGAGTCAAATAAAAGTTATATAATCCTTTAAGCGCATCAGTCTGTCTCTTATTGTGTGTGCACAGCACTTCGTACTAGGGAACAACAGCCTTGGATGGTGCTTTTATGAACTACTGTAATACAAATAATAATATCTACTTTGTATGAAGTTGCAAATGAAAAGGTATTATGCAGGACCAAATGAACAGATACAGCATGTGCTACCCATAGTGCATTTTAGAAACAGAGGGACACATGTCTAAAGTTTCTTAGGACCAAGCAATAGAATAACTGAAGTACAGATTTCAAGAACTAAATAGAGACCAATTCTAAAAAACAAGCATATTTTAAACAAGCTGCATATCTGCATTAAACTGCATATCTGCAGCCAGACCACCTCAGCCTGTGATCTTACAAACTAAGCAGAGTCAGACTTGGTCAGTACTTGGATGGGAAAACCCAAGGGTGCTGGTGGTATTTAAGGAGGTGGTACTCTTCTTTCTGACTCAATATTGATCCTCAATGTAATCTCTGGGGGAATATTGTGATCTCCAGGTGCTGCCTTTTATGTGAGAGTAAAATAGAGTCTGACTAGTTGTAGTTCTTAATGATCCCAGGCTCTTTATGTAAGAATAGTGTTCTTAGCCCTGAAGTGCAGACCAAATGCCAATCTGCTATCCTGAGTTCCCTCTGTGCTTGGAGAAAGATACCGGATTCCCCTTCACTTTGTGCCCTAAATTCTTGTTTAATGTTGTTCTGCAGAACAGGCCTTTTCCTCCCTCATTGCAGGCAGGGAGAATGCTGGATCAGGCAACATATCTGATTTGCTTTTGGTTTGGGGTTTTTTGTTTTGTGTCTGTCTATCTACCCTTTCAGCTGGGCTGAGAAAGATGCAAGTTGGGCCATGGAAACAAGGAAAGGTGGCAGAAACAAAGAATAAAGGGCCTGAAGATGTAAAATTGGTCAAACTGTTGTTAAGTGTAGCAAACATTTTCTAAGTGGGGAAAATAGTGAGGAAAAAAGGAGGCAGGACTTTATGGAGAATTATAACAAGGCAGTGGAAGTTCAGGGTCTCTACCTGTAGTCTCTCACACTCACAGCTCTGCCTCTTCTCTGTACTTAGTGGAAAGAGGACCTTCAGATCAGTTACTGGACTAGCAAACATGCTATTAGGAGATGTTGCCATGTACATCCTCCACATGCAGATAACAGATTACTTTCAAAATTAGAAGTGTGATTATTTTTCCGAGATTGTTGTCAGACAACATAGGAAAACTTGAAGGGAGGAGTTAACAAACGTCTATAATTTATTACAAAAGTAAAATAGGAGTTCCTTAACTCAGTGGTGGCGTTAGTCACCTGCAAGCCATGCAATTGCAGGGAGCCCCAAAGCAGCGAAGGGCCCCCGAAAGCCAGCTAGGTGTTAGCTGCTCCATCCTGGTTAGTGCTACCTAGGACTCAAAATGTCGTCTCCTCACAGCGTGACCTTGCACACATCGTATATGCGAGTTCACTAGTAGGGCCCCCGGAATTGAGCTTTGCAGGGGGCCCCGCAGGACAAACCTCACCATTGCCTTAAATAAGATATTCTTTACTAAAGATACAAATTATTTACACATGGCAGGCAGGAGCAGGCAGCTGGTTCAAGCCCAGGATGCAGCGGCAGCTGTCAGTCAGTGCCTCTGAGGGACCCCTGGCAGTCAGTGCCTCCCTGGTCAGGAAACAGACTAACTGGGGCTCTTTCTGAGCTGCAGCTTGTCTGCTCTGCAAAAACTCTGGACATAGCCTGTTGTTCTTAAAATCCTGCTGGACAGAGAAAGAAGGCTAAAAAAAGATGCTGTGTAGGCCGGGGAAACCCTGGATGTATGGTAATTCTAAATATGGTAGCAAAAAACCATTCTGATGTGCTTTTCAGCTGCACGTGGAGAGGCAAGATATCATGGATTAGGGAAGTGGTAGTTTTTCTCTATTTTGAACTTATGAGTCTGCCTCTAGAATACTGCATGCAGTTCTGGGTATCTCAATACCAGATCTCAACCACTTGGAAGGACTTCAGGGAAGAACAACAAAATGAATGAAGGGCTGAAAATGTTGATTTTTAAGAAATCTTAAACTATCTTAACTATGCCCTTGTTAGCTAAATGACAGGAGGGGAGAGGGATAGGATAAGGGAGAGGAATTGTTTAGCTGGGTCCACCTAGAAGTTTTGGGATGAAAATGAGTGAAGGAAAATTTCCTAGCAGAGAGGTCTATTAGAATATGGACTAGGCTTTCAAAGCAAGTGATAGAAGCCCCATTGCTTGAGTCATTTAAACTAGACTAAGACTTTATATTCAGCATATACATTCAGAACAACCCTGCATTGGCCTGGGGCAGGGGATGAACAAAATGGCCAAATAGATCTCCCATCTCTACTTTTTATACTTCTGCTTAACTCATTAAACATAGTGGCCATTTTGCTTTAATATTCCAGAGCAGGGGTAGGCAACCTATGGCACCCGTGCCAAAGGCGGCATGCAAGCTGATTTTCAGTGGCACTCACACTACCCGAGTCCTAGCCACATTTCCAGGGAGCTCTGCATTTTAATTTAATTTTAAATGAAGCTTCTTAAACATTTTTAAAACCTTATTTACTTTACATACAACAATAGTTTAGTTATATATTATAGACTTATAGAAAGAGACCTTCTAAAAACATTAAAATGTATTACTGGCACACGAAACCTTAAATTCGAGTGAATAAATGAAGACTCGGTACACCACTTCTGAAAGGTTGCCGACCCCTGTTCCAGAGGGTCTGAGTTCTCAGCAGTGCATCTCCAGGATTTTTTGTTTATAGGCTTAATGTGTGATGTAGCCACAAGAGGGCATACATACTCTTCCATAGGAAAGGTCTGTCAGTCTCAGCTACTGTTTAGCTAACTGAAGGTTTATGAAGGGGTCAGAAGCTATAGGTTGGAATAGGGTGACCAGACGTCCCGATAAAATCGGGACTGTCCCGATTTTGAGGAGTCTGTCCCGCGTCCCGACCGAAGTACAGTCGGGACGCCATTTGTCCCGATATTTTGTTTCGGGCCTTTTTTTTTTTTTTTTACACTCACCTGTCCGGGTCTTCAGTGGCAATTCGGCGGAGAGTCCTTCAGTCGCTGACGGTCTTCGGCGACGGGGGCTTCTATCTTTGGCGGCAAAGTTTATTACCCGCCGCCGAAATACCGCCGAAGACCGTCAGCGACTGAAGGACTCTTCGCCGAATTGCTGCCGAAGACCCGGACGGGTGAGTGTAAAAAAAAAAAAAAAAAATGGCCCCCCCCGCGGCGGTCCCGATATTTTCCCCTTACCATCTGGTCACCCTAGGTTGGAAAGTGATAAATTCTTAGAAGATGTGAATGGACGTTCAGATTCTACATCAATTGATTAGTACTTTTTCTGTTTTTTTGTGGGGGAGGGGAGGAGGTTGCTTGTAAAGAGGCAAAACCTGCTTCTGCCCTACAGGCACAGTTGCCAACTTTCACGTGCCCGACTTTCATAGTAAGCCAAAAATCAAGCTAATCCCATTTCAAAACAAGGCCAAAACAAGCCAATCCCTAAGAACCCCAACACCCTATGTGACTAGATCTCCTCCCGGTGTGCAGTCTGGGACTGTGGTGGGCCCACTGTGCACCCCTGAATCTCTCCCCCTCTTGCCCCTGCTTGCCCCCCCTAATCCCTGCTTGCCAGGAGCCGATCAAAAAAAAGAAGCTACAAGCCAAACAAGCAACAAGCTAAAAACTAGCCAACAAGCAACTCACAAGCCAATTAAGCCAAAAACAAGCCCAATTTCTGCGTTTTTCCCCACAGGTTTGGCATGTCTGCCTACAGGTTGTCTTTACAGCCTTTACAGAATGTACAGGCTGCAACATAGTTTCATAACATGGTAATGAATATAATTTGGTCCCATCTAAACAGGCAAGACCAAACGGAGTTATTGTTACACAGTTATGGCATTATTGTGTTGATTTGGCTGTGCGGATGGATCCAAAGAGACTTTCAGGTTTCTGTTGTGGGTTTGTTCCTATAGGGCTAAATTTATCCGTGGTTTAACTCGATTTATTTTGTTATGGGGGTAATTATAGATGAGGACTGTCCTCCACGCTCTACACTGCCTTTCCCCAGAATGAGTGTCAAGGTCTCAGTCCTTATCTTCAAGGTGCTCAATGGCCTCGCCCCAGCATATCTAAAAAATCAGCTGAAGCTCTGGGCTGAAGACCATAGCTGACAACTCTGATCCTCAGCCCTAATGGAACTTTCTACCATAAGGGTATAGCTTGTTTATGTAGGAAACTGAGCTTCCTCAGGGGCCAGTCTGGGACTGTAGAAAGAGCTCCCTGAGGAACTAAGGAACATCACAACCGTCAGCACCTTCTGCTCCAACTGCAATGTGCACTTCTCTAACCTTGCCTGCTCTAACAAAAACCCAGAGCATTATGTGCCTAAAAAAACAAAAACAAAAAATCTACCAGAACAAAATCCTACGTAGCACATACACTTCTGCCCTGGGGAGAGGATGAGAGGAAGAACAAACCATTTGTGACCAATGTTAGTCATATTGCTTAATATGCAGTGGTGTTGTAGTCATGTCAGTCCCAGGATAGTAGAGAGACAAGGTGGGTGAAGTAATATCATTTTTAGGACCAACTTCTGTTGGTGAGAGAGAGAGAGAGACAAGCTTTTGCGCTACAGAGATCTGAGACCTGAAGAAGAACTCGGTGTAGCTCAAAAGCTTGTCTCTCTCTCTTACCAACAGAAGTTGGTCCAATAATAGACATAAGAACATAAGAACGGCCGTACCGGGTCAGACCAAAGGTCCATCTAGCCCAGTATCTGTCTACCGACAGTGGCCAATGCCAGGTGCCCCAGAGGGAGTGAACCTAACAGGCAATGATCAAGTGATCTCTCGCCTGCCATCCTTCTCCACCCTCTGACGAACAGAGGCCAGGGACACCATTCTTACCCATCCTGGCTAATAGCCATTTATGGACTTTGCCACCATGAGGACATTACCTCACCCACCTTGTTTCTCTAATATTGTTTAATACAAAACTGGAAGGCAGTCAGATACACTATAATGAGGGCAGTAAAAGAATCAAAATGGAATGTAATAGAGGTGACAGTACAATACACTAAAATTTTGATATTTCTGCCAATATTACCAACCAACAACAAATGAAGCCTGCTCTATACATATTCATTCCTGTGCTGTGCTACTTAAAACATAAGAACGGCCATATTGGGTCAGACCAAAGGTCCACCTAGCTCAGTATCCTGTCTTCCAACAGTGATCAATGCCAGGTACCCCAGAGGGAATGAACAGAACAGGCAATCATCAAGTGATCCATTCCCCGTCGCTCATTCCCAGCTTCTGGCAAACAGAGGCTAGGGACACCGTCCCTGCCTATCCTGGCTAATAGCCATTGATGGACCTATCCTCCATGAATGTATCCAGTTCTTTTTTGAACCCTATTATAGTCTTGGCTTTCACAACATCCTCTGGCAGAGTTCCACAGGTTGACTGTGCATTGTGTGAATAAATACTTCCTTTTGTTTGTTTTAAACCTGCTGCCTATTAATTTCATTTGGTGACCCCTAGTTCTTGTGTTATGAGAAGGAGTAAATAACTCTTCCTTATTTACTTTCTCCACATCAGTCATGATTTTATAGACCTCTATCATATCCCCCCTTAGTTGTCTCTTTTCCAAACTGAAAAGTCCCAGTCTTATTAATCTCTCCTCACATGGAAGCCGTTCCATACCCCTAATCATTTTTGTTGCCCTTTTCTGATCCTTTTCCAATTCCAATATATCCTTTTTGAGATGGGGCGACCACATCTGCATGCAGTATTCAATTAGACAATNTTTTCCAATTCCAATATATCTTTTTTGAAATGGGGCGACCACATCTGCATGCAGTATTCAATTAGACAACGGCTGGAGTAAGTTGCCCTACTGTATTGCTTCACTGCAGTTACCATAATGCATGAAAATACCCATATTTGATGTATTCCATCCCTTAAATTAACAGTGACTGATATTATGGCCACTTTCCAGGGGCTGGTTTTAATAATTTAGGTACGTGAGTGCTTAATTTGTGCCAGAGTTTGCCAGGGCTGAGCCCCGGCACTTCTAGGCTTGGCAGTTCATAGCCCCAACATCTCTGGGCTTGCCCCGTCAGTTTTGAAAGTAAAAAACTTGCTTGAGCCCCAGCACCTCTTGCACTACAAATTAAGCACCCAGGCACATCTATTAACAACACTCTTCCTGGGGCTTACTTTTGGGCTTACCCAAATGCTTCAGCTAGTTCAAAATGAGCAGGACAGACTGAGAAGAACATGTTACACCAGTGCTCTATACTGGCTGCTAGCTGTAATTCAAGGTCCTGGTCGCAAACTAAAAAGATTTTAGGTGTTTGGGTCCCCATTATCTCAGAGGTTGAGATATGTTTTTGGAGGGAGCATTTTGGCAATCTGTCTCACAAGGGTATGAAGCCAATGACAGTGAGGGACAGGGCTTTCTTAGTAGCAGATCCTCGCTTTGGGAACTGACTCCCACTAAATATCTGAGCCTCAACCCCGCAAACTTTACAGCCCTCTGTAAGATGAATCTCTTTGTTCAGGCTTTTCAATAAATGCAGTTCTATTAATAGTATCTAGGTCACCAATTAGGTTTCTGCACAAAATTGTGTTGCTTATGCTGAAGACATAGAGTATATGTTGCCAAAATACCTCCAGGGGTAGAATGTAGGATTAGCAGAGGAAAGATCTTTTTTAAAAGTCACAGGGAAATATCCCATGTGGATTGTGAGGATATATTAGTTAGCACATTCTTTTCTGCTGGAGGCACCAGGCAGAGAGGTGTACAACCAAAGTCCATTATGGGTTTTTGTAAGCAGAGCTGAGGCCAAATGCAAAGGAGCCATTCTTCACCTGGGGGCTTTGTCTACAATAGCATTTTTCTTAAAATTTCCCAAGGGTGGGAATATCTACAGCATTGCTTTAATAACAACACTGGCATGCCAGGAATTAAATCAGGTCCAACAGAAGTTTATAGATACTAACAGAAGAATAATACAACTACAATATCAAGCCTCACTTGCATTTCATGTCAAATGATCCTACTCTATTCATTTTATGAGCTGTAGTGTGGGCACGTATCTCTCAAGGATAAGTGCATCAAGTGATGACACACAGGGATAAATTATGTGACTTCAAATACTATGTTGTGTGTGAGAGAGAGTCATTATGCTCATTGGCACAAGTGAGAATGAATGAGAAGGTGCCAGCCAAGGAAAAAAGTGAGGAGGCTGCCAGGCTGGGCAGCTATTTTTGTAAAGCAGGCAATGAAAAAACCATCCTCTTCATGGCTTCAGGCTTGGACTACTTCCAGGAACCAGTAGCGGCACACAGACCTCACAAGCTCTGCATCCTCTCCTTGCATATGAGAAGAAACTCGGGTGTCCCTGGTGCCAGCTCCTGTAGCAGTCCAAGCCTGTGCCTGTGTAATGATTGGTTCTTCCCCCAGTCTCACAGGCAACCTACTGGCCTGGCAACCTCCCCTTCTCCTTCCCTTCCTGGCTGGATCCTTGTGCCTTTGTATGATAGAAACACACCAGTCACACCCCCAGAAGCAGGTAGGGTGGCCACCTCTGAGGTACAGAAAACTAGGACTTCCAGCATTATTCTGAGCCTATAAAAATGGACAGCTGGCAGTTGGTACTGAGCACCCTTACAGATTTCCCAGGACAGCTACCTCAGAAAAGGGACAATTCTGGGAAAACCAGAAGCATGGGATTTCAAACTCAAGGAAGTATTGAGCATTGCATAGGCTACATTTGAGGGGGATTATGTTAAGGATTATCATAATTTTTGCCATTATTCTTCATAACTGTACATTTATTCTTCAGCAGAAGCTGAAGTTGTAAAATCTTCTCATAAAGAATTGCCCTTTTAAAAAATGGCTGCCGTCTTCCATTGTTCTCAAAGGGATTGAAGCCACAGACTGTTCTCAGTTAAGATGGTTACCACCTCCATTCACCAGTTCCTCACAGAGTTCTTCTCCACCTCCTGACACCACAAGGAGCCACTGTCTTCCCTGAGGGCAGCTTGACTTCACTCCCATAGGAGAAAAGATGACATCTCCTCCTGAGGGCAGCCTGTGGCCTCAGTACCACTGAGAACAATGAGAGATCATGGCCATTATGAAAAAGGACAATGCTCCATGAGCTTCTCTGAAGATTTTAAATCTTCAGCCTCTGATGCAGAATAACCTTCAGTTACAAAATCTAACAGAAAAAATTACCATTAACTAAAAAAACTAAACAATTCTTCAAATGTAGCCTATGCACAAGATTTCAGTGGGTTTTTGTTAAACTTCCCATTTAATTAGTCTGCATTATTCTATTACAGAGATCATTCAAGACCAAATCAAAGTGTGGTTTAAGGTGCTAAATTTCTTAGAGGACTCATTTAAAATCAATTTTAATTTATAAATTAACAGATTTACTTGGAAATACTCAAAAGAGTAGGTGCTGTAAATGTGTGGAGAATAATCTGTATTTTTTCATCTATTACAAAGAGGTTGAATCCCACTTCAAGTGGAAAACTCAATTCACCCTTACATATGGAGCTGCAACTTGTGCCTCCATAACAATAATACACCCCTCATCTCCCCAGAAGCACAGGATTGCAACCCCTCTATTTCCAGTCAGCAATCAGGTAGCTAGCTCCTTACATGTGTCCTCCTTAAGCCGGAGAAGGCAAGGGACAGGGCATTGGAACATTTACACAGTGGACTGTCCCAGCATGACTGCCTGTCCCCTCCACCCCACTTTTTGATCCATAACCAACAAAATCCAAATCCCACAGTCTTTTGCTTATGGTGGGTCATGGGATGATTTTTTTCAGCTATTTTATGACTGAATAAAGCTTCTGAACCACCAGCCTTCACACCCATAGGGAACCCCCTAAACCAGCAGTTCTCACACAGTCACTGGGATCCAGCTGGAGCCCAGGTAAGGAAAAGAAGAAGTAGCTTGTTACCTGCAACTCCCTTCTATAGCTGTGGTACAGTGGCCGTTGCCTTTGCCCTTATTCCACTCCTACCACCCTTCATCCAATCTGAGAGGGCTGTTCACTTTGCCCACAAGGTTTGGCTCTGAGACAGGGCTCAGATGTAATGGAGCTGGCTTTGTCACCCCTTGTAGTAGTGGTATTTCTCAACCCCTGGAGCTGAATACTGCGCAGGGAAAAAGGAAGGGAGAAGGGGAGGGAGAAACCTCCCCACCCCAGGCAGGGCCGGCTCTAGGCACCAGCGTTCCAAGCTTGGGGCGGCACTCCGGCCCTTTGGGGGCGGCTCTTTTCAATGTAGCCCACAAAAGCTTATGCTCAAATAAATTTGTTAGTCTCTAAGGTGCCACAAGTACTCCTGTTCTTTTTTCAAGGGCCGGCATTCTTTTTTTTTTTTCCCCCTTGCTTGGGGCAGCAAACAACCTGGAGCCGGCCCTGACCCCAGGAGTACCAATGTCCCCCTCACTCCACAAGCCACCCATCCCAGGAGAACCAGCCCCACCTCTCCCCCATTCACTTAGGGCTGCCTTCCTCACCCCCATTCACTTAGGGCTGCATCCGACAAGCTCCAACCTCCCCCACATTTTGTCTGACAACTCTTACAATGGCTGTGACCCTAACTCTCCCATCCTTTGGATATGTCAACGCTGCCTCAAGTGACAGCAGAGCCCTCATGCCCACAGCAGGGCCCTAACTGGCAGTGGGATCCTTGCACACACCCTGATGCCCTAAGCCTTTAAGCAACAGTGAGGTTCTCCCCACCCGAGTGTGCCCCTACGCAGCTCTCAGCCATCTAAGTAGAAGCCTTGAAATAGCGAGGCAACACTAGCACTGGGCGGGGCCAGCTGCAGCTGCCACTCACCCAGCCCCATTGTGAGGTGACAGTTGGGGTGAGGCAGGACTGGCTCCAGGGTGTGGCTGGGCGGGGCCTGGTCAGGCAGGCCCTATAGGAACCAGCAGAGGGCCCCTCTCTGGCTGCCAGCAGCAGGTGGTTTATGTGTGGGCTGCTCAAGCCAGGGGGTTGCTTGCAGGCCTCATTGTCTGTCTCTCCCTTCTTCACTGATCTTTCTCCCCAGAAAATGCTTGGCCTTCAAGTCAACCTCAGCCCGCTGCTGGAGCCGCTTGGCTTCATTAAGGCCCTTGAGTGGGTGAGTCTGGGGTAGGGTGAGCTGGGGGGTTGGTTTTTCTTAGCGCAGCCGAGCCGTAAGGGAGTGAAAGGCCAAGAGCCCTCACCTCAGGGCTCTCCATTCCCCTTGTAGGTTTCAAACTCCCCTGCTGGGCTGGGCTTGTAGGGTAACAGCAGCCTCTTCTATGGGGTAGGGATGTTGATGAGGCCAAGCGCTTGCAGGTGTGGGCTTGGGCATGGCTTGGTTGGTGAAGGGTCTCCTGGCTCTCCAAGTTGGTAGTGTCTCTAAGAACTAGCCAAATCTCTTATTAGCCACTAAAAGTATTTTCACCACAAAATAACTTCTTAGCTGGTATTTGTGACAGAGCTGTACCTGCCTCACTTGTTTAAAGAGAAACTGGTATAATTGCAGTATATTTGTGCCACTGGGGTGTCTATGTGGTGGGTCTTCTGTTTGTTGGGGTGGGGAAGGGGAAACAAGAACTATTGACCAAGATCTATGTAGAAACTGCTTCCTGTCAGTGGAAGCCTTGGGCCTGTGTTTTTGTTGTTGTTTTTTTTGGGCAGTGGAGGTTGGGAGGGGAATGTTAATAAATAATGTTCTAAGCACAGGTAGTTTTCCCCTGACTTGAAGTTGGAGTTGTGGGGGGTTGGCATCTCTGAAGCAGGCCCTGTTTCTCTGGGTAATTGCCATGTGTCTTGCTATTTCACTGATGCAAATTAACAAAGGCCGTGAAAGGTAAAAATAATTCTCTATTTTAAAAGCAGACTTCTCTCGGTGTTACAGATGCTTTGGATTAGTGAAACTAAAACCTTATTTTTTCCTCACTCTCTTTATTTTCTTTAAAGTTGGTGAGTGCAAAAAAGTAAAATAAGGACTACTAGTTTTCACTTTTGGGTTAAAGTTGGTTTCATGTTTTTCTTTAGACTCTAGGGGAGTGCTTAAATCCAAACCACCTCTCTTTGAAATGAAAAGAGAGTAATTCTGTTGAAACTTGACTGCACTACTTGTAGAAAAATGCTGTGGCAATGACAATACTTGTTTGAATCAGAACTTAGCTACTGGAGGACTATGCACTAACTCTCTTATTTGGAATGTTGAAATCATTTAATACAAATGTGAATAAATGGTGTCTTCCTCCCATTATGGACTGTACTAGATTTCATACAGTCTGAGAGCACTAATATATTGTTTCAATTTATATAGATTTTTTCCATCTTTGTTTTTGCCACCTGTGGAGTTTATAAAGGTACAACTACAATTTTAGTTTCTTGTAAAGGTGTTGTGAACAAAACAGTTACAGCTGCTTTTGCTTATCCATTCAGGTGAGCCTATTCTTTTACTTCCTTACTGTCATCACCACTGCCCACTAATTTTATTGGGTTCACTTGTTTCCTCCATATTATAGTGGGTATCTACCTTTTTTTAAGTGCATATCTTATGCTAATTCAAACATCCTGCAATGTATGGTCTGAAAGCATGTTCGTCTCCATCTCTCTGCAGATTAGGTGGATGGGACAAGAGATTATATTGCCAAATTGATATATACACCTTCCTGATGACTATCATGAATTGAAAGCATGACTTTAGTGGTGCATGAATCATTAGAACAATCTCTAGACTTAAAAAAAAAAAAAAAAAAAAAAAAAAAGTTACCCTTCATGTTGTCTTCATTTTATCTCAATATTAAAGTATTGCTGATCCTTTAAACAGAATTTTAAGGGAATTCTAAAATCTTTAGCAGATGCTTTCTATTTATCTATTGAATAATTCTAATTCCATTGAGGGATCCAATTTAGACTTTTTTCCTTTAGGTATAGCATTTTGCTTAAGTATTGAATAGGAAAGCTCACCTGGCAGTGTGTGCCCCAGCAGCTGATTTCTATATGAATATGGTCAATTAAGCTTGGTAGTTGCCCATAACAAATTGCAGCAAAGACAGAACAATATTTCTGTGGGAATAGGAGAGGGAGACCAAAAACACGATTGGAATCCCAGCCAAATATAAACAGCAAGGTTAGGAGAAAAATAGGGAAGGAAGAAGAGTGAAGTTTCTTCCTCTTTCCCAGCATCCAGAAGGAGTCCTAATCAACATAGGCCTCAATCTTGTAAACTGCTCGACAGGTATCGAGGGCTGTAGCTGCACAGAGCAGGCTGTGGGATTGGAGCTTTAGCAGATGCTGATGGCTAGTGAAGGCTAGTATAAAAGATGCAAGACTCCCTCCCCCAAATCAACGTCCAGAGTTGGCATCCCTTTGAGGGGGGCAAATCTATTGTGCTGTCCATTCAGTAACCCACGAGGGTTGAGTTGAATCTCTGAGGAGAACTGTTGGGGAGCCTAAACACTTGTATTTACCTACAGCTAATGATGTAGCCCTCTGGCTGGCAAGCTCTCATCTGTTTTAGCTTAGGCTGGCAAACTTAAATTAAGTACAGTTAAATTAGGCTTATTTCCAAATCTGAGTGGTTTAAACTTCAACTTTCAGGTTCTGAGTTAGTCTTCATTTGTAACTTGTATTAAACAGTGTGGTATGTCTTGTGGCAAAATCCAAGTCTTTAAGGTGGGGAGGGGGTGTATATAGAGAGAGTATTATGCAACTTGATTTGCTGGTCAATTCATTCATCTAAAGAATGCCTTATGCAGTGGGAGTGTTGATGGCATTGTTCTCATAAAACACTAAGATACTGAGGTTTCCACTTGTGCAACAAAGTCTTGCTATGGAAAATGCACTGTTTTCCCCCACAGGTTGAATACAGCTGTGTTTAGTGCACCAGATCCAACACGATGCAGTGGCACTTGGACTGACTTTCACCTTGTGGGCAACTTCTCCTCTTCTGCACAGTTCTTTGTTACTTTTGCAGCCTTGGTATTCCTTTACTGTATTGCTGCCCTTGTACTATATGTTGGGTACATGCACCTGTATCGGAACACTGGCAAAATCCCATTGATTGTAAGTAACTAACACTATATAAGCTATTTTAGTCTGTTTTTAAAACCATTGAAAGGGGAAATGATTTCTGCTCAGCACAGGCATGTTTAAGTAATCATTAAACTTAAATTGTCATGTGGTACAGTGTGGAATGGTTTAAAATCACTTGGGTTTATTAAACATCACTGGTTTGTTTTTGTTTTTTAAAAGTTACTACTTTGTGAAATTAAGTTGAAAACTGTTGCCACTACAACTTTAGATTAAAATATAAACTAAATTTATAAATGGTATGGCATTTTAAATGCTATTTACTGGAAGAGGTTCTTTATTAAACGTAACAAAAATGTAAGCAAAAAGGAAAACCAAAGATTAAGACCCAGATCCTGCAAACTCTTTAACTGGTGTGTAACTTACTCACATGAATGCTTCTGACTTCAATGGGACTGCTCATGCTAAAAGCTAAGTACATGCATAAGTGTTAGATTTAGCCCCTGATACTGCCATCTTCATTAACTCGTAGTGGCAGAAAATATTACTTCAAAACAAAATTGACTTTTATTGAAACTTGTAACTTTTTAGTGCTGCCACTAAATCAATGACGCTACTATGAATTTGGTACAGAAACAGGCAAACACAAAAATAGAAGCCTAATGTTTGGCTTGTAAAGATTTGTTTTGGGGGAGGGTATTTGGTTTTTGGTGGGGTTTTTTTGTGGGGGGAGTGGGAGGGAGGGAGTGATAGGTGCATTAAAACAAGACACCCAAGTAACTTGATAACACAAGTTGCATTGACTTCAAACTGCAAAACTGGACAAAGGAGCGTAGCCTGGTCAAAGCATTTCAGATTTCTTGACTTGTGGAAGTTCAATATATTGAAAGCAGTTGTTGGCTGCAGACCAACTTTATTGCTTATCAATCTTGTCTGTTTCACAGTAAGAACATTAGTGTGGCCCTGGACTTGTTTTTTTTTCAGTACAGATAAGCACTTGACGTGAAACTTCTTAATAAGAAAACTTCTAATTTGAAATTCTAACAACTGGGAGACATGTAAAGAACTTCCACTCTACCTTCTTCTCTTTTCCATTTTACAGTCTTAAATTGCTAAAGAACTAACATGTAAATAAAAACTTAAGCCAATTTTAGTTTAAAATTATTATCCTTCTTTAACTGAAATCTTCTGACTAGTCAGCTGTAATCATGAATGGGCATTAAATATTTTACCAGATTGAGAATCTTACTAAAAGTATGGCTCACAGAAAACAGGCTTTCCTATTGATTGCTGCAGATTAAATGACTAGGAATATAGGACCTTAATTCTGCAGGTGGGTCTACAATGGTGGCAGGCTGGAGACAATGGGACTTTGTGGTTTCCAAAGTTCGCAAGTACAATCTGATTGCGGAATGTAGGCCTAAGTCTGCAGTGTGAAATACATGCAATAAGTTTGACACTTACGTTTTAAATGTGCTTGTGAACGTCATCTTATCTTTGCAGAGTGGCTATAATCAGACTTCTGTTTTTTAGATCTTGCTGCTTAAAATAGCAAAACTAGTAAATTAATTCTTAGTTTAAAGGGTCACAGTCAATTTAAATCTCATTTAAATATGAAAATATTTCCCCTACTAGTGTTACTTTTAACACCTAAGACTACAGAAAAATATTTTGGGCAACTTGACAGCTCTCTGGATATTGTCAATTCTGCAGTTTCCTCTGTGCAGGCTTTTTCACACAGCAATGAGACCTGGTTTTTGTTTTTTTGTTTTTAAGGCAGTAAGATTTAGGGGTCAGATATACCACCTAAAACTACTTCTAATTTTAATGTCCATGTTTTAACTTTTACTACCCAAACTTAAGGTGCCATTTGGACAAATTGGAAACTGTGAAACACAATGACAGTCTCCCAGGCCACCAAGTCCTATCTGTAAAGGAGGGTTTTGTGGCTAAGGGCTAAACTAGAAAGAGCTATATTAGTATAGTTAAATGGCAAATCTCCCAACCTACCTCCATATGTGGATGCAATTTTAACAGTATAAAAATACTTCTATAGGTATAGCTTTTTTCACTTCCCAAAATGGAATAAGTTATCAGTATAAGGCTCCTTTTAAACCAGTAACATTGTGCTCGTGCTTATACCAGTATAACTGCATTAATGTAAAACAATTATACCCCTAATTGACATGCTGTTATAACTCTTCTAGTGGGTCAGGCCTGGGACTTGGCTTGGAACCCAGATATCAGCTTTTCTGTAGACTTTGTGTGACCTTAGGCAAGTCACTTAGTAACTCTCTTCCTGCCTCATGGGGATTTTGTGAAGATAGTCACTAATGTATAGACCATTCTCTGAATAGTTCAGCGTCTACATATTGGACAACTAAAAACTGCAGCACTTCAAACAGCAGAATGACATTTTTCAGCTCTGTGTACCAAGAGATCTAATATTAAAAATATCAGTACTGCGTTCTCAAGCACAAATTGATTCTCCTGAGCCTGTGTGCCAATTCTGAGTAGGGGTGAATGTTTAGGATAACTTATCACACTGAACTGTACCTAACATTCTGCCCATGTTTTAAATAACTTTTTGGGGGCGTGGGCCTCCAAATTAGAGAGAAGTGGACTCATCCTATCTGAACTCTGTTGACAATTGTATAGTCAATTGCTTTACTACATTTGGTTAGTTCATTATGAAATATACTTAAGAGACCAAATAACCAGTATCAGTCAGGTTTATTAATGTGGTAGCTACAGGAAAAATGTTGTATACAACACCAATCTCCCCAGAGCAGTCCCGTGCAGCGATGTTGCGTTCATCTTAAGCAAAAGGTATGCTCCCCAAGTTGCACATTTCAGCTGGTATTTGACTTTACAAGTTACACATTTCTTTACACATCACTAAAATCCAACCCATCGGTTTGTTCCAGTTCCCTAACTTGTTTTGTTCCTTATCTTTCTTTTGGCTACTAGCATTTCAGGCACTGATCTGTGAAGGTACTTCCTTCCCTAGCTTGCTCTAAGACACAGAATGAATGCATCTTGATTTTGACAAGTTTCCTGTCTGCTTATTCCAAATGCTTGCTTTAGCAAATACAAGGTGTTATGGGATACTTGGCATAAGTGAACAGGATTATGGTATAGGCAGTTTAGGCTATATTACTGTTCCAGTATTTGTGCTTAATGTTGGTGCTTAATGCATACTAATATATGGTGTGGATAATACACACTGTATTATAATATCTTTATATGCTAGCCAGCATATTTTAGTCAACAACTGCTAAGTTGGATGCTTATAACCTTTTTAATATAGAGGGGGTGTAGACAGTTCTGTAGTCAGTTACAGTACTGGTTCTGTAACTTATATTGTGTTCACAAAGAGAACTAGTATCTGAGGCTGCCTAACTAAATTGGCTTAATATGTTTGCACAGGTAAGTCAATAGCTACAGACCTGAAGAAGAGCTGTTTAGCTCAAAAGCTTGTCTTTCACCAACAAAGTTGGTCCACTAAAGATATTACCTCACTCACTGTCTAATAGCTACATATGCAATGTTTTATATTGACTGTAAGTCTGATTAATTTTTTCACTTTTCCCTTAACTGGAAAGTTGTTTAATTCTGTTGTAGAAGTGGTAATTGACTGACAGTTGTCTTTTGTTATAGGACTTGGTTATTACTGTCATGGCTGCTTTTCTGTGGCTGGTCAGCACTTCAGCCTGGGCTAAGGCACTTACTGATATAAAAATATCGACCGGTCCCAGCATTGTTCGGGAAATTGCATCTTGCAAATTACCAGGATCAACCTGTTTGTTTGCCTCTGTTACCAGCATGGGAACTCTGAATATATCTGTGGTACGTATGTCAAGACGTATAGCATCCTTACCTTGTTTGTATTGCACCTGAACTTGCAATACACACTTGATGGTATTCTATGTAGCGCCCATCTTTAGTTTTACTGAAATTCCATCATGGGTTACCAGTCACGTATGCTATTCATCCTAAGGCAAAGCACTCTGAGGCGGATTAAGGTTTCCTAGGGCCCTGGGCCAGAGCAAGTGGGGGAGGGCCCTCCCCACCCCACCCCTTCCACCTGTGGTCCCACCCCTGTTCTGCACTCGTTCCTCCCCCTCCACATATGACCTCGCCCATGGCTCCACCCCTTTGTGCCCCTTTCCCGGGTCCCGCCCATTCCGCCCCCAAACTGCAGCCCCAAGACCAGAGAAGCTCTGTCCCCCCACCGTGGCCCCAGGCTACAGCAGGTAGCAAGAGCTCCTCCAGTCCTGGGGCTGCAGCGGGGGTCCCTGTTCTGGGGCTTCCCTTGCTCCCCCCCTGGCTTCTGCTGGGGATGGGGGGCACTAGGATCTTACCTTGCCTCCACACCTGGCATGGCCACCAGGGAATGGGGTTGGGGGAGCAGGGTTGGGAGCATGGGGGCTTTCCCCACCTGCCCAGGGCTTTGGGGTCCCCCAGTTGGCGGAGGCCCCTGGCACAGGCCTTGGAGGCCCAGTGACTAATCCGCCTCTGAAAGCACTAACCAAAGTAACAATTGTTTCCTCTTAAAACTGTTCTTGGCAAATCTGTGTAATTTAATTTGCAGAAAGATGGCTTTCAAAGTCATTTGGGAATCTCTCTTCCAGGCACCTTTCTCTTAAGCTTCCACATTACTTCTCTCCATAGCCACTCTCAGCGAGTGCGAAGAAGCCCCCAAGTGGATTTATTTTTTAAGTTCATGTGTGGTGTCTCCAGTAGGAGTAAACTAGATACTGCCTGACTTCTATATCTAGGTGTAGAACCTGGCCTTTGTACAAATTGTTACAAACTTCTCCACATACGCCAAAACAAAGAGACTTCAGGAAAGCGCTTTTTAGGGGCTGGGAATTGCACAGTATTCTTGTGGTGATGGATAACAAGCTTCTCCCCCTTTACTAAAGCATAAGGAGTGTGGCCAAGAGTACATTGTATTAAACTGTAAGAATCTGGGTTCAAAAGTGATCTCCACTGGCCTAGTGAGCAAGTGCAAGATCAGGCATGCGTTAAGGGATTAAGCACATGCAGTTTCCATTCAGTGAATGGAGGAACTGCATAATTCCTTGCATATTGGTGACCGTGGTCCTACATCTCTATAATGAGTATGCTCGTTAGCCATAACTCACTGCTAACTCATGGAGAAATTGGCCTACTAATGAGTAGATCCCTGTGGAAAGAGGATCAATTAACTTAATATTTAAAACACTTTGCGGGTTTAAATCTCTAAAGGAGTGTTGCAAGCCAAACTGTTTGGCTTGCTAGCTTCAAATTTGTGCTCCACAAGAGTTTAATAATATTACTATATACAATTATTTTTTTTAAACCCCCGCTAGGTTTTTGGATTACTTAACATGATTCTGTGGGGAGGAAATGCTTGGTTTGTATACAAGGAGACCAGCTTGCATAACCCATCAAACTCAACTCCCCAAAGCTCCGGAATCTATCCACCACCAGGAATATAATTAGTAAGCTGATGATGATACTTCGTAATGAGCATCCATTTTGCATCCTACTGCCAACAACTTGGAGTCACTGCAGTTTATTTTTGTAGTAATGAATAGTTTAAACAAATTAGTGGGTAAACCTCTGCTTTGTACTTTAAAGCATGTCTCACATAGAAATATGGATGTAAATTTTCAAGTGTCTTGCACTGAAATATATTATGACTCTAAAATGAGTGCAGTTTCTTCATTTAAAAATAACACATTGTTCAGACCCTCCTAAGTATCTTGGCAAATACTCCCTCACACATACACACCTTTTCAGGAAGTGGTTCTAGTTAACATTTGTGGGAAGAAATTGATTTGGATTCTGTAATGTGACTGATTTCTCAATTGAAAAGACTACTTAGCTTAGGATGTTTGGAATTCCAATATTAAATTTGTCATTCAGAGGTTACCTACTAATAACTTTGCACAGATAAGCTTTCTAAAAAAATTTAGTCATATCTGGTAGCATGATTCTGGCATCATTCTGTAATTTTCTTGTATATTGTTGGGGTGGGAGGGGGGAGAATCTAGTATAGACACTTAAGTGTCTATCTGCAAGTACAACATTAGAGACTTGTTGGGTGTTTACATGTTCACTGTAACTACTTCATAATTTGTGACAATCTCCAAAAACACTTAGTAAAGCTGCAAATCAAACTTCTGTGGCATAATTTAAGAATAGAAGAGTTAAGAAATTAGGTTGGGTGGGGGTGTTTTTGTTTAAGTGCATCTGAGCTACAAAGCACTGTTGTAAGTTTGAGAGATACTATAGACACTAAAGTTGATCCCATCAGTAAACTTATTGTTTTTTGATTCATGGAAATGAGTCCAAGCAGAGCAATGGGAGGTGCATAGGACTGTTATCTACCTAGTGACACAACAGCTGGAGATGTCTTTCTTATTAATATGTACAGGTCTTAGTTAACACTTTTTTAATACTCAAATCTTGATCCTGGTAAATAGACCATCTTCCCATGAGAGATTTACGTATTCAGACACATCTGACTTACTGTTACTTCATTTATTTCTCCATGTGAATTGTCCAACAAAGATGTCTCATGGTTTCTGCAAACTTAATAAATATTTAAACAGTTACTGGGGCTATACACTCTAAACAGCAAATATTTCTATAAGCTTGCTTTCTTTGAAAGCCAGGACAGGTGTAATAGTACATACATCTCTTGATCTTTTAGTGTCTTGCCTTAATTGTCTCTTTCCATCTGTAAAGACTTTAAAACAAAAAAAAGTTTACTGTTGCAAGAACAGTCTCTAATAAACATGGATTGCTGTAACTTTTAGTCTATGTACTCATTTTGCTTGCTTGCTTCTGTGAGCAGACTTCCCTCACAATTCTACCTCGGGCTGGGTAGAGGAGGAAGCTGCCTGATGAAATGTAGCAGTAAGAGCAGAACCTTGGCCAATGCAGGATAGGGTAGTGTGGTTGGATGGAGAGAGCTAATTGGTAGAGCCCCACAAATCTGCAGATATTTGCTTTATTTCCACAGACCATATTTGTGGATTGCGAAGTGGAGGCGGATACAAATTTTGTATCTGCACAGGGCTCTACTAAGTGGGACCCAGCATGTGCAGAACAAAGTGGGCTAGGGTGAGTAAAGAACCAGGAACACTGAGTTTGGACTCTTGCCTCCTTCAGAGTATAGGATGAACCTAGTTTAGGAATGAAGGTGAAGCACCCAGATACCAGAGGGATAAGCAGCAGAGAAGCCCAGCAGAAAATCAATAATTCTGTCTTCACAGTGGAATTTGAATAGTGTGCAGACATGTGATGACCCCCCCCCCCCAATTAAACATGAGGATAAACAAAATATTGAATCACTGCTTATTAAGTGAGAGCTATCCATGCTGTGCACTGAATGAGGCAGGGGTCCTGTGGAAAAAATACTAAGTGATCATGAAATTAAAGACTAATCATAATACAGAAGCATGAAGGGACTGAATTAAAATTGTTCAGGTACTCTGAATTCTGGCATTTCCTAACTCTTCAGGGCTTGACTTTGTAGCCTTAATGTTCTTTTAAGCTAATGCTATTTTATATATTACACACACAACTACACTATCTTAATGAAAGTTTCTTGCCTAAATTATAAGGCAGCAAGTGTCAAACTAAAGTATAGGTAGTACTCAGTTCATGCTATAAAAATGCCCTGTGCAGTCTGAAAATCATATTGGAAAAAAGTGTCCTAAAATGCCCCTCCTCTCTCCTCATGAACCTATACACCCTGCCACACACACATGTATAATCTATTCAGCCCTCATCCTCTCCCTCCAAGGAACCTGGGCTACTACATGAGCCCTGCAAAGCAGTCTGCAAATACTGGCTCTGGTAAGTTTACATGAGTGGAATTTATTTCTTAGCGAGCACTGAGAGCAGGGGCCCATTAGCTGCGCACACTAACGGATTGTAGGTGCAGCAGGATTACAAACAGAGACAGTTTGAAGTCAGCAGGCCCCACCCATTTCAGACTTCACAGATTAAAACCCATGCTTTAACTTTCACCTGGAGGCCAGGACAGATGGTGGGGAATAAAGTGGACAAGCTACTTTCTGCTTCAGCTGAAGTTTGTGGGTGGGCTTGAACAAGGCTCCTGCATGGCACAGTAATCCCGTGCAGAGGTGATGGATCATTATGCTAAGGTTCAGGTCCAAAAGTTACAACCATCTAGGTCAGTATAGATAATAAAAGGTCACCTTAGTCACTACCACTGTTACCTGGCCATTGCGGTGATATGTAAATACATGGCAAATTATGTGAAAATGTGTATATTACAGCATACTCTTGGATGCTTATGTGGTGTTAGGTACAGCTTGGAGTATCTTTATTAGAATTAAAAGCTCACAGACAAATATTTGATTATAAATATAATTGCACAATATTTTAAGTGCTCTAACTTCAGCAGGCCCCCAAAAGCTCCTTGGAGATACGATTTCTGTGCTGTTGGGCTTCTCCTTCCTCACCTCACCCCTTCCACAGCGGTGGCTCCAGGCACCAGCGCTCCAAGCCTGTGCCTGGGGCGGCAAGCTGCGGGGGGCGCTCTGCTGGTCCCTGCGAGGACGGCAGTCAGGCAGCCTTCAGCGGCATGCCTGCGGGAGGTCCCCGGTCCCACGGATTCAGCGGCATGCCTGCTGGAGGTCCGCCGGTCCCACGGATTCGGCCGCGGGTACGCTGAAGCCGCGGGACCGGTGGACCTCCCGCAGGTATGCCGCCAAATCTGTGGGACTGGGGACCTCCTGCAGGCATGCCACTGAATCCGTGGGACCAGGGACCTCCCGCAGGCATGCCGCTGAAGGCAGCCTGCCTGCCGTGCTTGGCGCGGCAAAAAAGCTAGAGCTGCCCCTGCCCTTCTACAACCTAATTTTCCATTTGCAATACTTAATCTAGTGCCAGCTCCATTCTCCCCAAGCCTGGTTCCATTCCCCTTCATTATTCACTCTCTTTGATATTTCACAGGTGATAGTCCTATCTAAACCGAATGTGAATGAAAGCTTGGGCAAAGTGTAAAGGAAATCACTTTAGCAACACAGTTCTGGCTCTTTGATTCACTAAAAAAAAGTTATTCAATGGCCATAGTTATTTTCCTGAATAGAACTATTTATTGGCTGCAGAAAACCCTAGTCAGACACTTCGCTAAATCAAACTGGGCCACGTTAGAAGTAATCAAGCACTCCTACAATCAAGTATCCTAAACCAAGGGCTTGACTTTTCAGCAGTTGTTATTATTCATTCAGGCTCACTGCCAAAGTTTAGTTCTATCACCACCTTTTCTATATATACCCATTAAATGTTTGCAGGTTAAATATCCTTTTTCAACTTTAACCCAAGATCTCTATTTGTGTATATTTATATTTTAAAATCTCCCTTAACAAAGCCTAACACCAATAGAAAAGTTGTCATGAATTTACCTTACAAAGATTCCAAGGGGAACTTTTTTAAAACAAACATTCCCCTGACATCTTTACACCTTAAGCAGTGCAGTAGTCTGCTGGTAAATGAGAATTTACTTTTATATTTTTTGCTTAAACCGATAGATATGCACAAAGGAAACAAATAGTATAAACAGTGAAAAGTGAAGTCAAATTTTTAAATTCTTTGTTTTTACCCCGACTGTGTCCCTGTAAATTTAATCCCCAACATTTACCCAGCAAGGCCCCAAACCTGCAAACACTTATACATGTGCTTAACTTGACTATAGTAAATAGTCCTATTGAAATCAATGTGCACGATAATGCTAATCGGCATGATTACAGGACTGGTCACAAGGAAGTAGGATTTATTAAATTAGTGCATGCAGCATTGGCATTTTGGAAATAACCTGCAGGTGGAATTAAGCTGAGTGCTGTCCAGTGTTGATTCTTTCACTGTAATGAAATATGGGAAAGAAACTTGCTGTAACTCTGTTTTAAAATGCTTCCCTAAAGAGTCACTACTGTTGTTTGTCAGTAGCACCCACCATTAGGTGGGCACTTTTCAAATATAAGAGAAGGCATGTTCCAAACTGTTTGCATGCTGAAAGATGGACAGTCAAAACGGTAGAGGAAAAGGCTTAATTTATTTATTTTTTGTAAAATAAATGGATTTTCACTAAGTGCCCACAACCTATCCTTAATTAGTGGGTTGTGACAAAGTGAAATAATAAATGTTATTTTGGCCTCAAACATTAACTGCTAAATACAAATGCACATTGTCAAGGAATCTCTGGCATCAAGTAATTCAACTGCCTAAGTTGCTTATTTTATTTTTAAGAAAACCAGTTCATTTTTAAAAGTTTTATACAACTAAATGTCAATAGGTCGCAGCTCCCACAGATTTTGACTCTTGGCTGCACTGAAGTCTGCTCAGTGTGACATCTATTCCAGGGTAAATAAGACAAGTTTCAACAGAGGCTCTTATATAACAGGGGTAAGTGGATCTGAGTCACTCTCTCCTTCCTAGAATAAACATCAGCTGCTTAGCTTTCCATGGCTTTCTGTTCCCCTTGCAGAGGGGAGTGGCTGATGCACAACACTGCTTGCACTGGCCTCTCTGGTGGAGTCCTGCAAATTGAGGAGGAAGAATTCAAGGCATCATGCCACAGTAGCAGTCAGCCTCAGGAGGGCTGCTGGATGGAAAAGGAACTGCCCTCATTTGCCCAGGAAGCTCACAGGTGGTGGGAAGCCAGTCCTTGTCATTTTGCCTTTGAAGTTACATCACCTTTGTGCTGGCAGCTGTGAAATGTTTTTGTGTCTTGTTTACGCACTTGTAAAAAGGACCCTCCACTGGCTGAATAGCTTTTTTTCTGACTGCACAAGAAGCACTGAAACTAATAGGAAATGTATAGAGGGCCTGATTGTATCATTCTGACAGAACAAAAGAGCTGGAAAGCTGCCAGATCTCTCTAGGTGAGATTCTCTCAGCATAGGGTATCTCCAGCTGGCAGCAATTTTTCCAGCATCGTCAGGGTAGGGAGGCTTCTTTAAAAAAAAAAAAAAAAAAGAGGAGTCCGGTGGCACCTTAAAGACTAACAGATTTATTTGGGCATAAGCTTTCGTGAGTAAAAAACCCCACTTCTTCAGATGCATGGAGTGAAAATTACAGATGCAGGCATTATATAATGACACATGAAGAGACGGGAGGTACCTTTTTTTGGTCAGGAGGGTGAAAATCCTCTTGCTCATCACCTTTGTTCCAGCTTCCTCTAGTGAATCATCATATTAGGGAACTAATGCTTATTAAGCACCTTTAAAAGAGTGAAACAGAAGATCTGAGGTATGAAAACACTTTGGAAGAAAGGGAGATTGGGATGACAGTTGTAGAGGGGGAAAAAGAAACTCCATGGTCATTCATTAAAGATCTGGGAAAGGATGGATAGTCTTATGAATGGTATCACCTGTTTAGGGAAGGGAGCCTTCTGTGGTTTAGAATGTTCATACTATTGATCTGAGAGCTGGGCCTGTCCCAAAATGATTAAAAATGCACCTGTGCCACTAATTGATTCCCAGAAGAGATCCCTGGGCCTGCTTCAGCTGTGGGGTCAGTAAATCCTGTGTCTGTAAATTGCTGGCTAAGATTTTTGCCACCATGCTGCAGGCAGTGTTGCAACAGCTTAGCCAGGGAGATTTGGCAAGGTCAGGTTGCCAGTTGCCATTTCAAGGAAGTTACTGAATGGAATCCAATGGGGTAACTGTGGACAGGCCCCCAGCATTAGTCAGACCCCTCGCCCCAGATGTATAGCAGGAAACTCCAAAACACCCAGCAAAGGGCTTGTGTTAATAGCAGTTATTTATTTAGACCTATTCTGAGTGGTGTTTCATGACAGTGCTAAAATCATCTGAGCTTGGTCTACACATGCACTTCCACTGTTACTACTACCAGTGAAGTTGCAATGGTGGGAGATTTCCTAAGAAAGGCTAGTGTAGATACAGGACATCATCTCCTAATGCCTTGCTCGTGTTGGAAATTATGACTCGTCTCCTGGATGGGAAACCCTGAGAGGGTACAACCTCTTTCCCGCCCGCCCCTAGACTCAATCAGGCTTCTGCTGCCAGGGAACTCAGCCTTGCTGTGCTGCACTACGCTGCAATAGGGTGCACAGTGACCCAGGATTTGGCGCCTGACCCAGCTGCAGAATCCTGGGAAACTGAAAAGAGAATATACCCCTTGGGGTGGTATTAAGAGAAATCACTGCTGCCTCCACTAATGAATGAGTCTAAGCAAAGCTGTTATTTCCCAGTTAGGCATTCTGCTATTCCACTGAGTTTATTCTCTACTTCATTTCTTGTGTCAATATTTAGTCTGAGTTCATTTCTAGCACTTTTGCATGGCCCTGTATAACCTAAAACAGATTAGTTATTGCCACATGTAAGGACAGTCCTTACTATTAATCATTGTTAAATATTAACCTGAATCATGACAATGATTCAGGAAAACGTTTACACAGGAGCGTTGTGTCCCCACTGTTAGGTGTTCTGTTGTGGAGGCGGTGTGCAGGTTCCTTCAAGTCTCAAAACCAACACTAGGGAATAGGTGACACCTTTCTTTTTTACTGTATCAAGTATGTTTCAATGTCATTGGTAAAGTATACACACACACACATATGTGTTCTAATGGTTATAACAGGAAACTAGGAGTCAAGACTTCTGAGTTCTATTCTGAAATAGCAAGTTTCTTTCAGTTGGTTGGATGGGGTGCCAGTTCCAAAGGGTTTGCCAGAACTCATCAGGGCTCTTTCTACCCAGAAGTTTTGCTATACATCACAGGTTTCATTATGAAACCCATCCAGAGCCAGGAAACACTGCTTTAAAACCTTTGTGCTCATCTGGGGACAACAAAAGGCTTTGTTTTTAATTTCAACAACAGGATTATGGAACCCAAAAGAGTTGTACACTAAACTTGGCTAGTTGCATTTCCATTTCAAACCCCAAACTAGCAGAGCGTTGCATGGGCTGCAGTTTTTTGAAAGAGTCCTCCAGTCAGGGCCTCTGACCCCTTTTGAGACTGCTCTGATGTGTAACAGAGAGGGATCTCCTGCTGCAAGAGAGAAACAAAATCATTACATTCCAGAAGAACCCATTTTCTATAGAAAGGGGGCATCGCACACATTCCCAGGTACAGGAGGCTTGGGTAGAAATGGGCTGAGACAGAGACTGATTCACTGTTCCCCTGCACCTGGTGTGGTCACCTGGATCTAAATCAGAACAGCAGAATTGTACTCTCTCTCTGTGTACTGGTGTAGATGACTGCACAAGGCACAGGGCAACTGCCAATTGCTTTTGCAATTGTTATGGCTCATTTTGATTGCATTTCACATGGTCTCTGTATCTGCCAGGATAAATGGCTTCTCTTCTTTTTTTTATTCAATTTTTTTATATTATAGTTTGCATCTGTAAGATTCTAAAAATTCCCTATATAGTTGCTGGTGCTTTTTTTTATGACCAAGGAAGATCTGCGGGATCGTTTTAAACCACCACTCATCCCTCCACAGCTTCAAAAGCACACATTTCCTTCTGTTGTAAATCAGTGGAAACCACTCATACGTTGCTTTGTTGGGCGGATGCACCAGGCTGCATGAAGATGATTTTGTCATTAAATATTAAGGGCCAGATCCTCAGCTAGTGTCAATTGGCATGGCTCCACTGATGGATTGATGCCTGCTGAGGATCTGGCCTTAAATATTCTAGTTCAAGCAAAGCATGGAACTGGGAAAGCAGTAAAGGAAACATACCAAGTAGCTGGAAAAAAACCATATTGTCTGATGCTGTGCAGTGTCTCCTTTGTCTATAAGCTTGCTTTGAATAAGAGTGTTTCATCAGGAACATCCTTATTAAACCAGACATTCTGGTTTAGCTCCATCAGAAGAAATGTTATGCATGGAACTCTCTGCCTGAGCAAATCTGCTAGGCCCCTGACTATTGGATTTGTGCAAATCTGATAGGCAGCTTAGTTGTCTGAGCTGTACAAAAAGATGCTATTATGACTTCAAATTAAAATGGTCATGTTCTTGCACAAACATCTATTATAATGTTGTACAACAGCAGCTACACAGTTCAGAAGAACCAGCATTGGCTTAGGAAATTGCAAAGATGTGAATTAGTTAATAGTCTCACTGGAATAAGACATATTTTGCATCATGAAAACAGCACGTTATTAAACTGCACGTTTCACTTTAATGCATATCAAACTAGATAATGGGGAAAAATTCCCTGAAAGAAAACGTAAAATTCTGAGAAGAGATAAGGAAGTAACACACTAATAATGGATTCAATGCAGAACCACAGAGATGAGCCCCTTTGAACTCTGGAAAAGTTCAGGTCTGAACTCCTGATTATGTTTCCAGTAGTGTCCACAATGTGATAGGTACTTTCAAGACACATCTAACCACAGTGGGGAAGCAAAGTATCCTCCTCCTATTAATTGACCTGGTGTTTGTACAGCCCGTAGCACAATGGGGGTCCTTGTCCATGACTGAGGCACCTTGGCATTATGAGAATACAAATAATAATAATAACTCCTGCCAGGAACTCCTATAAGTGCAGGAGATCATTGCTGTTGATGCCCACCAACATGTGATCCTTATTTACCTAATAAGGAAGAGGCAGGTATGAGCCAATAGTAGAGTTTTGTGCATTTAATCTGAATTTTTAAAATCTATAACTTCACTGCAGCTGTCTGCTTTTTAGCATGTGGGCTAATTACCTCCTCAGCTGTAGGTAGTTGCAGGGCCTCTGCAAACAGAGAGGATTCTGTGGCTTTTTTCTTCCATAGACCTTGAACCTAATGCGCCAGTGTCCCCCACCATGTGGAGATATTTACAGTGATTGTAAAGTGGGTGCAGTATGTTACCAAAGCAGAATGGCAGAGTTTACAGCCACATTTCATCAGCGTCAATGACTCTGTGAGGTACAGCGCTATGGAAAATCAAGCTCCTTGTCTGTAATATGGCTGACACCACGTGTAATGCTCTACTGCTACAGAGAGTTAAAAGATACATAATCTGCCAGGCAACAAGGTAAGACTCTGCAGAATTAATTAAGACTGAGTCCTTGCTGAAGGATGGGTGGCTGCTTTCCTATTTTGCTGAGTGGATAAGTTTATACTGTTAGTTGTGGAGAGAAACTGGAATGCCCCAGTTTTGTTATTCCCTTTCCTGATTCAACAATAGTGCATCATCCTCCCACAACCAAGTGTTGTCACTATTAATTCAGCCCAGGCTGTGTGGGAAATCTCTGAGCATATCTGCCTTTGCTCCAGCTTGCTTCTGGCATTGTATGGCTGAGTGCCCACCCCCACGTGCAGATATTCCTATATTAATGTAGTGAGACTCACTTTCAGTGCTTTTATTCCTTTCTCTCTCTCTCACACACACACAATTATATCTATCACTTCAGATGAAATCTTATTTCTTAACAAAGATTTATTAATACAGTGTAAGCTACTGCCAGGTTTCTTCTCCTCTGGAACTAAGGATGTTGTCAAGTGGCTAAATTTACCCAGCAAAGCTAAGAGTTGTTGATGAAGGTAAAACTGTATTTCCACACATTAAGGTGGCATTGAAACAATTTTAAATTCTGAGAAGCTGATTCACTGCAGTAGTGGGCATGTGCCTTGTGCACTCACACCAGTGCAAATCAAGTGTAAAACACACTCAGATTTGGTACTATTTTACACATGCTTTGCACTAGTGTAAGTGGCTACACAAGGTTTCAGGGCAATAGTGAATTAGGCCCTAAATCACTAATGTGTCCCCACATTCCTGGAATAAGAACAAGAGCTGACTGGAAAGCTGACTTAGGGCCTGATCCAAAGCCCTTAATGGAAAGACTCCCATTACCTTCAGTGAACTCTGGATCTGGACTTAGATCATCCAAGTAAGGATTTTTATTTACCAGAATTTTAATTAACTAATTCTATGTAAAATGTCTGAGAAACTGATGTCCCTTTAAGAGGGTTACTGTGCACTTTGTTCCCCTTGCAGTGCCACAAACTGAAGTCAAGTGATGGGGATATGGGCTTTTCTCCATGCATGCTGGAAGGATGATGTTTATTGTATTTGACTATTCCTAAACAAAAGGGGTCAATATTAAAAGGCAGGAAAGATGTACAGTCTGTAGGAAGAAGGAATGCGTGGTAAGGTTAGATCTTATGGTGACTAGTGCTCTAGAAATATCACAGACAGCTAAGGTCTGGTTATCAACTATCTTTATCTTGCTTAGGTTATGTCTACACTAGACCTTTTGTCAGTTTTCTTCCTGTGGCGGGGAAAACACCACAGCAGCCCAACACTGTAGCATTTAATTTCAGAAAGGGGAACTACACAAAAATGAGGAAGTTAGTTAAACAGAAATTAAAAGGTACAGCACCAAAAGTAAAATCCCTGCAAGCTGCATGGAAACTTTTTAAAGACACCATAATAGAGGCTCAACTTAAATGTATACCCCAAATTAAAAAAACATAGTAAAAGAATCAAAAAAGTGCCACCGTGGCTAACCAACAAAGTAAAATAAGCAGTGAGAGGCAAAAAGGCATCCTTTAAAAAGTGGAAGTTAAATCCTAGTGAGGAAAATAGAAAGGAGCATAAACTCTGGAAGTATAAATGAAGTGTAAAAATATAATTAGGAAGGCCAAAAAAGAATTTGAAGAACAGCTAGACAAAGACTCAAAAAGTAATAGCAAAATTTTTTTAAAGTAAATCAGAAGCAGGAAGCCTGATAAACAACCAGTGGGGCCACTGGATGATCAAGATGCTAAAGGAGCACTTAAGGATGATAAGGCCATTGCGGAGAAACTAAATGAATTCGTTGCATCGGTCTTCGTGGCTGAGGATATAAGGGAGATTCCCAAACCCGAGCCATACTTTTTAGGTGACAAATCTGAGGAACGATCCCAGATTGAGGTGTCATTAGAGGAGGTTTTGGAACAAATTGATAAATTAAATAGCAATAAGTCACCAGGACCAGATGGTATTCACCCAAGAGTTCTGAAGGAACTCAATGTGAAATTGAAGAACTACTAACTGTTGTCAGTAACCTATCATTTAAATCAGCTTCTGTATTGGAATTGGAAAAGGTTCAGAAAAGGGCAACAAAAATGATTAGGGGTATGGAACGGCTTCTGTATGAGGAGAGATTAATAAGACTGGGACTTTTCAGCTTGGAAAAGAGACAACTAAGGGGGGATATGATAGAGGTCTATAAAATCATGACTGGTGTGGAGAAAGTAAAGAAGGAAGTGTTATTTACTCATAACACAAGAACCAGGGGTCACCAAATGAAATTAATAGGCAGCAGGTTTAAAACAAACAAAAGGAAGTATTTCTTCACATAATGCACAGTCAACCTGTGGAACTCTTTGCCAGAGGATGTTGTAAAAGCCAAGACTATAATAGGGTTAAAAAAAGAACTAGATAAATTCATGGAGGCTGGGAATGAGTGACAGGGAATGGATCACTTGATGATTACCTGTTCTGTTCATTCCTTCTGGGGCACCTGGCATTGGCCACTGTCAGAAGACAGGATACTGGGCTAGATGGAACTTTGGTCTGACCCAGTATGGCCGTTTTTATGTAAAAGTTTTGTCAGTCCCTCTCCCACCTACATAGCTACCGCCACTCCTTGGTCTAATTATGCCAACAGGAGAGCTCTCTCCTATCAGCATAGTGTGGCTGCACGGGAGACCTTACAGCGGTGCAGCTGCAGCAGTACAGCGGTGCAGCTGCAGCAGTACAGCGGTGCAGCTGCAGCAGTACAGCGGTGCAGCTGTTAGATCTGTCATGTAGACTGTGACTTTTCACCNATGGTATTCACCCAAGAGTTCTGAAGGAACTCAAATGTGAAATTGAAGAACTACTAACTGTTGTCAGTAAGCTATCATTTAAATCAGCTTCTGTATTGGAATTGGAAAAGGTTCAGAAAAGGGCAACAAAAATGATTAGGGGTATGGAACGGCTTCTGTATGAGGAGAGATTAATAAGACTGGGGCTTTTCAGCTTGGGAAAAGAGACAACTAAGGGGGGATATGATAGAGATCTATAAAATCATGACTGGCGTGGAGAAAGTAAATAAGGAAGTGTTATTTACTCATAACACAAGAACCAGGGGTCACCAAATGAAATTAATAGGCAGCAGGTTTAAAACAAACAAAAGGAAGTATTTCTTCACATAATGCACAGTCAACCTGTGGAACTCTTTGCCAGAGGATGTTGTAAAAGCCAAGACTATAATAGGGTTCAAAAAAGAACTAGATAAATTCACGGAGGCTGGGAATGAGTGACAGGGGATGGATCACTTGATGATTACCTGTTCTGTTCATTCCTTCTGGGGCACCTGGCATTGGCCACTGTCAGAAGACAGGATACTGGGCTAGATGGACCTTTGGTCTGACCCAGTATGGCCGTTCTTATGTTCTTATGTAAAAGTTTTGTCAGTCCCTCTCCCGCCTACATAGCTACCGCCACTCCTTGGTTTAATTATGCCAACAGGAGAGCTCTCTCCTATCAGCACAGAGTGGCTGCACGGGAGACCTTACAGTGGTGCAGCTGCAGCAGTACAGCTGTGCTGCTGTTAGATCTGTCATGTAGACTGTGACGTTGCACGCTCTATGATTTTATAAAAATATGCTAACGAGTGTGAATATAATGTAACTGGAATATGCTTTATGCAAAAGGTCTCTTGTAAGGTGTTATTACAAAATGTATAATCTACTGAGTGTGATCATCCTATTTGTATGTATGTATCATTCTTGTATCTGAAACTAGAAATATGAAATATAACTGAGGGCCTATTGTAATTATGCAAAGTGTGGGCTATTAATGGTGGTTTGGAATTTTGATGGCTCCCATTAACCAGGACAATTGACTGTAGATGACTCTGATTACTTGTAAGTCTTCCTGTATACCTGTGTGCTGGCAAGTGAGTAATGAAGTCTTACAGTGACATGTGATCATGTCACCTGAACTGGAATCCATCTTTAACCTAGTGCTTTTCCAGTTAGAAGGAGTGGTGGGAACCCAGAGAGGGACAAAGGATTTCCGCCTTGTGCAAAAGATATATATAAGGGGGTGGAACAGAACAAAGGGGGTGGCAGTCATGAGAAATCACCTAGCTACCACCTGAGCTGTAACAAGGACTGTACCGGGGAAAGGATTGTGCCCAGACTAGGAAGGCGTCCAGTCTGTGAAAGNGGGGGGGGGGGGGGGGCAAACAGCTGTGCATATCTCTCTATCAGTGTTATAGAGGGCGAACAATTTGAGTTTATCCTGTATAAGCTTTATACAGGGTAAAACAAATTTATTTGGGAGTTGGGTACCTGAGTGTTGGAGACAGGAACACTTCTTAAGCTGTTTTCAGTTCAGCCTGCAGCTTTTAGGGGATGTGGTTCAAACCTGGGTCTGTGTTTGTAACAGGCTCAAACAAGGCAGGGTTCTGAAGTCCCAACCTGCCAGGGAAAACGGGCTCCGAGGTAGTCTCAGCACATCAGGTGGCAGTTCCCAAGGGGGGTCTCTGATCCATCCCATCGCATAGACATTACCTAAGGCCTTGTCTACGCGACACGGTTTTGAAAACAGTGGAGATGTACGCACTACAAAGGTACTTTTTGTGGAAAAACTCTGCTGTTTTGCCGACAAAACAAAACCATCTCGACAGGAGGCATACAGCTTTTTGTGGCAAAATTAAAGCAACTAAGCATCAGTGTAGATGCTGCTGTTTGTTATGTCACTATAACTGGCCTCCCCCAGTATCCCACAATGCCAACCGTGACCACTCTGCTCACTGTTTAGAACGTGGCTGCCCTGCATCTAGCTACTCAGGCATGTGCCCCTCCCCTTCAAAGCTCTGGGAAGCTTTGACATTCCTTAGCGTGGAGAGCGCACAGAGCTGCTGAGGATGCCACTCCCGGCAGCTGAGGAGGCTGTGGGAGAACTTGAAGGGAATCACAGAACCATTAATGCAGAATCCTGCTCTCCCGGCACTAGGAACATGGAGGCAGGCAGAGCAGGCTGCTGGTGCGGAGAGGGCTGGCGGGGGTGGGGGGAGAGACTACTGTGCTGTGCAGAGCTGGGGGCTGGTGGTGGGGGGGGGGTGTCCCCCTCCCCCGCCGCAGGATTGGTTGCTCACGCCAGGGGCACCAGAACAGAGGGGTCCAAGAGGCCACGGCCCTCCTACTTTTGAAAGTGGATGGGCCTGGCCCATCCACTTTTCACCATGGGCCCGGCCTCCTGTCCCTCCTCTTACCCCCCAAGCCAGGCCAGGAACTGGAGCCTGGCCTGGGTAAGAGGGGCCTTGGGGGAAAGAGGAGGGGGTTGGGCCACAGAGGGGTTGGGACCTCATGGCCTTCACCCACTTTTAGGAAGAGTCTGTCACCCCTGGCTCAGGCTGCTGTCTGAACTTAGAGACAGCACGCACACACACACACTCTCACACACATACACCCCCCCCCAAACACACACAATCTCTCACACATTTCCCCAACACACACACACACACACACACACACCGTTTCTATATCTCTTCTCCCCCCCACACACACACACCAACCTGTCACACACTCTCCCCCTTTGCCCCCCACATACACTTCAGTTGAAAAGCTGGCAATCTGGTAGGATGCCCCTGGAACGACGGGATTGAGAAACCTGCATAATGTGATGCTGTACCTTCCCCATGAGACATTGCAAACCCTTCCCAATGCAGCCTGTGGCCAGTTGAACCACGGGATAGCTACTCACAGTGCACTGCTCTCTGTATTGATGCAAGAGCTGCTAGTGTGGATGAGCTCTGCCAACACAAGGAGCATAGTGTGGACATGCAACAACAGTTTAATTAAAGCGGCATAACTTTTGTTGACAAAACTTTGTAGTGTAGACCTTAGTCTTTTAACCCTGTGAAAATTGGGTGTGGAACACTTCCATGCTGGCCCGGTAGAGTTTTACACCTACTTTACACAAATGATAAATAATTAATTGGTGGAACATAGGAGGAAATCTTAATAGAAAGTTGAGAGAAATATAAACACTTGCTATATCACATTAGTGAAGGTACCCCAGAATAAATTGAGTTATCTAATGGGATCACCAGTTCACAGAAGGCAAAGAAAGAATCTGTTCTACTGGCTGCCATCTCTTGGTATCCAAAGCCCCTTCATTTTCCCCAGCTTTTTTTAAGAGCATGATTCTAGAGATTTCAGCTCACATGATAGCCATGGAAAGCATAGTGAACCTACATATTCATCACTTCCTGCCTCTCCACCACCACATGCACACCTTGGCCTCTCTTTCTCTCTCTCGTTGGGTTACCTCTCAAGGGAATTTTACATCTACACATTCTCCTTTTTTAAATAGAAAAATGACTGATCAGTTTCTTCCATCATTAACCTGATGTACCACTGGGGGTCACCATTGTTCCATAAAACTTAAAACAACCCAGTATTTGTGGGCTCTTGCCAGTCGTTTTTCCATCAGCACTTCTCATATCTCTGGCATTACACCGGGCACCCTTGGGCTACAAATTGTTAATTCCTGAGAAATGCTATGACTCAAACCACAGGGTTACTTCCCTTGAAATTAGTAAAGATGATTCTATTTCCTCCCCTTTTGCTTCAAAGAGCAGTACGTTCTCTAGAAGGGAATGAGTGCAGCAATGCACGCAGGACGAGATGAATATGCTGGTAACATTAACCTGCTTTCCCTGAGGTTGTTGGGTAGTTCTATCATGAAGCATTTGGTGCCTGCTTAGATGCAGCAGGATAAATGTGCTTTTACACTGAAGTACAGAGTGAGGCACATCAGTTCCTTCCATGCTCTCACCTGGCACATTTTTAACCCCAAAGACAATACACAGTTCACCAGGCGATGCTGCTGTGGCATTTAAAGCCTCTCTGCTTTCTAAATAACAAGATTTTTTTTTCTTTACAATTCACTCAAAACTGTCCATCTCCTGCTTGGAACAAGAACTTGGAAAATGAACCTTTAAAATGTAGGGATGGGAACCAGTAGCGGCGCCAGCTCTTCCGGCGCCCTAGGCGGCGGAAGGTCCCGCCCCCGAAATGCCACCCCCAACAGCGGCGGCAGAAGGTCCCGCCCCCAAAATTGAACGGACGGACGGGGCGCTGGCGCCCCCACAATAGCAGCGCCCTAGGCGACCGCCTAGGTCGCCTAATGGGTTGCGCCGGCCCTGATGGGAACCAATCTGTGGGACATAGACAAAGAGCCTGATCCTGAAAGGACCTGGGCAACTGAAACTCCCACAGACCACAAAGGAAGCCACAGAGGAGCTCAGCACATCTTAGGGTCAGGCCAAACCGTAAAAAAGGCTTGCTACCCCAAAGGCTTCAAAAGTTTAAGGAATTGAGGGTGGCCTGTGTGTATGCGTTTGGCTGAAANGGGGGGGGGGGGGGGGGGGGGGGGGGGGGGGGGGGGGGGGGGAAGGAGAAGGTGGTGTGCGCCATGGCTGGAAAAGGTGGGGACACCTAAAGGGACATGATCAAGAGGGGAAAAAATAAAAATCTGGTTTTGGGGAAAGTAATTTCTTGTAGATGAAACTCACCCATGTGGAGAGGGCCAGCCCAAGGCCCAGGCTCCATATTTTGGGATGTGAAATGGTACTCGAATTGTGCATGGACATTGGGCTGAAGCTCTGCACAGAGGTGAATTACACCTCCCTGTGTTACTAATAACTTAAGGCTTGAATCTCCCTCCCCCCACACACCTCTACACCGGGTACATATGGGTGGTTTGTAGTTTGCACATCAGTGCATCCATGGACAGCTCCACTAGGAGCCAGGAGTCCACCCTGGGAGAAAATGCTGCGGGATTGGTACTGTGACACACCCCCAAGCGGACTTTCCTCCACTGGGTGCCTTCTGCCAAAGTTCCACTGGTGGAATCTGGCCCTTGGACTAAGTTTTGAGATTGTCAAAGCCACCAAGGGGATATAGATGTCTGTTTCCCATTAATTTCCCAAATCCCCCATCTGGCTTTGAAAATCTTGGCCTAAACTAGGGTATTTAAGATCTCTTCCATTTATGCAGTATGTTTAATTTTGCACTTGACTCTTCTAGGACAGCAAACCTAGCCGAGTCAGTCTATATTCAATGTCGTATCCCCATGGCCTGTTCCCATGTGCTAGCACAGTGCTGCAGATATACGTTGTTCCTACCACCAGGGAATGTTAAGCTCTGGGAGGTGAGGGAACTGTTTGAACTGAAATGTACTCTATTTAAAAAAAAAAAAAAAAAAAAAAAAAAAACTCTCATGGTTTTTATTCAGAGCAGCTTTAGTAGTACCCTTCTCGAAACCAAAACCTAACCTTTGGTCTTAAATGACTTGTGCGCATGTTTGCTTTCCCTGTAGTTCTAGTGTCGTCATCATCAGATTTGACCATGGTTGTATTTATCCTAAAGAAACACCCAACAAAGGAAACAGCTGCACAGGAGCAAAAAAGATTTTTAGTTTGGTTGGTCAGAAAAACCTGCAGAAACCCTACCCGAAAAGAGCCATGGCTAAGCCACATGGAATAGGAAGTGTCGCTGCTTGAAGAATGACCGATGCTTCACCATTGTGAGAGAAGCAGCTCTCTGGACAACCACTATGTAAAGACTAGAGCTGCCATGATCAGGAGTCCTGGGTTCTATTTCTGACACTGCCAGTCACTTGCTTTATGACCTTGAGCTTAGCCTATCTGTGTCTCAATTTCCCTATCTGTAAAATGCAGTTCATGAGACTAACCTGCCTCATGGTTATCATTAATATTTGTATTTCAGAGGCACCCAATCAGGGATTTGGGTCTCATTGTGCTAGGAGCTGTACAAACGTACAGTAAAAGGCCGTCTCTGCCCCTGCCAGTTCATAATCTTGGTTAAGACAGGATGTAAAAAGTGGATGAAACAAATAAATGAGCTGGGATTGGGGAAGGATGATTTAATAATCAGGGGTGCTGGAACAATTTTTATAGTGGGGGTGCTGAGAGCCATTGAACCGAACTGTAAACCCTGTATATAATGGAAACCACTTCAAGCCAGGAGGTGTGGTAGCACCACCTGCACCCCCCGGACTGCTAGTTCTAGCAATTATGGTAATAATAATACAGCCATGGTTTTGTGTGGATTAGCTGTGTATGCAACATATTGGCCAGATGCCTAGTCATCACAATTGTGTTGTAACTGATTAATCAAAGCTTGTAAAGTGCTTTGAGATCCTTGTATCAAAGGTGCTATAGAAGTGCAAGGTATTAAGTATAGGGCTATGTAAGATCCCAAACATCATTTTGCAATACTTCTCTGCGCCACATACAATATTGGAGGTCTCATTAGCATTTGAAATAACTTCTGAGGAATATAAAGGAGAATACAGTAGTACATTAATACAGCATGCATGATCCCATCATTTTAACAGGGCTAATAGTGCTACCATGTTATGCTATAATAGAGACAGGTAAGTCAGAAATGCATTTTCCATCTCCTGTCTGAGGTTCTTTCAATGGCAGAATGTGGCTTTGGTTTTTGTTTGGGGGTGGCTTTTCTTGGGGGAGGAGGGAGACTTGCAATGTTCCTCATTAAATACACTGCTATGCCATTGCATTAAAACACACACCGTGTCTACACTACAGCCATCTGCTGGCATAGCTGTTGGTCAGGAAGCTGTTGGTCAGGTGAAGTTTGTTCTCTGATTGACAGGTGGACCAGCAAATGTCCTTAGCGTAGAAACTGCGCATTTACCGGTACAACCTGTTTCTCTCATGGGGGTGGTTTCGCTCTGCTGGTACAAAGCACATCCACATAGAAGCACTGTGCCAGTCTAGTACACCAGTAAGGTGTTCCTAGTGTAAATATTGCCTTAGCAACCATCTGATTATCTCTAGCTATAGTCCACTGAAAGGTATTGGGGAAATAAACAAAACTCTTCAAGTGGAGTACGGCCTTGACAAGAATATGTTGCCAAAGATCAGCCTCTCTTGATTCCAGTAACTTAATTTGGGACTCAGGTCTGATTTTAAACACCAGTGTTCACTGGGTCAATTAACAGTGGAAGGAGCATACGAGTAGTGGCCATTGGCTGGAGCGTCCCAGATGGGTGAGGGAACCCCACATCAGACTATTTCATAGCTCAGTGGTGAGAGCAACCCTCTGAGAGGTGGGAGATCCCTGTTCTTGAACCTGGGTCTTCCATATGCCAGCTGAATCATCTGTCTGCTGGGCTAAATATTTATAAGGCGGGTTCCTCCTCCGGCCATTTATTGTAGAGTGAGGCAGGCACCTTGCTCCTACTCACAAGAAATGACTTGGCTGACTCGCTCCAGGAGGGGGCATCCTGGCTGTGGATCACTAAGCAGAGATATGCACCTCCCTGAAGCCTCGACTTTGGCTCCAATCTCAGAGAGGACAGAGCTTATGACACACCCCTCTGGTTGGCATCTCCCATGGGCTAGTTTAGGCAGCTCCCCACTTAGCATGCTGGCTTTTGTGGATCACATTCGTAGGTACCTATCTCTCCTAAATAGGGAGCCTTGGCACTTAACTCAGGCTTTGGGGCTGGTTATCCTGTGACTTTCTAGATGCTGAGCATTGCCATGCGTACGTCCCTTTGTGGAGCCAGACCATTGTGCTTTTCAAATGTGGCCTTCCTTCTATGAAGTAGGCCCCCTGACCATTTTATGGAAGCGCAAGTTGAGCTACAACGAGATTAAAATGACTTGCCCAACAATCTTACAGTAACATCAATAATCCTGATAGCCGGGCCTGTGCTCTAACCCCAAGGCAGCACTGACTCTGTATTCTGCCATTCATAAGAATGTATTGCACATCATAAACGCTAATGAATCTGCTTTTTGGCAAAGAGAGCTACATATTTGTTCTTAAGAGGACATTTAAAATTGCAGACATAGAAACAAAATGACTATTGCTGAATGAATCATAGAATCATCGACATGTAGGGCTGAAGGGACCTCAAGAAGTCACCAAGACCACTCTCCTGTACTTTTGCAGGACCAAGTAAACCCAGACCATCCCTAACAGGTGTTTTTCCAACTTGTTTTTAAAAGCTTCCAATGACCGGGATTTCACAACCTCCCTTGGAAGCCTATTCCAGAGCTTAACTAGCCTTATAAGGACATAAGAATGGCCATACTGGGTCAGACCAAAGGTCCATCCAGCCCAGTATCCTGTCTGCCAACAGTGGCCAATGCCAGGTGCCCCAGAGGGAGTGAACCTAACAGGTAATGATCAAGTGATCTCTCTCCTGCCATCCATCTCCACCCTCTGACAAACAGAGGCTAGGGATTCCATTCCTTACTCATCCTGGCTAATAGCCATTAATGGACTTAACCTCCATGAATTTATCTAGTTCTCTTTTAAACCCTGTTATAGTCCTAGCCTTCACAAACTCCTCAGGCAAGGAGTTCCACAGGTTGACTGTGCGCTGTGTGAAGAAGAACTTCCTTTTATTTGTTTTAAACCTGTTGCCCATTAATTTCATTTGGTGGCCCCTAGTTCTTATATTATGGGAACAAGTAGATAACTTCTCCTTATTCACTCCTAAATCTCCCTAGCTGCAATTAAGCCCATTACTTCTTGTCCTATATTCAATGGACATGGAGAACAATTGATCACTGTCCTTTTTATTACAGCCCTTAAGATACTGAAAGACTGTTATCAGGTTTCCCCTCAATCTTCTTTTCTCAAGACTAAACATGCCCAATTTTTTTCAACCTTTCCTCATAGGTGAGGTTTTCTAGACCTTTTAGCATTTTTGTTGCTCCCCTCTGGACTGTCTCCAATTTGTCCACATCCTTCCTCAATTGCGGTGCCCAGAATTGGACACAGTACTCCAGCTGGGAGTACTTGGCAAGTGGGCAAGGTAGCTAATGTGATCATCATCTTTTTTTTTTCTTATTTATTTGCTGATCTTAAAAAAAACAAACAAACAAACACTAGCTATGAGGTCCAAAAGGTCACTTCTGAGTAGACTACTATGGCCAGACACATTTCAAACAGACCATGGACAAATACAGTAAAGGCATTTTTGCATTCCTTGATAACTATAGTTATTTGGCCAGCAGCAAGCTGAGATTTATCATGTTTGTATTATAAATAGTACTTGCATTAACCATGAAAGCAAAGTATTTATGGGTTATAAAATGTTTTTTCCTCAAGAGAAAAGGCCAAAAAATCTGCTAATATGATCAGAAGCAAACTGTAAATCCTCATCAGGAGAACTGATTTGTGCTCTTATTAGAACAACATTTGCAACTTATATAACAAGTTTAATCCAAAGTTCTCAAAGCACTTCAGCGACATGAATTAAACCACACAATATTCCTGTAAAATATCACCATACTTATCTTGGAGATCAGGAAACAGAGGCACAATGACTTGAAGCCCAGTGCAAAATTATTGTAATAAATAGCAAGACTCCCATTGACTTCAGTGGGTGTTGGATCAGACCTTGTGCATGATCACAGCAAATCACTGGTCAGGAGCTCTGACTCCCATTTCCCACTATTCTAGCCATTAGATCCCACTTCTTCTCGCTATAATGTCTTGTAGCTGCAATCAATGGTATCTGTCAGAAATAAATTGTGGTAGAATCTTCCCTCCACCCTCTTATACCATATCCATCACTGTGTATATTAATAAATGTGTAAGGCCAAAAGCGGCAATTACAATAATCTAAATTGACATCCTGCACAGCACAGGCCATAGAATTTCACCCAGTAATTCCCACAGCAAGCCCATAACTTGTGGTTGAGCTAGAGTATATCTTCTAGAAAGAGACAGACACTCTTGATTTAAAGACTTTGAGTGATGAAAAATCTGTCACATCCTGAAGTAAATTGCTCCAATCATTAATTAATGTCACTGTTAAAAAATTGCATTTTAATCCTAGTTTGTTTGTCTAGCTTTAGCTTCCAGTCATTGGCTCTGTAATATCTGAATGCCTCCCAAATAGAACAAATACAAGGATTAGTCCAACATGTAGACTAGATGTCTTCCTCCTCCCCAAAATGTGTCTAGAAGCTTTATTACATAGTGTATTGTATATTATTAAGGTGTATACCTCTTCTCTTCATCCTACTGTCTTAGCCTTAGAACTTTTGCTGTGGCAAAGATAGGCTAAAGAAGTGGATTTTCCATTTTTTCCCTGAAAGTGGGGAGACCCATGGTCATTCTCAACTCCTCCCAGCAGGGAGGGAGTTCCATAGCACTGGGACAGCTGCTGGAAAAAGCTCTGTCCCCTTGGCATGAGGTTGACACTTTCATAGTCCCAGTGAAACTTAGCTCCTGAAGGAACTTGGGGTTCCTGAGCAAGAGGCATTTTTATGTAGCTTGGTCCATGGTCATGGAAGTCCTTAAAGATGAGGACCAAGTTGAAGTGTATATGGAGTGTTCTATGTGGAGCCAGTGTAGTGAGCAGAGTACTGGGAGGAGATCTGTTCAGCAACCATGGTGGCAAAGGATGCTGTGTTCTAGAGCAGTTGGAGTGTTACGGTCAGTTCACTGGTTCCCACGTACAGTGAGCTGCATGGGACTCACAAAGGCAGGCCTTCCACTGTGCCCAAGTCACGGCCCAGCAGTATGGGGCCAAACCTCAAGCCAACCTCAGATGGCAGGAGGAGTCCTGGGAGCCATAGCTTGTAGTTTCCAATAGCAGTGGAGGGTCAAGCAGAACCCCAAGCTTTAACTATTTGGGGAATCTCTAAAAAGGGGGAGCTGCTGTTTTGGTGACTAAACCTTCAAAACATTTATGGCTTCCCACCAACACAATTCTGTCTCACTCGAGCCAAGTTTCAGTCTGCTGCTTTTCATGCAGTTGCTGATCTAGGCAATGAGCTATTTGGGTGATGGTTCTATTAGTGGGGGAAGTAAGCAAGACAGAGCTGGGTGTCATCCGTGTTGCTGTTGCAAGCATAATTTTTGGCAATTTTCTCCCTAGAGTGGAGGAGTCATGTGGTTCAGGCACAGGACTAGTCTCCAGGAGAGCTGAGTGTTACCCCCCAGCTTTACCACAGGCTTTCTGAGTGATGCTAGGAGCTATTTGTGCCTCAGTTTCTCCATCTGTAAAGGGGGATAATGATTCCCTACCTTTCAAAGGTGATGTGCAGGACATTCAGAAACTATGTAGTGATGAGCACCATAGGAATGCCAATAAGGGCAAACTGAAAAGTGCAGGCTGTCTTCTTATAATAAGTATAATGCAATTCATTTCTGTGCGTGATGAAGATTTTGAAGTTTCTTTATCAGTGACAGGTGTACCTGTGGGTATCTCTGAACCATGCTGATGAAAAGATAAGAGTTATAATGCCAGTACCAGTTACTGCAACACTTCTTATTACACTGGAAAGCCGCTCATGCAGAAATGGGATGTATTTTATTTACATGAAACCACTACAAACAATAGTGGACTGGAGCTCTGAATAGGTGACTAGTAATGTTGGTGCTCAAGGGTCAAGCAACACTATAACAACCAGCACAGACACAGTAACTGGTAACATGCCCAGACTGTGCAAAGACCATGAATCACTCTTTCCTATCTCTAGCATTGTGTTATTAAAGATAAATTGGGTTTCTAATTGCTAAGTGAAATGTTGTCATGATCGAAGAGCTTCTCCCTGCTTTCTTCTTTTCCAATTGCAGTTGGTGTTTCCTAATAAAATAGTTCATGAGCCAAACCCCTCCCAGACCCTCAGAAGCAGCATGTACCACAAGGGACAGCCTTACAATTAGTAGGAACCCAGCCAAAGAAGTTGCCATAACTCTTCCACTGCAAGAGAATTGAATCAAGTCTTGTGCGCTTTCCCTGCCAGTCCTGGATGGTTACTAGATTTGGATCTGAAATAAGGGTAGTCCCCCATAACACGGTACAGACTGACACATTGGAAAAGTTAAGATCAAATAAAATTAGAATTTAAGATCCTCACCTAACTTAAGCCCAAACATTTTCTGCTGCCATTGAGCTGATCAGACCATTCCCATTTTATTTAAAAAAAAAAAAAAAAAAAAAAAGAGCAGAGGTTTTCTGAAAAGTAATTCATTATTCATAAATATTTTTGTTTGCAAACTAGCAATTTCTTGCAATGATGTAACACTTTTTTTTTTCCTGTTTCAGTATTGTGCACAGCATAAACATCATACATTATCACACTAGACCAGTTATATTGTAACACACATTGTGAAATCATTTTTCTTCTGGGTATATTCAGCTTGATTTTGCAAAACACAAAAAGCACAGAACATGATGAAATTGAACAGTAATAAAGTTACAAAAGCAAAATAAACTATGAACTGTAATAGGATGACCTAATACAACAAAAGAAACTAGGGATTTTTCCCTTCAAAAATATTTTCAAAACATATTCATTCCTAAGTCACAAAGGATGGGGTACAGATAAAAATCATGTGTGTAAAGCACTTAGCCCTTACCAACACAATACTAGACTATTTAAACTGAATGTGTAAATTCTAACTTACATTTCTTTCATGATGATGATTTGCTTTTAGCCGCTCACTCAGTTTGGACAATGAAACAAACTTGTTGAGTTTCCTAGCTTTTTTTTTTTTTTTTTTAATATATATATAATCAGCTTCATTTTGTGCTTTTCTGGCATTTTTAGATGAGCTCAGGGCTTTTGTGTTTGGTACTCCTCCACCATGGCAGAGGAAAGTTCAGATCAAGACACAAACTTGTTTCCACTTTAATTCATAAAAACCCTTGTTCACATTTACATCCCCAACCTCCCATCATTTTAATGCAATTCTGGGTGCAATTCTGTCTTTCAGGTACTGTCACATAGTGAGGCAGAATGGAGGGACAACACTTTCTGAAACTCTCTCTCACGCATGCAACACCAACAGACCACCGTTGTCGGCGGACGGGATTGAACGGGGGACCTCTTGCGCTAAATGCGTGAGCCGCTACTGCATGAGCTAAAAGCCATATGCCCCTTAGCTAAGGCTGTAGAGCAGACTCATTAATCTCTCTCTCTCTAAGTGGTCATGGTGCCAGTAGATGGGACAGAACATCACACCCAGGAGGTGTGGGTTACATGCGCGCACACACACTCACAGGCGCAGGGACAACGTGGCCCTACATTTAGGTGTAATTTACATCGTACTGTCCATTTACCACATCCCACACACTAAGAAAGGTGTTGAGTAAGAAGCACAAGCCCCTCTTGTCTGTGGAATCTATTAATGTTGTAGTGACGGGGTGAAGGTTTTGGGATGGCTCCCAAAAGCTTCACACCACATTCTTTAAGGCTGGTTTTGGCTGTAACTGAGGGTATATTTTGGGAGAGGGGACTGGTGACCTGCCTGGTGAGGATGATCCCCTGCCCCCAGCTCCATCTTTTGGCTTGTGTAATTTCAGGCTATCCTGGCTAGAAGTTTCTGCCTTCCCTTCTGAGGGTTTTGTTGCCATGTTGTTCTCTGCTGCCAGCTCTCTGCCAGTTGTTCCAGCTTCTTGCTTGCTTGCAGTCCTCATTCTGTCTTTCCCTTCACTGCTGTTTGCTGGGGCAGTTGAAATTACCTGTGCAAGCGGATGCTTTATTCCTGGCTCCACTGACTCCTTTGTATCTTTCCATCTTCGGGCCCCAGATTTTGAATTGTATTCATACATTTTGCCAGTGACTGGGTAGGAGGAAAAACACAAACAGTTAAACTATTTCTCCTTTTAGCAGATCAATGGGAGGAAGTTCCCGTCAGTGTGTCAGTTAACAAGGAGTAAATCTCATCAAAAGGTCTGGAAGCTCCAGTCAGTTTGGCAAGCCCAACTTCTTCATTTAAGTCCTAGATTTGCTATTTTAACTATACAGGTATAGTAAAGCAGCAAAACTCCTCTAATGTGGATTCAGTTATAGAGGTGCGGAGGTGTAATTATAGGCAATGCCCCTAGTTCCCCTGGTCCCTTGTCCACTTAACAAGTAAGGAGTAATTTAGACAATAAGGTAATTACACTGGACACCAGGAAATGTATCTACAGATCTGTGGAGGGTAAATGAGCTGAAGTAGTGGATGCCTGTTTCCAGTGTACAAGGGAAGAGTCACTACTAAAGTCTACAGAGGGCTAAGTACTTGCTAACAAAGTACTATTGCACAGTGCACTAAAGTACCAAAGATTTGAGACTGCAGGATCTGTAACTGAGTTCCCCCCAGCATGTAAACAGAGAGAACACATTGTTCCATTATCTTTCACTGCAGTACAGAGCATCTGTCAGGGAAAAAGCATTCTAGGCAAATTATAAGTCAATGAATAGGCCAGATTTTGGGGATGCCAGATCTCTGAGCCTGGGGTCAACTTGGACCAACAAACCTAAGTTTAAAGGTGTTAAACGATGTCTACAATAGATGCCATGTGGTGTTTCAAATTGTTTTTTCAAATAGGTTTGCTACCTCGAAGAAGCTAACTATCACACACAGAGTCTTTCCTAGTCTAGACAATAGTGTGTTTTAGGGCTGGTCTACACTACATTATTATACCAGGATATCTACATCAGTTAAGGGTGTGGGTTGTTGTTTTTTTTAAACCAATAAACTACTACAAGCCCTAGTGTGGACACAGCTATAACCTTATAAAGGTGCCTAATACTGGTATAGCTTATTCATCTTCCTAAACCTGGTGCCCAGCTGGAAATGTTTTTCAAGAAGGGGACTGAAACTATAAAAAGGAGGGACAAACACCCTAAGGCACCCCTCTCTCTTCCTGCCCATCGCATTCATGGCACCTGAAGCGACAAAAGAAGCATTCATTGGGCACTGGGAAAAGGGAATTAGATAAAACCCAAGTTTGGTCAGCAAGACTGCTGAAAGCATGCGGTGAGAACTTTTTACTTTTGAATTTAACATAGTCTGTTAGGCACCAGTAGCATTTTATCGTTATTATTTTTGACTTTTGTGCCTTGTTACTTGTAGTCACTTAAAATGTTTTGTAGTTAATAAACTTCTATTATTATTTTATCTAATCCAGTGTGTTTTAAATTGAAGTGTCTGGGAAACTCCATTTGGGGTGTGCCTAAATTCCTTTTAAAGAAATAACAAACTTAATATAACTTTCATTGTCCAGGAGAGGGATGGGCAATATAGGACATACATTTCTGGGGGGGAAACCTAAGACTGGGAGCATATTGGGGGCACCCTACGGTATGACCAAAGCTGGGGAAAGCCAGAGTGTAACCCAAGTGTGTCTGGCAGGCTGCAGGTACATGTAGACGCTCTGGGTGTGGCTTGCATGCTGGAAGGCTGTTTGTGAGTGGCCCAGGTGGGAGCTACTTCAGCAAGGCATCGTAAGGCACCGAAGATTGCAGGGCAGGGGTGACAGCTGCTCATTAGTCTGGATTGTACCCTAGTATGTCACAGGTGGAGATTCCAGTACCGGGTTTACCATGGCGCCGGGCCCACGCTCCAAAGGGGCCCCGGCCTGGCCCGCTCTTCTCCTCCCCCCCACTCTCTCATGCGGGGGCAGTGGGCAGAAGCTTGATCCTGCCGGCTCCTGCTGCAGGGCAGGCTCCGCCTCTTCCCCAGAGGGTGCCGTGTTCCTGCCCCTCCCCCTCCCAGTGCTTCCCCCACTGCCGAACAGCTGTTTGCCTGTGTGAGGGAGGGGGAGGAGCGGGGCTGCAGCGTGCTCGCCGCTCTGGGGAGGAGGCAGAGAAGAGGCAGGGGCGGGGCCTTGGGGAAGGGGGTGGAATCGAGGCATACCCCCTCCAGACCCCTGCCGTGAGCACCCCCATGCCCCCAGCCCACTGCCCTTACTCCTGCACCCCCACCCCCTATGCCCTGACTCCTGACCGCCCCACACATTCCCACCTGCACCCCTTGCACCAAACAGGAGCTGCCCCAGGTAAGTGCTCCACACCCCAACCTGCTGCCCCAACCCTGAGCCCCCTCCCTCACCCTAACTCCTGGCCAGACCCTGCACCCATCAGCCATTCTTTGTGCAGACAGCATTACACCTGCCTAGGGCTCTGCAACAATCACACCCCCTTATCCCACCACCTAGATACTTAAGAAATGCATAGGGGAAACTGAGGCACCCACACAGTATTCAGAGAAAACATTAAGAACATTCCAACTTCATCACACTGGAGGAGGGACGGCTCAGTGCAGAGAGAGATGAAGAGAATGGGCTAGAACCAGGGAGAAGGTAGGTACCTGCTCTATGTGGGCAGGGGCGGGGGGAGGGGGGATCCTGTTTAAGAAAAGTTTTGTAAATGAGTTCCAATAGTTCATGGATTAGGGACCCAATCCTATGGGGTTCCACAGGCTTCTGTATATAGATTTAGGTTAACCTTTCTATCTACTCAATGGGACTCAGTGCTCAGTCTAGAAGATACCATCAGAGATGCTTAGTTTTGCAATTCTCAAACTGGATTTGTGTCTCCAGAGGTAACATGCTTGTTAACAGCAAAAATGTTTTAAATAAATAAATTTAATATATAGAGGTGAGAAATAACGGACCTCAACTCTATTGTCCCTCTGCAAATTTGTGTACACAGAGTCAATCCCTTACCTCTCTCTAAAAGTGAAAAGTTTCAAAAAGTTCAATGAATAGAAGATTGTTGGGGGCGGAATAGATCTGGACAAGGAGAAGAAGTCTGGAGATAATAGTGAGAAGCGAGGGACGTATGCTTTTTTGTNCCCTCACCCTAACTCCTGGCCAGACCCTGCACCCATCAGCCATTCTTTGTGCAGACAGCATTACACCTGCCTAGGGCTCTGCAACAATCACACCCCCTTATCCCACCACCTAGATACTTAAGAAATGCATAGGGGAAACTGAGGCACCCACACAGTATTCAGAGAAAACATTAAGAACATTCCAACTTCATCACACTGGAGGAGGGACGGCTCAGTGCAGAGAGAGATGAAGAGAATGGGCTAGAACCAGGGAGAAGGTAGGTACCTGCTCTATGTGGGCAGGGGCGGGGGGAGGGGGGATCCTGTTTAAGAAAAGTTTTGTAAATGAGTTCCAATAGTTCATGGATTAGGGACCCAATCCTATGGGGTTCCACAGGCTTCTGTATATAGATTTAGGTTAACCTTTCTATCTACTCAATGGGACTCAGTGCTCAGTCTAGAAGATACCATCAGAGATGCTTAGTTTTGCAATTCTCAAACTGGATTTGTGTCTCCAGAGGTAACATGCTTGTTAACAGCAAAAATGTTTTAAATAAATAAATTTAATATATAGAGGTGAGAAATAACGGACCTCAACTCTATTGTCCCTCTGCAAATTTGTGTACACAGAGTCAATCCCTTACCTCTCTCTAAAAGTGAAAAGTTTCAAAAAGTTCAATGAATAGAAGATTGTTGGGGGCGGAATAGATCTGGACAAGGAGAAGAAGTCTGGAGATAATAGTGAGAAGCGAGGGACGTATGCTTTTTTGTTTAAAATATTATGTTTGCTGTTGAAGAAAAAAATCCAGAATACTTAACATTGTTGTTTTAGTTAAATAAAACAATTTAAATGTCTGCCTGGTGATGTTCTCCTCCTAATACAGCATGGCAAGAAAATCCTCCAAATATTAATGATTAACCTGTTGAATTGGAGAGAGTTCTCCTCCCAATGACTTCATAAATATCTGCTTCAATTACCTTTGGTACATGAAATAACCAAACAATCATTCATTTTCTGATATAGCTGTAAAACTAATCTGAAATTTTTTCAAAATAAATCACTGTTTAAAAATGTATAGTGTGTACCTTCTAAAAATGAAACCTACATCTATCTCTGAGTTGTGAAGAATATGTATTAAGGTTATAATAACCAACAAGAATGCACTTTTATGTAGAAAACCATGATTATATTGAGTCTTCCTGACTGGTGATTTAAATCACGATTTACATCAAATCCAGCCTGCCCGCTGTGCTCTTGCCCCTGGCCCCTTCATTCCCCGGGGGGGCCCACAAATATGTTTGGCGCCAGGCCCACAAAAAGTTAATCCGGCCCTGAAAGGTAATTTGTTCCAGTGCTTAACTACCCTGACAGGAAGGTTTTCCTAATGTCTAACCTAAATCTCCCTTGCTGCAATTTAAACCCATTGCTTCTTGTTCTGTCCTCAGTGGATAAGGAGAACAATTTATTATACTCCTCTTTATAGCAACCTTTTACATACTTGAAGACTATTATGTCCATGCTCAGTCCTCTCTTCTCCAGACTAAACAAATCCAGTTTTTTCAATCTTTCACCATAGGTCATATTTTCTAGGCCATTAAACATTTTTGTTGCCTCCTCTGGACTTTCTCCAATTGGTGCACATTTTTCCAGCCTTTCTAGGCATTAAGGTATAGATCTCACAATGGCCACTCGTTTAGGCAGAAGATCAGTGCTACAGCTTTTGACTCATCCTGTTGCATCTAGCTTTTGCCTCAATTCTTTCACTCTTCTTGTCTGTCCTACTGTGTTTCTGAGAGGCAGCCTGACCCATAGGTTCTCCTGTGTTATACAGTCGGTAATCCCTGGATGCAGCGGCACCAGTGCATTTCTGCTGCATGAGATGAAGGTGGGCTCACAGCAGCTGTGCAGGAGTGAGACCCATTGACCCCTGCTGTGCCTCCCCATGCAGATTTTGGAGGTGGCATCAATACATCTGCTCCTAATCCCCTGGCCCGCCTCCTGAATGTGGGGGAGGGGTGCAACGGGTGCAACTGCCACAGGGATTCCTGCAGCCCTAGCACTACAATCACAGTCATGGCGCAGTCCTGCTACCCCTCCACACACTGGGGGGAAAGATTCTTTCCTCCCCACTCCCTGTGTTAAGTCCATGTATTCCTGCTTGGCAGCAGTGGCACCAATTCAGATCTTTCTGGGGGGGAAAGGCTTTGGGGGGGGGGGAATTCTGGTCTCCCCACTCTCACCCTCCTGACAGACTCTCTGTTCTGGTCCCCACTCATCTGATCCCCTAGCAGGGCTCCCCAGGGCTCCCTCAGGCTAAGAGTCTCCCCTCTCTCTTATCCACACAGTGCACGAGATGGTGCCACCAGGAGTCGAGTTCTCAGCACACTCCCCTGTGCTCTGCTTACAGGAACACACTCCCCATACGCCAGGTAGCAACACCATTTGGTCCAGCCACCCCTCCATCTGTATAGAGGGGTGGGCAGGTCAATTTTCAGTGGTGTTGCCACCATGCAGCCAGAGTGACTCTCTGGACCCCTCCAGCAGCAGCTGTACCGATTTATTACAGTACTACTGCTTAAAAGTGGTCAGGCCTTGCCCCTCCTGCCCCCAGCTCTGCTACCTGTGGAACTCTAAACAAATGTAAAAATCTTGGGGGAGAGGTTTGCAACCCTTCCACCTGGTGCCACTGCTTGGCAGGGGGAACAGGAGTTGCCCCATAATGCATATTCTCTCTGTATATTCAGTGTACATGCTTTCAAGATATTTAGATATCTTAGCTCATTTACAAATGTTACTAGGGCATTGGCATGATTTTCATAACCTGTGAACATAAGAACGGCCATACTGGGTCAGACCAATGGTCCATCTAGCCCAGTATCTTGTCTTCTGACTGTGCCAGTGCCAGATGCTTCAGAGGGAGTGAACAGAACAGGGCACTTTATTGTGTGATCCACCCCCTGTCACTCAGTCCCAGCTTCTGGCACTTGCAGGCTTAGGATACCCAGAACCTGGGGTTGCATCCCTGAACATCTTGGGTAATAGCCATCGATGGACCTATCCTATATGAACTTATCTAATTCATTTTTTAACCCAGTTATACTTTTGGCCTTCATAACATCCCCTGGCAATGAGTTCCACAGGTTTAGTGTTTGTTGTGTCAAGAAGTTCTTCCTTATGTTTGTTTTAAACCTGCTGCCTATTCATTTCATTGGGTGACCCTTTGTTCTTGTGTTTATGTGAAGAAATAATATTTCCGTATTCACTTTCTCCACACCTTGCATGACTTTATAGACCTCTATCATATCGACCCTTATTCATCTCTTTTTTCCAAACTGAAAAGTTCCAGTCTTATTAATTTCTCCTCATATGGAAGCTGTTCCATTCCCCTATTCATTATTATTGTCTCTCTCTGTAACTTTTCCAATTCCAATATATCTTTTTTGAGACGGGGCGACCAGAACTGCATACAGTATTCAAGGTGTGGGTGTGCCATATATTTACATAGTAGCATTATATTTTCTGTCTTATTATGTATCACTTATTAATGGCTCCTAATATTGTTAGCTTTATTAACTACCGCTGAACATTGAGCAGATGTTTTCAGAGAACTATCCACAATGACGTCAAGCTCTCTTTCTGGAACAGCTAATTTAGAAGACCCCATTATTTTATATGTATAGCTGGGTTTATATTTTCCAATGTGCATTACTATGCATTTATCAGCATTGACTTGAAATGTAACTCCCATTCTCCTTGGAAACAAGAAGCCTTAAATATGAAATGCAAATATCTAACCAGAGTTAAACTGGATTGGTTACCTTATTTCAAGCCAAATATTTAAATTTACTTTTAATTTTTCTTTACCTGGATCTCTGACTTCTCCATCAAAGACAGTGTTTATCTTGGTCATTTCCTATGAAGAGAGACACAGTGTGAAATCAAGCCTGTAAAATAATTAGAGGAGGAGGAGGAGCAATGACTTGGACATTTTACCTACATGGATTGAAGCAGATTTATATGACCCGCATGTTGCATTAGGGTGAGTTTAATCAGAACTGGCAACAAAAGCCATTGTGGCTTATGGTGTTGCTACCAAATGTTCAAAGGAGAATTAATCAGTTCTGACATGCTAAATGACTCCAAAAATACAGTCACAAGAGGGGCATTTCCAGTAGAGAAGGGGTTTGGGAATTCCTTATGGCAGAGCAAAGGTCAGATCAAGATACACACTTGTTTCCATTCTAATTCATAAAAACAGTGAAAACCCTTGTTCACATTTACAAACCCCTCTCCCCATTATTTTAATGCAACCAAAGGGGGCAATTCTGCCTTTCAGTTCTGGCCCATGTTGATGCAGAATGGAGGCATGATGCTTTCTGGAGAGAGCACGCACACACACATACATACAACGTGCCAGCTGCGACGCTATTTACGGACGTGTAGCATGTATCCCTTCTGTGGCCAGGGGCTCACCTCCTGCCCACCCTTTCTGGGGTAGCTCATGCTTCTAGCTGCATTAGCCAACAGTCTTTGTGTTGTGGGGAGCATGAGGATTGCATTTATGGTTTGGTCCTATGTGGAGTGACACACAGGGGAATGGAAAAGCTCATTGTATCCTTCCCTCTTTCCCCCAAGTTCACGCATCCACACAGGCACAGGGACAACGTGGCCCTACATTTGGGTGTAATTTACATGGTACTGTCCATTTTCCCTCACAGGTGTTGAGTAAGAAACACAAGCCCCTCTTGTCTGTGGAATCTGTTAATATTGTAGTGCCAGGGTGAAGGTTTTCCCATGGAGCACACAGTTGGGATGGCTCCCAAAAGCTTCACACCACATTCTTTAAGGCTGGTTTTGGCTGTAACTGAGGGTATATTTTGGGAGAGGGGACTGGTGACCTGCCTGGTGAGGATGATCCCCTGCCCCCAGCTCCATCTTTTGGCTTGTGTAATTTCAGGCTATCCTGGCTAGAAGTTTCTGCCTTCCCTTCTGAGGGCTTTGTTGCCATGTTATTCTCTGCTGCCAGCTCTCTGCCAGTTGTTCCAGCTTCTTGCTTGCTTGCAGTCCTCATTCTGTCTCTCCCTTCACTGCTGTTTGCTGGGGCAGTTGAAATTACCTGTGCAAGCGGATCCTTTATTCCTGGCTCGACTGACTCCTTTGTATCTTTCCATCTTCGGGCCCCAGATTTTGAATTGTATTCATACATTTTGCCAGTGACTGGGTAGGGGAAAAAACACAAACAGTTAAACTATTTTTCCTTTTAGCAGACCAATGGGAGGAAGTTCCCCTCAGTGTGTCAGTTAACAAGGAGTAAATCTCATCAAAAGGTCTGGCAGTTCCGGTCAGTTTGGCAAGCCCAACTTCTTCATCTAAGTCCTAGATTTGCTATTTTAACTATACAGGTATAGTAAAGCAGCAAAACTCCTCTAAAGTGGATTCAGTTATAGAGGTGTGGAAGTGATTATCCTGGTTCACGAAGATGAGTAAGCTATACCAGTATAAGGCACCTTTATAAGGTTATAGCTGTGTCCACACTAGGGCTTGTAGTAGTTTTTTGGTTTAAAAAAAATCCCCACCCCCTTAACTGATGTAGATACCCTGGTATAACGATGTAGTGTAGACCAGCCCTAAAATACACTATTGTCTAGACTAGGAAAGACTCTGTGTATGATAGGTTTGCTACCTCAAAGTAGCTAACTATTTGAAAAAATAATTTGAAACAGCACATGGCATCTATTGTAGACATCATTTAACACCTTTAAACTCAGGTTAGTTGCTCCAAGTTGACCCCAGGCTCAGAGATCTGGCATCCCCAAAGAGCTGGGGGGAACTCATAGTTACAGATCCTGCAGTCTCAAATCTTTGGTACTTTAGTGCACTGTGCAATAGTGCTTTGTTAGAAAGTACTTAGCCCTCTGTAGACTTTAGTAGTGACTCTTCCCTTGTACACTGGAAACAGGCATCCACTACTTCAGCTCATTTACTCTCCACAGATCTGTAGAGAAATTTCCTGGTGTCCAGTGTAATTACCTTATTGTCTAAATTACTCCTTACTTGTTAAGTGGACAAGGGACCAGGGGAACTAGGGGCATTGCCTATAATTAATTAAACATTATTTTTACCAGGTACTGAGAGACAAAAAGGCTTTTAAGAATTGGCGAGAGAAGTGGAGGTTCTATGCTATAGTTAGTATCAGGATTAATGGATCCTGACACATTGGTGTAATTTGGGCAATTAAAGATAAAATTGGATCTCTCCTCACATGGTTTGTATGGCTACTTACAGATTAGGCACTTTAGAATAGAAAAGAATAGGGAATGTCTAATAGCCCTAGATGTAGTTACCAGCACAAAAGGTGCTGAGGTGATAGCCTGAAAATGTGGATGGGCTGTCATGCAAGGTTTAATTATTGCACCAGTGGAGTTTGCAGGACACCTTACCCAGCTCCTCTTGAGTCGGCTGAACTGAGCACTTATGAATCCAAGTCTGGCAGGTGGGATGTTGTGGCACTGTTCCCATGATGTGCTAATTCATCCCAAAAGAGCACTCACTCTGGGAATAACCCCAGCCTGCGTGGCAGGTCTCATTCTCACCAGCAAGCGCCTGCCCATGCTCGGAGAATGACTTCCCAGAACTCTTCTGAGATACTAATGTCCCCATACAGCCAACCTTCTCAAGGCTGCAGGAACGCGCTTCTAGGGTGCACACACATCTCTGCTGCCCCTGCAACGTTGTACTGCAACATAACGTTTCAGTCATGGCATAGCACAAATGTCATCACACTGTGGTGCATTTCAGATCCTCTGAAGTCTGTAGCTAGAGCCTGAGCCCAAACATCTTTGTATTTGTCACGTTTAGAGCTAACGTTTGTAGACATTGTTCTCAGAGCCATGTCAGTCCCAAGATATTACCAAGACAAGGTGGGTGAGGTCATATTTTTTACTGGACCAATTTCTGTTTGTGAGAGAGACAAGCTTTCGAGCTACGTGGAAAGAGAAAGAGCTCTGTGTAGCTTGAAAGCTTGTGTCTCTCACCAACATAAGTTGGTCCAGTAAAAGATATTACTTCACCCACCTTGTTGCTTTAGAGCTAAGGCAGTCAGGAAAGCCTAAGGAAAGGACATGTCATGTATTTGTACACAATAGGTTTTCATAACCTGTGAACATAAGACCAATGGTCCATCTAGCCCAGGAACCTGTCTTCTGACTATGCCAGATGCTTCAGAGGGAGTGAACAGAACAGGGCACTTTATCAAGTGATCCACCCCCTGTTGCATCCCTGAACATCTTGGCTAAAGCCATTGATGGACCTATCCTATATGAACTTATCTAATTCATTTTTTAACCCAGTTATACTTTTGGCCTTCATAACATCCCTTGGCAATGAGTGCCACAGGTTGACTGTGTTTTGTATGAAGAAGTTCTTCCACATGTGTCTGACGAAGTGGGCATTCACCCACGAAAGCTTATGCTTCAATACATCTGTTAGTCTTAAAGGTGCCACAGGACTCTCTGTTGCTTCTTCCTTATGTTTGTTTTAAACCTGTTGCCTATTAATTTCATTGGATGACCATTTGTTCTTGTGTTTATGTGAAGAAATAATATTTCCTTATTCACTTTCTCCACACCATGCACAATTTTATAGACCTCTATCATATCACCCCTATTCGTCTCTTTTCCAAACTGAAAAGTCCCAGTCTTATTAATCTTTCCTCATATGGAAGCTGTTCCATTCCCCTAATAATTTTTATTGCCCTTCTCTGTAACTTTTCCAATTCCAATATATTTTTTTGAGATGGGGCCATAGCTTTACATAGTAGCATTATGATATTTTCTGTCTTATTATCTATCCCTTGCTTTAATGGCTCCTAACACTGTTAGCTTTATTGACTACCGCTGCACATTGAGCAGATGTTTTCAGGGAACTGTCCACAATGACTCCAAGATCTTTCTTGAGTGGTAACAGCTAATTTAGAAGACCCCATTATTTTATATGAATAGCTGGGTTTATATTTTCCAGTGTGCATTACTGTGCATTTATCAACATTGTAACTCCCATTCTCCTTGGAATCAACAAGCCTTAAATGAAATGCAAATATCTAACCAGAGTTAAGGTAACCGATCCAGTTTATTCCAAGCCAAACATTTAAATTGACTTTTAATTTTTCCTTACCTGGATCTCTGGCTTCTCCATCAAAGACAGTGTTTATCTTGGTCATTTCCTATGAAGAGACACACAATGTGAAATCAAACCTGTGAAATAATTAGAGGAGGAGGAGAAGCAGTGACTTGGACATTTTTACCTACATGGATTGAAGCAGATTTATATGACCTGAATATTGCATTAGGGTGAGTTTAATCAGAACTGGCAACAAAAGCCATTGGGGCTAAGGGTGTTGATACCAAATGTTCAAAGGAGAATGAATAGGATCTGACCTGCTAAATGACTCCAAATGTCATGTTAGAAGTACACAAGTCTCTATTACCCTGGAATTAATCATGTCATTATCAGAACTAAGATTTAGAGCCTGAGCCCTGGTCTACACTACAGGGTTAGGTCGAATTTAGCCACGTTAGGTCAATTTTATAATGACCGCGTCTACACAAGCAACCCCGTTCCATCGACCTAAAGGGCTCTTAAAATCGATTTCTGTACTCCTCCCTGGCGAGGAGAGTAGTACTAAAATCGACCTTGCTGGGTCAAATTTGGGGTAGTGCGGACGCAAATCGACATTATTGGCCTCCGGGAGCTATCCCAGAGTGCTCTAATGTGACAGCTCTGCACAGCGCTTTCAACTCCGATGCACTAGTCAGGTACGCAGGAAAAGCCCCGGGAACTTTTGAATTTCATTTCTTGTTTGGTCAGCGTGGCGCGCTCAGCAGTACAGGTGACCATGCAGTCCCCCCAGAATCGCAAACGAGCTCCAGCATAGAGCGAACGGGAGACACTGGATCTGATTGCTGTATGGGGAGAAGAATCTGTGCAGGCAGAACTCCAATCAAAACAAAGAAATGCTAATATATATGCCAAAATCGCACAGGGCATGATGGACAGAGGCTACAACAGGGACACACAGCAGTGCCGCGTGAAACTCAAGGAGCTCAGGCAAGCCTACCAAAAGACAAAGGAGACAAACGGTCACTCTGGGTCAGAGCCCCATACATGCCGCTTCTATGATCAGCTGCATGGCATTCAAGGGGGGGACCCTACCACTACCCAACCACTGTCCGTGGACACCTGCAATGGGGGAGTCTCACGCAACAGGGAGGAGGATTTTGTGGATGAGGAAGAGGAGGAGGAGAATGTGCAGCAGGCAAGCAGTGAATACATTCTCCCCGGCAGCCAGGACCTTTTCATCACCCTGGAGCCAATACCCTCCCAAGACGGGATCCCCGACCCTGAAGGCAGAGAAGGCACCTGTGGTGAGTGCACATTTGTAACTACAGTACAGGGTTTAAAAGCAATAGTGTTTAATGTTTGATTTGCCCTGAAGAATTGGGATGCATTCGCGGCCAGTACAACTACTGGAAAAGTCTGTTAACGTGTCTGGGGATGGAGCAGGAATCCTCCAGGAACATCTCCATGAAGCTCTCCTGGAGGTACTCTGAAAGCCTTTGCAGAAGGTTTCTGGGGAGGGCTGCCTTATTTCATCCTCCATGGTAGGACACTTTACCACGCAAGCCAGTAGCAAGTAGCCTGGAATCATTGCAGCACAAAGCATGGCAGCGAATGGTCCTGGGTTTTGGTCACATTCAAGCAACATTCAGTCTATATCTTTCTGTGTTAGCCTCAGGAGAGTGATATCATTCATGGTCACCTGGTTGAAATAGGGGAATTTTTGTAAGGGAACAGTAAAAGGACCCCGTTCATGCTGGGCTGTTTGCGCTTGGCTAAAAGGGATCATCCCTGAGAATAGCCACGCGGCAGGGGGAGGGGTGAAGGGATCATCCCAAATAGCCACGCGGAGGGGTGGGGGAAGGTGTGTGCTGCACATCCACCCGAAAACCACAGCCCCTCCTTTTAAATGACAAACCCACCGGCATTGCTTGCTATGGGAAAGGAGGGCGCTGCAGTTTGAAAACATTTCCACATGTTATGAAGGCGTTGGAAGCCAACCCCGTGTACCAAAAGGCTTACCATGGCTGCCTGGAAACCGAATTCTGTTGCCCAGCCGTGTGTGATGTGTCACTATACCGGCAGGCGCTCAATATAAAAGGCAAAATGTGACCTTGTACCTAAAGCACATGTGCTGTCTGATGTGAATTAGTTGATTCACTGTGAAAGAGTCTCCCTTTTGTTCTCAAAAATGTATCATCTTAAAGTTTACTCTCCCTTTTTATCTCCCCGCAGGTGCAAATGTTTCTATGCTCCCCCTATCATCTCCATCCCTGAGGTTATCGCGATTAGAAGGCAAAAAAACCGCACTCGCGATGACATGTTTTCCAAGCTCATGCAGTCCTCCCACACTGATAGGGCACAGCTGAATGCATGGAGGCATTCAGTGGCAGAGGCCAGGAAAGCATTAAATGAGAACGATGAGAAGAGGCAGGATGCAATGCTGAGGCTAATGGGGGAGCAAACAGACATGCTCAGGAGACTGGTGGAGCTGCAGGAAAGCCAACAAGAGCACAGACCGCCGCTGCATCCACTGTATAACCGCCTGCCTTCCTCCCCAAGTTCCATATCCTCCTCACCCAGACGCCCAAGAATGCGGGGGGAGGGGGAGGCTCTGGGCACCCAGCCACTCCACTCCAGAGAATGGCCCAAGCAACAGAAGGCTGTCATTCAAACAGTTTTGATTTGTAGTGTGGCTACAATAAGCAATGTGGCCTTGTCCTCCTCCACCCCACCCTACCCCACCCGGGCTACCTTATCAGTTATCTCCCTTTTTTTTTAATTAATAAAGAAAGAATGCATGGTTTCAAAACAATAGTGACTTTATTTCCTTTGCCAGCTGTAATCAAAGGGGGGAGGGTGGTTGTCTTACAGGGAATTAAAATCAACAAAGGGGGTGGGTTTGCATCAAGGAGAAACACACACACCTGTCACACCGTAGCCTGGCCAGTCATGAAACCGGTTTTCAAAGCCTCTCTGATGCGCAGCGCACCTACCTGTGCTCTTCTAATCGCCCTGGTGTCTGGCTGTTCAAAATTGGCAGCCAGGCGATTTGCCTCAACCTCCCACCCCGCCATAAACATCTCCCCCTTACTCTCACAGATATTATGGAGCACACACCAAGCAGCAATAACAATGGGAATATTGGTTGCGCTGAGGTCTAACCTAGTCAGCAAACAGCAAGCTTTTAAACGTCCAAAGGCACATTCTACAACCATTCTGCACTTGCTCAGCCTATAGTTGAACTGCTCCTTACTACTGTCCAGGCTGCCTGTGTAAGGCTTCATGAGCCATGGGAGCAAGGGGTAGGCTGGGTCTCCAAGAATAACTATTGGCATGTCAACATCCCCAACAGTAATTTTCTGGTCTGGTAAGTAAGTCCCTTCTTGCAGCTGCTCAAACAGCCTGGAGTTCCTAAAGATGCGAGCATCGTGCACCTTTCCCGGCCATCCCACGTTGATGTCGGTGAAACGTCCCTTGTGATCCACCAGTGCTTGCAGCACCATTGAGAAGTACCCCTTGTGGTTTATGTACTGGTTGGCAAGGTGGTCCAGTGCCAAGATAGGGATATGCATTCCATCTATTGCCCCACCACAGTTAGGGAACCCCATTGCAGCAAAGCCAGCCACTATGACCTGCACATTTCCCAGAGTCACTAGCCTTGATAGCAGAAAGTCAGTGACTGCACTGGCTACTTGAATCACAGCAGTCCCCACAGTAGATTTGCCCACTCCAAATTGATTCCCGACTGACCGGTAGTAGTCAGGCATTGCAAGTTTCCACAGGGCTATCGCCACTCACTTCTCAACTGTCAGGGCAGCTCTCATCTTGGTATTCCTGCGCTTCAGGGTGGGGAAAAGCAACTCTCAGAATTCCAGGAAAGTGGCCTTATGCATGCGAAAGTTTCGCAGCCACTGGGAATCATCCCATACCTGCAACACTATGCGGTCCCACCAGTCTGTGCTTTTTTGCCAAGCCCAGAATCGGCATTCCACTGTATCAACCAGCCCCACTGCCGCCATGATATCCCAATTGCCACAGCCCGTGCTTTCAGGAATGTCTGTGTCCATGTCCTTCTCACAAGCGTCCTTGTGCTGCCGTGTCTTAGTCAGGTTCTGCACATACTGCAGTATAATGCGCAAGGTATTTACAGTGCTCGCAACAGCAGCAGTGAGCTGAGTGGGCTCCATGCTTGCCATGCTATGATGTCTGCATGGGTAACCCAGGAAAAAAGGCGCAAAATGATTGTCTGCAGTTGCTTTCATGGAGGGAGGGGAGATTGACGACATGTACCCAAACCCACCGCAACAATGTTTTTGCCCCATCAGGCATTGGGAGCTTAACCCAGAATTCCAATGGGCAGCGGAGACTGTGGGAACTGTGGGATAGCTTCCCCCAGTGCACCACTCCGTGAGTTGATGCTAGCCACGGTAGTGAGGACGCACCCCACCGACTTAATTCGCTTAGTGGGGACATACACATACACTGTATAAAATCGATTGCTAAAAATCGACTTCTATAAAATTGACCTAATTTCAGAGTGTAGACATACCCTGAGTCTCCTCTCGGTTACACTGCTGCTGGTCAGGAGTAATGCTGTTGAAGTCAATGTAGTTACACCGTGTAAAATTGGTTTGAGTGGAGAAATAGGCCTTTTGTTGTTCTCCCTCTGCTTGGTCTTTGGATAATAATCTCCTTTCTGACCCCGCTGACTCCACCTCTATTGTTTCTGATATAGGGGGATGGGAAATATAGTCTGGCTGGGGAGCCCAGTCCATAGAGGTGAATGGGGGCATGATGCACCTGAACTACAACTCCCATGAGGCACCATGGTGGGATTTCTGAATAGAACATTTTCAGGTTTTGGCCAAAAACATTTTGATATTTGGTTGGGTTTTTTTTGTTTTTTGTTTTTTTATGAAAAGTCAAAATATATTACGGAAACAAAATTTTTCATGAACTGTGTTTGCTTTAGTTGAAAACCCAATTTTCCCTTCTAAAACAACTTTGATGGAAAATTTTTGACCAGCCCTAATGACAGCATTATGTAGCCTGACTAGCTCAAGATTCCTTATTTTCAATGCCTGCTTTCTCCGTGTTTAATATCACACGTTGGGCCAGATTTAACGGGTCACATTGGTTTTGTTTTTCCAATGTCACTAAATAAAAACCCTGACCTGGTTCACCTCATTTCCATTTCCTCATTCAATCCCTCCATAAATCACAATTCTTCCAAAATGCCTTTCACCGTAGTCCTTTCCTCAGGTAGGAAGGTAACAAGCTAGACAGTTGAAAATCCTTACCCTAAAGCCCCACAAACAAATCATGGACCTAACAAGCCCTGCTAAGTGTCACCATTCAGTCACTCTACTTCCCACTGCATCCTGTTACTCTCACTGTATTTTATGTGTCTGTCTGGATTGTAAATCCTTTCAGGCAGGGATTTGTGTGAAATCCTGGCCCCACTGAAGTCAATGGGAGTTTTGCCATTGACTTTAATCAAGCCTGGATTTCACCCCTCCTCTATAAAACACTCAGCACACTGTTGGTGGATAAGGAGCTTCATGCTTAGTAGACAGGGCACCAGACTGGAAGTCAGGACCTGCACCTATTCCCATCTCTACCACTGACCTACTGTGTGATCTTGGGCAAATCACTTCTCTCTGATTCCCTTCCTACTCTTTGCCTGTCTTGTCTCTTTAGGTTGTAAACTCTTTAGGGCAGGGATTGTCACTTATATATGTACAGCACCTAACACAACAGGGCACCAGTCTGAGTTGGAATCTGAGTGTTACTGTTATATTAATAATAATCCTACAGTCTTTGTTTAGACCAGATTCTCATTGGCTGAGTAAGATTTGTGGGACCAGGATCTAATATGGCATCACTGATCCACTTGCTAAAATTCCCATTAGTATTTCTAGTGATGGCTTCCAATTTTCACTCTGTATATATGAAAAAACCTCGAGGATATGACTACAGTTAAAAAATAGCACTATTCAATATTTTTGAAATAGTGGGTTTGTAGAAAACATGTCTAGTGGCAGAAACAAACTATGCCAAGAATTCTACCTTGCAATCTCCATCATTGGCGTCATACAAAAGTTCCACAGGTTCTGTGACCATACTGTAGGACTGGTATGGGCCAAACACTTACTTTAGTTTGTGACTTACAGTACTTACCCAAACCTCTTCTTTCTTAACTTTCTTCTTTTCTACAGGAAAGAAAATGCACATTCTAAGGGCTTGTCTACATTATGCGCAGGATCGACGGGCAGCGATCGATCCAGCGGGGGTTGATTTATCGTGTCTAGTCTAGTCAACCGCCGAGCGCTCTCCCGTCGACTCCGGTACTCCACTGGAGCAAGAGGCGCAGGCGGAGTCGATGGGGGAGCGTCAGCCGTCGACTTACTACAGTGAAGACACCGCGGTAAGTAGATCTAAATACGTCGACTTCAGCTACATTATTCATGTAATGTGTAACTTAAATCAATTTCCCCCCACACCTAGTGTAGACCAAGCCTAAGAAATCAGAATTTTTTTGACTGTGATACGTAGGTATTAAAGCCAAGATTTTCAAAAGTGACTAGTGAGTTTGAGACACCTTTAAAAGTGCCTGACTTTCACAGGATAGGTGATCAGAACTTTCTGAAAATCAGACCCCTTTGAGGTGTTTCAGGTTGGCCACCCAAAATTGCTAGTCACACTTAACAATCTTGCCCTAGAAGTAGAGGTGAATAATTTGCCATTTCCATTGATTGTTTGAACAGATTTAGAAATTCACATGTATTCTTTATTCAAAATTATTCACACTTTTTGACTGAATAATTTGCTTTGGGGATGAAATTCCCTTCTGTGCAGACAGACAGCACTAGGGCGATGCACAACTGAACTCCCACTCAAGCCATATTCTGAGGATTCAGCTGCTCCAAAGCCCTTGCACCGGCCCTCGGCAGGAGAGTAAATTTTACCTGTGGGGAATATTTGAACTAAAATGTAGCTTTCATGAGTATTTGCACTTGTAAAGCTTGTGCACTTGCAAGTTCATGGAAGCCAAACAAGAAAGTGTTGCAAACCCAATCAAGCAAAATTCTGATTTGAAAAATGGATTGGATATTTGCAATCTCTTTCCCCCACCCGACCCCCATTTTCACTCATTCTGAGTTAGTAGTGAGCATAGGCACCAACTTTCTAATGTGCCGCGGGAGGTGGGTGCTCCCCACGTCTTTGCCCCAGAACCCCCCCACTCCACCCCTTCCCTCAAGGCCACACCCCTCCCCGCCTCTTCTTGCCCTATTGTACCCCTGCCCTGCTGGCGGCCCCGCTAATCAGCGCCTTCCCCTGCCCCCCAGTGCCTGCTGCATGCCGCAGAACAGTTGATCCACAACAGGCAGGAGTCACTGGGAGGGAGGGGGAGGTGCTGATTGGCGGGGCTGCCAGCGGGCAAGAGGCACTGGGGAGAGAAGGAGGTGCTGATAGGGGAGCTGCCAGTGGGTGCTCAGCACCTACCTTTTTTTTTTTTCAGCGCCAATAGTAGGGAGACTGGGCTTCTCTACAGTACAGACCCATGGATGCTGCCCAATTTCAAGGGTGCATGCTGCCTCTACATTTCTGCATTTCTGTTTTTGTTCCCTCCTTCGAGGCTTTTTAAAAAATTTCCCTTCAAACAACACCTCCAGCCACCAACAGGCTCTGTTGGTTGGCATGTGATGGCCTAAAATGTATAATTACTACAGATGGGTCTGAGCCTGAACAATTACTTCAAACCATCTTCCTTTCCCCCCTCACCGCCTCAACTTTTGGGTGCTCAACTTGAGACAACTTGAAGGGACCCAATTTTTCAGAAAGTACCAGGCATCCAGCCTCTGAAAAATCAGGCACCTCTAAGGGTCTCAAACCAGGCACCCAAAATCACTCGTTATAGGTGAGAATCATGGCTTCGGTTGTTGCTGAGTCAGCTCAAACTGTATTTAGGAGATTGAACTAATGAAAAGTGCTGGTAAGGCTAATTGGGAAATAGTTAATAAATTCCTGCCCCACCATGCCAGAGCACTAGGCTACACCAGGCTTGTTCTTTACTCAACAGTTTCATAGATTTTTAAGAGCAGAAGGGACCATTAGATCATCTATTGTGACCTTCTGTATTAGCACAGGCCATATAATTTCACCCAGTTATCCCTGTACATGGATTATTTATCTGAAAATGGAATTACAAATTTCTCTGGCTAAGGCTATGTCTACCCTACAAGCTCAGGGTGTGATTCCCAGCTTGTGTACATATACTAGTGCTAGCTCTCCTCTGAACTAGCATGCTAAAAATAGTAGCATAGCCATGGTAGCATGGGCAACAGCAGTAGCAACACCAGCTAGCAGTGCCGAGTACAAACCCGCCTGATCCCTGGGGATACACTCCCAGCACAGCTAGCCCATGCCACTGCTGCCACTGCCCATGTTACTACAGCTACAGTACTACTTTTAGCATGCTAATTCAGATGAGAGCTAGTGTATGTGTACAGGAGCTTGGAATTACACCCCTAGCTGCTAGTGGAGATGCAGCGTAATAAGTGGTGCGCTTGTTCTTAAGAAGTAATAAAAGCATTAAAAAAAGATACATACCTGGTGTGTTTTTCCTGTAATAAAAATATAAAGTTATCAATATAGTTAATATATGCAATACCTATGTCTACAAAAAAATCACGTTCCAGTTCTAGCCCTAACAAATCTGTTCTTTTTTCATTTGGCAAACGGGATTTTTTTTGTGTTTGACCTTTTTCGGTTTGTTTAGTTTGGGCATGTTTGTTCTGCTGCGCCTCAGCATTATTAACTACTGCTATTGAGCTACCAGAAGCAGTAAAACAGCCCTGAATATTGTTCTTGTGACTCCCAAAAGAATGGCTGTATATTTTTTAAATCTTATCAGTAACCGCATAGTGGAGTTATACCACCCCCCAAAATTATACTTTAAAAAAATTACACTCCCCATCCAATTCTAGGGCTGAGCTAATATCTTTTAAAATATTTGAAAGGTTTAAAATGTGACTTGAAAAATATCAAGATTGCTTTTTAACGTGGCCCAATTGAATCATTGGCACCAATTAATAAATAATAACAATAGCCAGATTATATGCCACTGTATCCATTTGTCATTTCTACCACAAATTGCTAAACTCCTTGCACACACCTCTAGAATAATAACAATAGCTTGCAGTTAATATTTTATCTCTAAGGCTGCGTGTCTGTCACGGAGGTCATGGAAGTCACGGATTCCGTGACTTTCTGTGACCTTCGTGGCTTTTGCAGCAGGCAGTGTGGCTGGCTGAGGAGCTACCCGAGGCAACCCCTGGGCCAGCAGCAGCAGCAGTGTGGGAGGGGGCTCAGGGCTGGGGCAGGAGGTTAAGGTGTGGGGCGGCGCTTACCTTGGGGGGGAGGCTCCCCGGAAGCAGCCGGCATGACCCTGCAACTCCTGACCAGTAGCGGCGCCAGCTTTGCCAGCGCCCTAGGCGGCAGAAGGTCCTGCCCCCGAAATCCCGCCCCCAACAGCGGTGGCGGAAGGTCCCGCCCCCAAATTTCTACGGGCAGGCGCAGGCGCCCCCAAAATAGCAGTGCCCTTGGCGACCGCCTAGGTCGCCTAATGGGAGCACTGGCCCAGCTCCTGACCTAGTTGGAGGGGCCAGGGGGCTCTGCACGCTGTCCTGCTTGCAGGCACCACCCCCACAGCTCCCATTGGTTGCGGTTCCCGGCCAATGGAAGCTGCGGAACCAGAGCTCGGAGGGGGAAGTGCGCGGAGCCCCCCTGGCCTTTCCTCCCCCTAGGAGCAGCAGGGACACGCAGAGCTGGGTAGGGAGCCTCCCAGCCCTCCCAGCCCCTCCCAACACCAGCGGGGGTCCCAGGCCATCCCCCCAGCACCCACGGCACCCCCAGACCGCACCTCCCCCTGCCCCAGAGCACCCACGGGCCCCGGCCCAAGTTTTAGTTATGGGTAAATAGTACAAGTCAAGTACACGTCACGGGATGTGAATTTTTGTTTACTGACCGTGACCTGTCCAGGACTTTTACTAAAAATACCCAGGACTAAAACGTAGCCTTAGTTTTCTCTCATTCTGAAAGATCTTAGCACAATTTTGCCATGATCTTGATTGGGACTTCTGGTGGTAACAAACAATTATTATTTTTTCTGCTTGTGATGTTCAGCTAAAACATTTGACTAAAGTATCAGTAAATCCACCAAGCATTTCAATGTCATTTTGATTTGACTCTCATCTCTTTAAAGAATCAACATCCTATTCCAACAACTAGTAACGTTTATTACAGCAAATGGGAGCATAGAATCTCAGGGTTGGAAGGGACCTCAGGAGGTCATCTAGTCCAACCCCTTGCTCAAAGCAGGACCAATCCCCAGACAGATTTTTGCCCCAGATGGCCCCCTTAAGAACATATTGCTCTAAAATATTCAAAGTATAAATTCCATTAACTCTCAGAGCTTCAAGTTGTCTTTATAAGTAGCAGATATTTATCAATAGTAATAACAAAAAACTCACTCTTTCTCAAGGAAACTAGTGTTTATGTTCTTTTTTTGATTACTTACAGTGGTCTTTTATCTGCTTTGGGTTTTGGTGGACAGTAGGTACGGATATATTTTGCCAGCAGGAAGGATAGGTATCCAAGCAGTCCAAGCAGTAGCATGCTGCCAACAGAAATGAGGAACGGCACATACCAAGCTGAGTCAGAATAAACATTTTCTGTTCTGATCAGAAGCGTAATGGCAGGCTTTGAAAAAAAATATATAAAAGGTTCTTAAATGCTGCAAACTCTGAATTTTGTTGACACCTAGTGTAAAAAGTATGTTCCTGATTGTGCTCCTGTGTTTTATATTAAAACATGCATGCAGTGGTTGTGTTTAAAATTTTTGGATTGCCTTAGGGTATGTCTACTGCACTCAGGAGGTGTGACTGCAGCATGTGTAGGCATATCCGAGTTAACTTTGAAGCTAGCTCGAGTAACCATATCAGTGTGGCTGCAGCAGCAGGGATGGTGGCACAGCCCCAAGCCATTTAAATATGTAGCCAGCGTCCTGGGTGGGGTGGTATTCAGGAAGGTAGCCCATCTTGGACTGCTGCCCCCTCCACTGCTATTGCTACTTGAGCTAGGTTTGATCTAGCTAGATCAAAGCTAGCTCAGGTATGTTTACCCATGCTGCAATCACATCTCCCGATTGCAGTGAAGATATACCCTTAGACAACTAGAAGATTCTACCTCACTATCTTTGTATATGGAAGTACAGGAAATACTGTTCAGTGTTGAGGTAATAGTTTCTAGTTATCTAAGGCAAAACTGGAAAGTTTTAAAGCACTACCATTGTATGCAGTTCAATGCCAATGTAGTAGTAACACAATTCCCTTTCTAAAAGTGCGTTGATCCTAGAGGAATCGGGAACATTACATAAAAATAAGTGAAACCCCAAATTCTCATGTGACATTCCTTGGCTCTAGAAAAAAGCCTAAACCACAAAGTTGTGAGCTATATCTGAGGTCCCCCAAAATGAGAGGTATTCAGAAACATTATTGTTTTTTCTCTACTGCGGTGTCCTTTCCGTGTGAAATTTTGCACTATTCATTTTCATTGCCTTTGAGTTTCCTATATAGTTTTTATTACATTTTTAATTGGTCTCAGCACTAAATTCATCAGCGTTTCTGGCTATTCCTTGTTGACTGATATCTTTAAAATAACGTTGAGTATCCACACAAAACTGGCAGATACATGATTCTTGAGTAGATCTGGTATAATGTGTAGTTATTGGAAGAAAACATTTACAGTTAAAGGTAATCTTTTCCCATTATTCTTCATCATAAAACTTATTAGCCACCAGGGTTGGGCACATAAAATCTTCAAAGAAACTCACCAGCAATTGCCCTCTTTCAAAATGGCCACCATCTCCCACTATTCTTGGTGGGACTGAGACCATAGGCTGCCCTCATTTAGGACGATCATCTTCCTAGGATACCTATTGGGAATGAGGATTTGCAGCTGCGCCTGCCCAATCTCCGGGCAGCCTCCGACTACAGCTGAGCCACAGCAGGGCCATCCAATTGACCACCAAACTACCAAACTTCACCAAACTATTACCCCAAATGGACACAACTAATAGTGTTGGAAGCAGGTGAGGTAGTGCAATTCTCGTGATTTTTGTTGTGACTCGAGTGATTTTTGGAGTCGGGTTTTTTGCCTGTCTCATGAAAACATGATGAAAGGCACCAACTCATGAATTTTCCCTTATTCAACACAGTCACCATCTCCTATTACTGTCAATGGGACTGAAACCAGCAAGATGGCCACCATTTTCATACAGTCTATCTGTATGTGAAAGTGAGGCTGCCCTTAATAAAGTTGGCTGCAACATTCCACTGTTTTCAGTTAGATTGAAGCAACACCCACGGGCAAAATGGCTTCCACTGCATGGTTCAGGGGGCTGGACAGGAGACAGGCTGTGAGGATCAGCAGAGACACTATCCCATATATGAATGATTAAACATATCAAAATTCTTTAATATGTGTAGCTAACCCATCAACCCTAAAAGAAATATAAGTTCTAGGTCTGAGTGTGAATCATGATGTATTAATTAGATCAGTAGTTCTCCAACTACTACCTTCCAGTCTTTCTTTTATCAAAGGAGATAAACTAGGAGGGGAAAAAGTCAAGACAGTAATAGGGAATGGATGACAGTTTGTCTATCTTAGGAGAAGATAAGTGGAGTCTCCATTTGAGCAGCCAGGGAGAGGTGTGCATTAAAAGTTGACTTTTCCACCTGAAATTATCACACACCCATTGGCAGAGAAGTAGAGGGGTGTTAAAAAGTCAAAAGACAGACTGAAAAGCTGATTTGTTGCTTTTTTTAAATCTCATAATGTGCAGGGTCTGACTCATGATTTTTGATCTCTGAAGGCTGGCAGTACTGAGTGAAAGTGGAGTGCGGGAGAGAAGATGCAGGGGTAGCCTGGTGCTGGGAGGCTGGTAGCATAATGGAAGCAGAATTGAGGTTGTGATATGTGATCTGTGGTGCATGGTAGTTTGTGGTAATGGTAAAGTGTGTGGCTGTGGGAGAAGGGGTAGAGAGTAAGTACCAGTAGGCAATTTAACATCTGATTTCTATGGATTGGTGTGTGTGTTGCAATCTTAACTTTCACTACAGGGTATTTTTGTATATTAACAGAGATAGGAGTCAGTTAGGAAGTTTGGATCCAGGCATTTTCAAAGCAAAGCTCCTGTGATTTCAAACACTCCACGTGTGCGATTCTAGGTTTCTGATCCAGGCCTGTCTCTACTTGGCTCATCTGTGGGTTTACTTAGGGCACAGCATGTAAGATTCCACTCCCTCGTCCACCCTCTGCAACCTCCCCACATCTTGGCTCAGGTGCGCTGGGGAGAGCAGGGGTTGATGCCTCCAAGCAGGGGGGCAGAGAGGGGTGAAGAATGGGGCAGACCCGTGGCTGCACACCCCTCTTTTTTAAAACACCTGCCAGTAGAGCTGACATGGTGCAGGATGACAGAAGCAATCTGCATCTGGTAAAGTGCTGGTACAAATTACCTCCCTCTGAGAGAAGTGATGGAGACAGGGAAAGAATTGTGACTCTGAACCACAGTTCTTCCTGAGGTGGCTCGGCTATGGAACTTCCCAAATATACTAAGGCGGTAAAAGGTTTCCCAGGTCCCTGGGCCAGAGCAAGTGGGGGGCTCTGCCGCACCCCTTCTGCCTATGGCCCCGCCCACAGCCCCACCCTTTTCTGCCCCTTCCCCAGGACCACACCCTTGTTCCACCCAGGATTCCCTCCCATTCCGCCAGCCCCACAACCCGTTTGCTCTTTTCTGCCCCACCCCCACGGCGGCCCCAAGCCCGGAGAAGCTCTGTCCCCGTGACACGGCCCCGGGCTGCAGCGGGGAGTGAGAGCTCCTCCAGTGCCAGGGCCGCAGTGGGGGTCCAGGTGCTGGGGCTTCCCCTGCCACCTCCCGCACTTCTGGGGGGGAATAGGGTCGGGGTGCTGGGGCTTCTCCCATCCAGCGTTTCTGCTGGAGAGCGGGGTTGGGCACGGGGGATCCCCCTGCCATCCCGCGGCTTCTTCCAGAGATGGGGTCAGGGTACTGAGGGGGCTTCCCCTGTCCCCAGCTTCTGCCGGGGTGGGGGTGGGGCACTGCAGGGTTTTCCCCCATCCCGCAGCTTCTGCCCGGGATGGGGTGGGCTGGGGGGAGGGGGTGCTGTGGGGTTTTCCCCCATCCCGCAGCTTCTACCGGGGACACAGTCTGAGGACCTGGGGGTGGGCTTCCCCTATCCTGTAGCTTCTGCCAGGGATGGGGTCGGGGATGCTGGGGGAGGGGGCTTCCCTGCCTCACCCACCAGATGGCAGAAGCCAGGGGCCCCCAATTGGCCCGGACCCCGTGGGCACAGTGTCTAAACTCCCACTGCATATGTAGGGCATTGATCAAAGACTCCATCCCACACTTAACATTTCTTTGCAACTTTGTGTGTTTGAAACCCAAGGAAACATTGGATGAGGGTGAGTGGGATATGCTAGATGTGTATAGAACAGCTTGAATTTTTGCCACTGACAGTCACTGGGTGTAATATTTGGGTGATCCAAGTGATGGAGAAATATCCTTCTGGCTGGTTGAAAGCTAGTTTTGTGCTGCCTTTTTTTTTTAATCTTCACACACACAGATTAATTTGTATTCCGTCATTAGAGAAATATACAGATGNTGACAGATGTGTGAGTCAGCCAAAGCAGTGTTTAGCTAGGAACCAAAAACCAGTCTCTGAGAAATGCGTGAAGAAATGTTAATATCCCAGGCAAAGGTTAACTCCTGCTCTCTCCTTATCAATGCAGCTGCCAAAGTCTATAACTTCTCAATTGTATGCTCTGCACATGAGACTCTGTGACAGTCTCCACATCGTTGGCTCCACGGCTCAAGCAGGGCCCATCTGTTTTTTCAGGCTTGCAGGGAGAGTGGGAGTTAGAGGGGATGGGGTGTAGAGCAGTGGTTCTCAAACTACGGCCGCCGCTTGTTCAGGGAAAGCCCCTGGAGGGCTGGGCCAGTTTGTTTACCTGCCGCATCCACAGGTTCGGCCGATTGCAGCTCCCACTGGCCACGGTTCACCGCTCCAGGCCAATGGGAACTGCAGGAAGCAGTGCGGGCTGAGGGACATACTGGTTGCCGCTTCCCGCAGCCCCCATTGGCCTGGAGCGGCAAACCGCAGCCAGTGGGAGCCGCGATTGGCCGAACCCGTGGACGCGGCAGGTAAACAAACCGGTCCGGCCCGCCTGAACAAGCGGTGGCCCTAGTTCAGGGGTCTCAAACACACGGCCCGCGGGGCTCTTGCGTGCGGCCCGCCGAGCTCCCCTCCCGCACCCCTCCCCTCCCCTCCCCTCTGCCTACCCGCGGTATTCCCCTCTGTGGTGCTGCGAGCCCCACGCTGCTTTCAGAGAGCAGCCGGCAGCACAGCCCCTTCGGGCGGGGGGAGGGGGAAGAAGGCAGAGGACTCCTCCTTCCAGGCACCGCCCCCCGCAGCTCCCATTGGCCGGGAACAGGGAACCGCGGCCAATGGGAGCTTTGTGGGAGGTACCTGGAGGAGTGGCAAGAGCAGCACATGGCTGCAACCCGGAGCCCCTCCCCCTCCCCCAGGGGCTGCAGGAACAGGGTTCCAGCTGCTTCCTGGAAGGGAGCAGCGCCGGGGGACAGGGCAGGCAAGGAGCCTGCCCTGGCCCCGGTGCGCGCTGCTGCCACCCCGGAGCCGCTCTAGGTAAGCGGTGCCGGGCTGGAGCTCGCTCCCTGAACCCCTCCTGCACCCCAACTCCTTGCCTGAGCCCCCTGCCGCACCCCGCACCCGTCCCGCACCCCAACCCCTTTCCTGAGCCCCCTGCTGCACCCCACACCCCTCCCGCACCCGAACCCCCTGCCCCGAGCCCCCTGCCACATCCCGCACCCCAACCCCCTGCCCCGAGCCCCCTGCTGCACCCTGCACCCCGACCCCCTGCCGCACCCCTCACCCTCTTGCACCCCACACACCAACTCCCTGTCCTGAGCCCCCGTTGCACCCTGCACACCTCCTGCACCCCCTGGGGGCAGCGTTGGGTGGGGACTTCGGGAAGGGGTTTGAATGGGGCGGGGAAGGGGTGGGAAGAGGTGGGGCAGGGGCGGGGCCTAATGGAAGGGGTGGGGTGGGGGCGGGGCCAGAGGCAGCGAGGGGCGTGTCAGTGATGCGGCCCTCGGGTCAATGCACTGGTCCTCATGTGGCCCTCGTGGTCATTTGAGTTTGAGACCCCTGCCCTAGTTTGAGAACCACTGGTGTAGAGTATGTTGCAGAATGGGGTATTTTTGATCAATTATTTTATTATGGATTGATATTTTGACAAGGGGCTAAGCTGTTTGGGATGCTTTCTTGTATTGGCTGTGATCTTAGGTGATGGCAGGGTACCTGGACCTCTGGGTAGGTGCCTTTTTTGTTGTAGAAAGTGAAATAAAAAATAAACATTATGGGTTTGTATACGGGTCCAATCCTGCAAGACACTGAGCTCCCTGTCTCCCACTGACTTCACTGTAAGTGGAAGATGCTCACCCTTGTCCAGGTTTGGGCCCACAGTAATTCTTGTGTTCTTTTGAGTGCACTTACCCTCAGTTGTTTTAACTGTCCCACACAGACCCGCCCATGCAACAGCCACAGAATTCAGTTGAAGATTCAGAATTTCAGTGAACTTACTGTAGTAGTGGTGGTAGTAGTCGGCTTTGGGATAACTTTGATGCTTAATGTCACTGTCCCAGTTTCAATGAGGGCTGTAGCTCTGTTCGAACCTGCCAGCAAATTGTCATCTGTTATATAGACGTGCAGTCTGTAGTCCCAAATTGTATCCAAACCACTGTCATAGTCAAATCTAGATGCAAGAATCAACTGAGAGATGTTGGAGCCACCACTTGGTGAAAAAGTGAAATGATTGTTCACATTACCTAGAAGTAGAAGCAAAAAAATCAACATAAAACAGATGCACAAAACAATGTGAAAAGGGCCACTGATTTCACTTCTTTCTGCAATTTGTTACTAATCAATTATGCAATCATTTGGCTGTACAGCACTGCCTTCAGAAACCGCTGAAAGGGATGATGTTCTCTAGCAGCATTAGCATTGGTCCATTCTATGACATGGCTCCAGTTACTAGAAGTTGATTACCAGGACTACTATAGAAAATAATACCATAACTGAAGTGCTAAAGGTAGGAAATAAGCACCTTTAGTGAGACATACATCTGAGAACAGACTTTTGCCCAAGGTTTAATGTTCAACATCTTCATTAATGATCTGGATGATGGGATGGATTGTATCCTCAGCAAGTTCGCAGATGACACTAAGCTGGGGGAGAGGTAGATATGCTGGAGGGTAGGGATAGGGTCCAGAGTGATCTAGACAAATTGGAGGATTGGGCCAAAAGAAATCTGATGAGGTTCAACAAGGACAAGTGCAGAGTCCTGCACTTAGGATGAAGAATCCTATGCACTGCTGCAGGTTGGGGACCGACTGGCTAAGCGACAGTTCTGCAGAAAAGGACCTGGGGATTACAGTGGACGAGAAGCTGGATATGAGTCAACAGTGTGCCCTAATAGCCAAGAAGGCTAGTGGCATATTGGGCTGCATTAGTAGGGGGATTGCCAGCAGATCGAGGGAAGTGATTATTCCCCTCTATTCGGCACTGGGGAGGCCACATCTGGAGTATTGCGTCCAGTTTTGGGCCCCCCACTACAGAAAGGATGTGGACCAATTGGAGAAAGTCCAGCGGAGGGCAACGAAAATTATTAGGGGGCTGGGGCACATGACTTACGAGGAGAGGCTGAGGGAACTGGGCTTATTTAGTCTGCAGAAGAGAAGAGTGAGGGGGGATTTGATAGCAGCCTTCAACTACCTGAAGGGGGGTTCCAAAGAGGACGGAGCTAGGCTGTTTTCAATGGTGGCAGATGACCAAAAAAGGACCGATGGTCTCAAGTTGCAGTGGGGGAGGTCTAGGTTGGATATTAGGAAAAACTATTTCACTAGGAGGGTGGTGAAGCACTGGAATTGGTTACCTAGGGAGGTGGTGGAATCTCCATCCTTAGAGGTTTTTAAGGCCCAGCTTGACAAAGCCCTGGCTGGGATGGTTTAGTTGGGGTTGGTCCTGCTTTGAGCAGGGGATTGGACTAGATGACCTCCTGAGGTCTCTTCCAACCCTAATCTACTATGATTCTATGCTAAGGGCTATTGCAAGAGATTCTCACAGCATCTGAATGAGTTGGTCTTAAGATCCTGTGCTACACCTCCAATAGACACAGCACAGAACTCACAGCCTCGGGTGAGGGTTAAGGTGGCTTTAAGACATTTTTTTGTGCCCTCCCAATCCTGGGCTGTTCTGGCTCACAGGCTTAATTTAGGGCTTGTCTACACTTGAAACACTACAGCAGCACAACTGCACTGCTGTAGCGCATCAGGGTAGACACTACCTATGCCAATGGAAGGGATTCTTCCATCAGCGTAGCCAATCCACCTCCCTGAGAGGTGGAATTCTTCCATGGACCTAGCGCTGTCTACATGGGGACTTAGGTCGTCTTAACTACACCACTCAGGGGTGTGGATTTTTCTGCTGATCTACTTTTCTAGTGTAGCCTAGGCCTTAAACAGCATCCCTATGGCTGCACTATGGGTCTCAGCACTGCCTTGTATCTGTGCAGACCCACCAATTGACATGCCTTTTTCGCTCCCAGCTTCTGGGGCACCTGGCATTGGCCACTGTCGGTAGACAGGATACTGGGCTAGATGGACCTTTGGTCTGACCCAGTACGGCCGTTCTTATGTTCGTATGTTCACCCCCTGCATGTCCCCTATACAAGGCTTTGCAAGGGGGTCCTCAGAAGATAGCCTTACTGTTTTTTCCTCAGTGCCTTCACCAGGAGACTCCTCCCATGGCCAGGACCAGGGCTTTTAGAGCCCCTTTATGCTACTCTGAGCCTTTTATGTTGCATAAAGGGGCTGGAGTGGGGGTGAGGCTCTCACCCTGTCTGCTTAAGATGTTTGTCTGTATCACCTGTTCAATCGTTACCCCATTCTCTGCCTCAAAAGGAGAAGTTTTTCCTAAGTTAAAATGGCTCCCTTTTTGTGAAATGAGGCAACACCAAATGTCTCAGCACCTGGCTTATAATTGATTTTTGTGTCCAAGCACATGTTCTTACAAAGGGATTTTAATGAGTACAGCATGGAGGTAGGACACAAGTTTTGTAGAGTAGTTTTGAGCAGTGCCCCAAATTCCACTCTGTTACATTGATAGAAATCTGAAATACTGGAACTCCATTAAGTCCACTGGGGTTATTCCAGTTTACCCTGTTATAACTGAAAGTACAATTTGTCCCTGTGTACAAGAGGAGTAACAGTCTGGCTGGCTCCAGTGAGTAAATGTGAGTTTTGCCATTAATTTAAATGGAAGCGCTAGCTAGCTAATCTTTAAGTTGTTTCTAAAGTGCCTGTCAATCACCATGGTATTAAACCCTAGCCAATATCAGCATTAGCATGTAACATGTACTAGACTTTTTTGTTCACAAAATCAAATGGACTGTCTATATCCAAGCATTTTCCCCATGCATCAGGCATGCAACAATGACATTCAAGAGTTGAACAAGTGCAGTACCTGAATTAATGAAGTACCGGAAAGATCTGGGACTAGAATCGCGATCAACACACTCTATCCTGAAACCCTCAATGTTGGTCCCAACAGCTAGGTCTACCGGGATTGCCAATGAATAGGTATTGGCTGAACAAACTGGTTTTTCATCATTTACTTCAAGAACATTGATGGTTACCTGAAAGAGAGCCAGCTGATCAGGTGAGATTCTTCCACTATGCGGTGCCAGAATATTACCAGCTCTAGTAGCTAGTAGGATTTGTTCTTCTTTCTTTTTATTGACAGTAGTTAAACAAGAGTGGCAGGGAAGGTCCATTAATTTAGTTTTTGCCTTGGACATGTTAAAGTTCAAGAGATCATGAACTCATGTTGTGACCGATGTTCCTTTAGAACTCTGATTCCTTAAGGCAAATTATGTTCTCACATTGCACTTTCTTTTATGTGGGACTTTTGATTTTTTTGAATTGCCTAAAGTATATCATAGTCAGAATGGAAAATAATACTTTACACTTATTAGATCTAGCCCGGGGTGGGCAAACGTTTTGGCCTGAGGGCCGCACTGGGTTTCGGAAATTGGGACTCCTGCTCCATCCACCCCCTCCCCGCTCCCTGTCCCCTGACTGCCCCCGGAATCCCTGCCCCTGACTGCCCCCCGCCGCCCGATCCAACCCCTCCTCTCATTCCTGACTGCCCCCCCAGGACCCCTGCCCCCATTCAACCCCCCTGTTCCCCACCCTCTGACCGCCCCGACCCCTGCCCACCCCCCCGAAATCCCCTGCCCTCTATCCAACCCCCCCCGCTACCTGCCCCCTTACCGCGCTGCCTGGAGCACCGGTGGCTGGCGGCCCTACAGCTGCGCCGCTCGGCTGGAGCCAGCCATGCCGTCACCACCGCACAGCACAGAGCACCGGGTCAGGCCGGGCTCTGCAGCTGCACTGCCCCAGAAGCTCGCAGCCCCACCACCCAGAGCATTGTGCTGGCAGCGGAGTGAGCTGGGGCTGCGGGGGAGGGGGAACAGCAGGGGAGGGGCTGAGGGTAGCCTCCCAGGCCAGGAGCTCAGGGGCCGGGCAGGAGGGTCCCGTGGGCCAGATGTGGCCCGCGGGGCCGTAGTTTGCCCACCTCTGATCTAGCCATTCAAGGTTCTCAAAGTGCTTCACAAATGTTAATTAAGCTTCCCGACATTTAATAATAATTCAGGGACTGAGGTTTTTAAGGCCTGGCTTGACAAGCCCTGCCTGGGATGATTTAGTTGGGATTGGTCCTGCTTTGAGCAGAGGATTGGACTAGATGACCTCCTGAGGTCTCTTCCAATCCTGATATTCTATGATTCTATGACTGTTCCATGCATGAAGGGAGCCCTCCTCATGTAGATCAGCCCTTCCCCATGTAGAGATGAGGGGCAGTGAGAGGGTAAGCATTCTCCCCCCAACCCCCCTTGTTCCTTCACCAAGCAGTTATTGGCTGGAATGGAAAATTGGGCCTAAAAGCTTGGAGATAATACAATTTTTTTTAATAGCAAAATCAAATGTAATGCAAAAATGGGGTAAAGAGAGATGTTAACCACTGAAGGAAATAGTTTATATGCACAGAAGTTTGGTGTTCTCTGAAACATATAAGGAGTGAATGTAAGCTTATGTCTACACTTACGGCGACATGTACAGTACAGGTACTACACATGTAGGTATACACCACAGTGAAAGGCAGGCTGCATCCATACTTGTCACTGTGCTGTGTAGCTACATGTGGCAGTGAAAGGCTCCAGCAGTAAGGAAAGGCTCCAGCAGCTCCCCACTGCCAGAGTCTTTCACTGCATCCAGAAAAGGCTCTGGAAGATGGGAGGCAGCAGAGAGAGGCTCTGGCAGCAGGAAACTGCTGGAGCCTTTCCCCACTGCTGCCAGCCTTTCACTGTGGTGGGGAAAGGCTCCTGCAGCAGGGAGACAGCAGGAGACTATGCTGCTAAAAATAGCCGTGTAGACATGGGAGGCATTGCTTGGACATGTAGACAGCCATGTAGGGTGTATCTACCCTAGATTTCAGGAGTGCTGGGAACTCTACTCCACTCAGTTAAGCTGTGCCTCACTGTCTACACAGCTCTTTATACCTGTGCTAGCTGGGCGTGCAGTATCTGTACTCAACATGCTGCTGTAAGTGTAGACATGCTCTTTACGACCTTTGTGGATACACAGAAAGCTCTCTTACTGTCCACCAAAAATATCAAGAATGAATAACAGGCAGATAAAAGATAGTGTTGAAAGGAAAAAACAACAAATAAAAACACTGCTTTCTTCTTTTTTTTTAATGCCAGGACTCCCTGCTCCCTCCCACTGTATCCTCCCTTTGTGTGAAATTCAGCCCTGTGTAGAGAGCCAGCCCACAGCCTTAATATCACTTCAGTGGGAGTTGAGTGGTTCATAGGTCTTGGGATGACCATGGACATAGGCTAAATTTTGCCTCAGGTGTGGGAGACATTTGCAGAAGTGATATAGTTACTCACGGACACTGTAGCAAGCTTCTCTGTGTCAGAAGCTTGCACTGTGAGAATGTACCTCTGCGTTGTTTCATAGTCTAATGTTGCTATAATCTTCAGATTTCCTTCATTTGGGTCGATCCAAAATATATTTGTGTAAGAAAGGGTACCTCCTCCAGCTACAATGGAATATGTGATTCCAGTCAATGGTAAATCCTTGTCTGTTGCACTCACTTTTCCAATGCTGGATCCAGCTGAAAAGAAGAGTCATGTTATCTTAACATTTAAAAAAATTACACACAAAATGAAATGTAAAGACTATCAGGCTCAAATGACGTAGGCAGATTTTGATGTAACTCTAATTTAGGACTTGTCTACACAAGTAGTTATTCCAGAAGAGTCATTCCGGATTAACTCTTGGTATGGATGTTCTTATTCCAGAAGAATAGTCCCTTATGCCAAATTAGCATAATCCATTCCCAAAGGTATTCTTATTCTGGAATGAGGGAGTCCACACCAGGACTTAATCAGGAATAGATGCCGTGCTTGAAGTTCACACGCTACCTTAATCTGAATTAACTTCTCAGTATAAACAAGCCCTCAATATTTGTTTCTTTTTTTTTTAACCAAAAAAAAAAAAAAGGAGGAGGGGGAAGTTATAGGAAAGTTTCTTATATTTTGGCTGTCCGTTTCCCCATATATTTGATTTTTCATATGTGATGCGAGAGTGACTTCTGTGCAGGAGTTAATTTCACCATAAATGCATATTTAAATAACCAGCTTCATATGAATTATGGGCTAAATGCCAAAAGTGAAGCAGGGAGGGGAGGTTGGGGAGCTGTTGTCACTGAGGCCATCAGCATTTCATTTATTTCTCCTCCTGACTCTCTGAATTCCAGCCCTGCTGCAGATGGCTAGCTCCTAGTTGGTGTGACAACCAGCATGCTTTCTGCTGGCACTACCCCATCCCCAGAATCCCGTTAGAGTCCACATCTGTATTTTCTCCAAAAATGTGTGCTGTTTTGCAAAGGGTTTTTAAAGCAACAGTATTTAAAGGTTTACACTAACACTTGTTTAACTCGTATAAGCATTTTGCAGAATCCAGCAAAGCTCTGTGATGGACACAGAGGTTTATAGTCACACATGTGTTTCAGAGATTTATTTAAATGATTACATTACAAAGGTCTGAATCACACAGGTGGGTGGAGGGAAGCACATGCAAGACAGTAAACTCCATGAGGTTCCCCATATTGTGCCTACAGAGAGGCAGCGTATGATGCCTAACCTCACCCCTACACCATGGAACTAACAGGTCTCTCAAAACCAAAGCATTCCTGATAGCTGCATGAATCTAGGAGGAACAGCTGAAGATCAGGGCCCTGACCTCCACACTATGGGTATGTCTACACTACCCGCCGGATTGGCGGGCAGCGATCGATCCAGCGGGGATTGATTTATCGCGTCTAGTCTAGACGCGATAAATCGACCCCCGAGCCCTCTCCTGTCAACTCCTGTACTCCAGCGCTGTGAGAGGCGCAGGCAGAGTCGACGGGGGAGCGGCAGCAGTCGACTCACCGTGATGAAGACACCACAGTAAGTCAATCTAAGTACGTTGACTTCAGCTACGTTATTCACACAGCTGAAGTTGCATAACTTAGATCGATTTCCCCCCTCCCCCGCAGTGTAGACCAGGGCTAAGTCTCTGCTCTCCTTAATTCCCATCAGCAACTTGACATTTTAGCTCCTGCATCAGAGGGGTAGCCATGTTAGTCTGTATCCACAAAAACAACGAGGAGTCTGGTGGCACCTTAAAGACTAACAGATTTATTTGGGCATAAGCTTTCGTGGGTAAAAAACCCACTTCTTCAGATGCATGGAGTGAAAATTACAGAAGCCACACTGCCAGGGAATACTAGCCAGCCAAGCTGCCAGAAAACTCTCTTCTGAGGAGACAGGAATTGAACCCACATCTCTTGAGTCCCAGTTCAGTGCTTTACCATTACACCAGCCTTTGTTTTGCATTTTTGCTTGAAAAGCCTGTTTGAGCATCGCTGAGCTCAAACAGGCTCTTTCAAACCACACAAAGCTTGTAGAGTTTCAAAAGCAGCCTCAACATGTTCCCCCCCTGAATGCAGGCCAGGATTTGGTAGGTATTGCAGGCCCAGTCTTTTCTTGCAATTTTGCTGTAGGCCTGCCATACTTTTTTCAAGTGATGGTTCTGTGCATTGTCTTTTGTCTGCTTGCAGTTGTGGCCATCTTGAGCTGATATGACACTTGTCATAGGGTATACAAACCCCACCCTGGCTGGAAAGAGGTTAATGACAGCCTGTGAGCTCAGTCAGCCTCACCCTTTAAAACCTGCCAAAGGTGGCAAGCCTGAAGGGAGGAGTCAATGGAAAAGCCCAGCAGTGGCTGACCAGGACGGGTGGATCTCTTGTTCTAGGCCCTTGAAGGAAGGCCTGGCTGAGGCCAGAGGAAACCTAGAAGCTGCTTGGAGGAAGCCTGGGCTGGGACCCAGGGGCTATCCAGAGCCTCCCGGGGTAGATAGGGACCTTTCAATTTGCTTTGTTCCCTATAACTGATCTGAGTCACGAGAAGTAGACCAGGCCTTCCTTGAGAGGTCCACATCTCCTTCTGGTCAGCCACTAGTAAGCTAGACTCTTTCCTCTTTTAAATCCTCCCTCCAGGCTTGGCACCTCTCACAGGTGTAACAGCACAGGGCTGACGGAGCCCACAGGATCTCATCAACTCCTTCCCAGCCTGGAGCAGCTGTCAGAAGGGGACACCAGCAGAGAAGACCCTGCTGCACAAGCTCAGCTATGAGGGGGCACGCTGGTGGTGAGTTACCCTTCTGCTTTACTGTATATTTAGCCAATGGGTAATGTGTGTCTCAATGCTGTTGGAAAAAATATCAGGTTTCACAGTCCCAATATGTGGGTCATTTTTAAAAATGAAATATGGTGGTGGGGAGGAAGGGAACCACTATAGTGTGTGGTGGAAGAGTGGATTTTAATAAAGACTATAGCTTATATTTGGGGGTGAGTTTTTTCACTTTTAAATTTTTGCTGCCTCCAATTTAAGCTTGGTTTAATAACATGTTATAATAGAAAAGTTCCACAGCCAAAGAAAATTGGCTATGCTGTACAAGCTAGAAAAAACCTGGCCCTTTAAACCCAGTGAAAATGCCCGCAAACGGCTGTAATTTCCATCTTTTACCCCCTCCCTCCAGAAAAATCCCCCAAATTCCTGATGAAACTCTGTCTGTTCCTCTCAATTACTGTACACTCCAAGTAAAAAGATTTAAAAAGCCAGAGTTAAATGCAGCTGCAGGTAAGGGACACTGTAAACACACAGGTGGCAGGCACTCTACACAGAGGAAGAAAACACTGCTAACACTGCAGAGAAGTTGCTTAGGAATAACTGCAGAACAAAAGGTGCTGTTAGAGCAGAGAAGCTGGAAGGTCCGTGGAGCAGGGAGAAGTGGAAAAGGCAGTGGGAGGTCTCAGGAAGGCTGAGGCAGGCCATGTAGAAGATGCGCAAAAAATTCTCAGACAGCATGAGTGGAAAAACTCATGCTTGAAAGTTTTTTGCAAAATTGTTTAACCTGCAACATTGCAAAAGCAGGTTCCTCACAACAAATGTGTTTTTTCCCCCCACCCCCAAGTGAGTGCAAGTCTAACTGTTTCCTTGTATATACTACTCTGCTAGGCGGGAGTGGATGGTCTTGTGCTTAAAGCATTGCCCTGGGATTCAGGGGCATGATGACACCCCACCCACTACAACAGAGGCTTCAAGGGGTCCTCAGAAGGCAGCTTTATGACTGTCATTCACAGTGCCAGAGACAGGGGAATCGTCCCTCAGCTGAACCAAGGCTTTTTGGACCCATTTATGCTCTTTTACATAGTGTAAAGTGGCCAGAGTGGGAGTGAGGATCTTGCCCAAGAAATGTGTGTTCAGTTCTTGGTTCTACCACAGAATTGCTATGTAACCTTTGGCAAATCACTTAATCTCTCTCCCCCATTTGTAAAAGGGGTCATAATAATACTTCCTTTCTCCCACCCTTTGCCTGTTTTGTCTATTTACATTGTAAACTCTATGAGGTTGTGCAGTGGGGCCCTAATCTTGGCTGGGGCTTTGAGGCACTATTGTAATACAAACTAATATATTTTTGCTCCAAGATAATTATTTTACACTGTAACAACCTTACATATATAGGAAGCCTTTACTTACTGTACCTCGAGTAATTTCTGAAACATTGAATACGTATGATGGGCTACTGAAGACTGGGAAGAACTCATTCATTGGAGTTATTTTGATGTAAATGTAGATATTATCTGGAAACATAATGGAAGATTAACTAATGGTTAAGTATGGCTATGAAAACATGTGTTGAACATAAATGTATTTTGAATAACATTCCTCCTTCTATGCAGTAACAGCATAGGAAAAAAATCTCAAAGAAGAATAAAAGGGATACTTGCTAGTATAGTAAGGCTGGGCAATATCTTGCACCACAGCTGTCAAAGAATATTCCTCAACTGCTAGATTATCTGGATTTTCGAAATCCAGATCTCCAATCAACTAGATTTAAAAAAAGAAAACTGTATTTATGCCTCGTTACATAAAGTCACAGCACACACCAAGCAAATGATGATTTCCAGTGTTCTGTCAATGTGCTGGCTAAATACATATGCCACTGCTCTCTTTGAATTATACAAGCAATTAATAAATTACAGGACTGAATACACTCTCTGGTGTCTAGCTGTAATTCCTAACTCCATTACAGCCAAGAAGATTCATTCTCCTTTAGCTAAACTTGTAGGGGCCCTGTGTTACGTGTAGCAAAAGTCTTGATCTTTTTATCTTTGAGTTCAAAGTGTGTGTAATATGCTGGCTAAGTATAACAAGTCCCTTATCTCATGGTTGGTCCATAAAGAGGAAAAGAACCTACTACTACTACTACCAACAAACAATGTTGATCCTTTAGATCAGAGGTTCTCAACCAGGGGTTTGGGGCCCCCTGGGGGGCCACGAGCAGGTTTCAGGGGGTCCTCCAAAATAAACCAGAGAGCAAGGCCGTCATTAGACTCACTGTGACCCAGGGCAGAAAGCCAAAGCCCAAGCAACTTAGCTTTGCAGGGCCCCAGGCAATTGCCCTGCTTGCTACTCCCTAATGCCAGCCCTGGTTTTTAATCTACTTGATATGCAGAAAAACACTTGCTGTGGCACAGGTGGGCCATGGAGTTTTTATAGCATGTTGGGGGAGTCTCAGAAAGAAAAAGGTTGAGAACCCCTGCTTTAGATCATGGGGTGTAGGCCTATGCCGAAGGTCTCAGGTTCAGTCACTGATGATAATCCCTGGGGAGAGTCATTACAAAGTGGTTGCCCAAATGGGGAATTAAAACCCATTCTTGCATTGTGCCATACTTTGTAGCACCCTCACTGGGGTTGTCAGCACTAAAGCTCAAGTCTCTACCATTTGAGTTAAAATAGTAACTCCTTCAGCCGGTAGCAGTACTAGGCTCTTATCCTCTATGGAATAGCCAATGGAGGGGAAATGGCACATTTAGCCAGCATGTTACATTATACAGCCAGTGTGAGCAGAAGAGATTAGGACCATAAATTCCTGTGTTGTCATGCAAATGTTTCTTAGCCTTGTAGATGAGGAAGTAGTTTGCGGTACATCACCATCCATCATGCTTCTGCAATGTTCTCTTTTGAATGGTATATCTAGATGCTTGCTGGTTGGTGTATTGCACAGTTTTTATCCACAAAACAACCAAATTACACATGCCAAGCAACTGGATAGAGTTCTCGTAACTCCAGATCTGATATCAGCACAAGGAATCCATTGTTCTGTCATGTGAAATAAATAAGTGCAAATCCCAAGGTGCATTTGTATGAACTGACCACCTTGAGACCACCTTGAGTAGCTCTACAGTTCTTACCAGTGGAGTCAGGAGGCGGTTTTGAGTTTGGGGCTTCTCTGGTATGTCAATCTTTCTTCTGAATAGCCAAGATCTCATGTAGTATGTTACAAACACTTGTGTGAATTGGGATTAGTCTGGCACTGTTTAAATTGCTTAGACCTGCCCCTGGTTGCTTCTGTTATGCCTCCATATCAATGTTAAACAGGAATGAGTTTCAAAGCACTATCTTGACATTCATTATGTGTCCCCACACTCCTTAGAAAGGAGATTTCAAATAAGCCTATGGCTTTGGGTTCCCCCCCCCAGTTTTAACCATTCTTTCAGATTTTAGAATAAAGAGCAATTGTGCATCATGATCTCTAGACTCCATAGAGAACATTCTCACTAAAAAAAAAAATGCACGCATTTCATCAACAGTTTCAATAGACTTCACCCTAGCCCAATGTGAATAACAATTTTTCCTGAAAGGATAATGAATGTAGAGCATTGGAAGATACCTTAATTAGATTTAACAAACTGCCACCTTAATTGAGACTTCCTAAAACAAAACAATTAACTAACCACAATTCTTCCCGAGCCAGATGGATTCAGTGTAAATTTGTTACTTCCAAATCCAGACAATCCAGTGAAGTTAAATTTATTATTTGGTGGTTCAACATCTATATCCTGGCAGTGATCTCGCAGGTCAAGGAGAAGTGTCCCAGTGGTGGCTGTTTCATATACCTCAAGTCTGTCAAAAAGAAATACGTTTCCCATCATGCCTCTTTACAACATTCCTCTTAACAGTTTTTGAAGTGTACTGCATATTGACTTCCACATACTTTTCAAATCAAAATCCCAGATTCCAACACCCCAAACTTTAGAAGCAGAGCTGAAATCTGATCCGTATTTTGTGGCTAACCCCTTTCTCTCTCTCTAATGGGCTGAACCAAAACCCTTATACAGAACCCAAACCAAATGCTTGGAACACCTCTTAACTTTGGAACTAGCATCAGGATCTTAGTTTGATCCACCTCTAATTTTAAATGGGTATCTTTTAAAAATCTGTGTTTCAGCACTCTGTCTACATGCTGAGATATGCTACTTCATTTGCCCCTTAATTGATACTTGGCCTTGGTTTTTATTCACTGAACAAAATACTTAAGTATATGCTTAATTTTACTCATGTGAGTAGCCCCATTGAAGTTGCTGTGGGACCAAAATCAATCAGACTACATGCATGCTTAAAGTATATGTTTGTGCTTTGTTGGATCAGGGCCTATGAGGGCAGAAGGTTACTTTCAAACACTGAAATTAGTTGTTATTCTTTATCTTAGACCAGCGTGTGATATATTTCCAACTAAACTACTTACAGTAACCCATGATCTGTCAGCTGAATCTGATATACCTCAATCAAAGCAATTCTCATTCATCACATCAGTTTTGCAGAACTGAAGAGTCATTTCCTCCATGAATGGAATAGTAGACAACCATAAAGTTGGAGTGAGTTCCAGATGTTCTGTTGTGGTGATTGTCATCTTGACAATGCCATCTTCTATTGATGAAAGGCTCAGATACCCATATTATAATGCAATGTCAAGAACCTGATCCACAATGATTTTGCACCTTTCTGCAATTCTATTTCCCACTGTATCTCCTCCATCTCCCTACTTCCTTATTGTTTGCAGGGATGGGGTGGATCATGACAGCTCCAGTCACTTCACTCAATATTCCTTGAGCAGCCTTGTATATGTCAGGCAAGATGGGAATAGCTTGTGCTTTGTCTGAGACATAGACGCGTGGGGATTTATTTACAGGATGTGAGAAGCAGGGACCTTGAAAAAGACTTTGTGGTTATGGTGGATAATAACTGAACATGAGCTCCCAGTGTAATGCTATGGCTAAAAGAGTTAATGTGATCCTTGGATGCACAAACAGGGGAATCTTGAGCAGGAGTAGGGTCAACCTCCATATTTGGCAGTGATATGACCACTACTGAACACTGTGTCCAGTTCTGGTGTCCACAATTCAAGAAGGATGTTGATAAATTGGGGAGGGGGCAGAGAAAAGACGTGAATGATAAAAGGATTAGAAAACATGCCTTATAGTGATAAATACAAGGAGCTCAATCTATTTAGCTTAACAAAGAGAAGGTTAAGGATGACTTGATTGAAGTAAGTAAGTACCTACATGGGGAACAAATATTCCAATGGCTGGAAGTTGAAGTTAGACAAATTCAGACTGGAAATAAGGTATAATTTTTTAACAGTCAAAGTAATTAACCATTGGAGTAGTTTACCAAGGGTCATGGTGGATTCTTCATCACTGATAATTTTTAAATCGAGATTGGATGTTTTTCTAAAGGACCTGCTCTAGTTCAAACAGGAATTATTTCAAGGAAGTTCTATGGCCTGTGTTACATAGGAGGTTGGACTAGATGAATAAATGAGTCGCTTCTGGCCTTAGAATCAATGAAAAATGTCCCAAAGAGCTACAGGTTAAGGATCATGATGTTTAAAAACACAGGAGAAGGAGATTCCTCATAACTACAGGATTTCTTCCTAACTGGGTGTTTCGTGCCATCCTTGGAACCTCAAGTAGATTGTTCAGATCAATTTAATAATTTCTCAATTTAGAGAGAAACACTTTCCTGTCACTAAACTACTTTTGCTGGGCTGATTTCCCATCTCACTTAATGCTATTCTGGCTTTTTTCAATATGCTTTAATTAGAGAGCTATTCTCTCATTTCCTGAAGAATTAATAAATATCTAGGAGTTCAATCTAATCAGAAGTGACTGTTTTAAAGTGAGTTTCTTGCCTATCACTCTGATTCTGTTATTTTTAAAAACTGCAGCCTAGATTTAATAAAAACAAAGTGCTTAGGGCTCAATCCTGCTCTCAGTTATACCAATTGACTTCAGAGGTGTCACTCTTGAATTAAATTGAGTTAGACGGATATAAAACTGGATGTGAGATCAGAACCAGGCCCTGGGATCCAACTCTGTAGTCCTTGTTCAATCACAGATCCCATTGACCCTCGCTGGAGTTTCACAAATAGATGGGTCTTTTAAATGTGAATTGAAAAGATTTGACAAAAAATACATCCAATGGGCCTTACAACTGGAGCTGTGTGAATAACTGATTTTTCGGTTTCCTGGCAGTTCTGAAAAATCATGGAATAAAATTCAGTTTGTATCATACTGAAAAATTTTAGTGGCTGGGGGGGTCTCACTTCTCAATGAGTACCCTAATCACTGGGCTAAAGATTACAAGGGAGCTTCCTCCTCCTACAGCAGTTTTGTGAATGATGCCAAAACCTCCTTGTGAATCCAACTCTCCCCACTCCCAATTTTTTTGATTAAAACTGGCAAATTCCTGTCCAATTCGTGAATAGTTTCATGTTGACCAAAGCTGGATTTTTTTTGGCAAATAAACGGTGTGAAAAATTTCTCCCAGCTCTATTGACAACAGCACAAAAATGGAATAACACCGTGGTCAGCCCCATGAACTGTGAAAGATTCTAAATCCTTCATGACACAATCCCACCTACCCCCCTCACCACCCATATGCAGTATGAACGGTAGACGTCCAGCAGAAAATAGCAGGACTCATGGTAATTTCTAGTGCTTGCAACTGCATGCCAAACATGTATAATGGCAGAGTGGTCAATGCCCTGAAGAGTTTGCAGGCCAAGAACATGAAGATAGCAAACAAAGAAAGGGAGTTGGGAAAGGAGAGGGCAAATATTAATTAATTAAAATTAATAACAGACAGAAGGGTCTGAAAGTCAACTGCTTAGAATGATCCCATTTAATACATTCTCATGAAATGAGAGGGGTGAAAAGTTTGCCCCTGTTCTGGACAGAAATTATGCTATTTTTAATTATATACAGTCTATGGCCTCTCGATGCTGTGGTGATTGACATCTGAATGGGAGAGAGAAAATAAAACCCTGATTTGGCACAGATGTTTTGGGCCCAATTTTCAAACCTGAACCAACAGGATGTTTGAGCCCTGCATCTTAAGACACACCATCAGCACTTACCAGTAGGAGCCAATAGGGACTGCCCATTTGAACACACACATGCAGGATCTAAGTGCCTAACTGGGGTGCCCTACATCAAATACTGGCCCCATCATATTGGTGAGAGACATTGTGAGTGGCTTAGTACCTGAAGTTGTAAAAGCTACATTCTGGTGGGTTGTCATTGAGATCTTCAATAATGACTGTTATCTCTATTTCATTCGTTTGCCCACCACTGGGATTGTCCTCCACGCGAATGACCAATGAGATGTTAGGATGTAGCCGTAGGGGAGCAGCATCTCGATCTATTCGCATAGCCACATAAATCATACCAGTGACTAAGAGGAAAGGAATGAGGGGTTAGATACTCACCACTGGAAAGGAAATGACAAGAATTCATATTTAAATATATTGTTCTCAAGGACTCGATGGCTCAGGGAACTGGTGGTAAATATAGAGCCTTCTCTACCTCCACGTCACAGCTGTTTGTTTAGTGATCTGAAATAAACTGATGCATTTTATCTAACCCTTAGCAGATAAGTGTCCACAGCACAAAAATACCATCATGGCTGACAGCCTCAGCAGAGAGGCCATTAACTGACCAGGCATGGAGACTGACCTACCCTCTCACCCCTAGTAGGGGTCTTTATAAGTCAGGGGTGAGGTACATTGGCAGAGTAGTGTTGGGAAGTGTGCACTGCTAATGTTCATGCTGTCCCTGCTCTGTGGCTAAAGACAGAACTTCATTTTCTAGTGCTCTCAAGGCAGCTCTAGATCTACGTATAGTAAGAATCATTCTCAACTATGACGTAGTGTGTCAAGTTCTGTCTTCACTCATTCACTTCTTGGTTATATACCCTTTCATCTGCCATTGTTCAAACAGGATAACTTGTCAGCCATGTATAACTATAGGCAAAGAGCCAGAAGAGGGTGACAGAATGTGTTTATACACTGTCTGTGTTTCTTAGTGTACTAATGGGGAATGTAGCACTTTAAGCCCAAAAGGCACAGGGAAGCCAAAGCATTTAGAAAGAAGAAAAAGAGTCACTGAGCCTGATTCTACACTGCCCTGTGCTTTGTGTAGTCATTTACAACTGCGCCAATCAGACTGAAAGTGCTACCAGCTCAGAAGGGTAACATTCACTGACACAGCTGTAAATGACTCGAGGAGAACCCGGTGTGCATGGACAGAAGGCGAATAGGGTGCAGACATGTTTCTCTCCTGTTATATGAGCTCGTCAAGTCTTCTGAGATGTCTCACCTGGGGGAAATAATGGATTTGAATTACAGGGCTTTTGTAGGTCTTATCCTGGGAGGGGATTCAGCCTGCACCATGAAGGACATTAAAGTCCCGGTCCTTGACCCCCTGATCTGACCATTTTGTGTTGCTCTCATGGTTCAAAGAGGCATAAAGCTGCCCTAAGAAGGCAACTGAGGAGTCCTCTCGCCTAGAGGAATCCCAGGCTGGCATAAAGGTCTACATCACTCCCTCCCAGCCCACCGCTGGCAAAGTACACATGTTGCAGGCAGGACTGGAGGTGGCTGGAGTGTGCCCTGAAAATCTCCAGCTGGCGCAACAGCCCATCAGGGAATTTTGCAGCCAACGCAGATTAGGAAAATGGTGAGGCTACACTAATTTATTCTGGAGGTGCCGGAGGGAACAGCCCTCAAGATCAGATGAGTTTAAGCCACTTTTGCCCCTCCCCCCCTTTTCACTTCCATGTTGAGCACAGCTCAGCCAGACCCAAGGACCCGGCCCTAAGAATGTATTAACCCGATATAAAGTATGCTGCTTCTTCATAAGGGCAGCGACAGAAGGAAATAAGATTCCTTTGGCTCCAGTTTTAAGTTGTTTCTCAAACCTGGATTGTTTCTTTTCTTGTACCAAAAGCCACAGATAGATTGAAGGACATATAGTATTTTTGTTTGTCTTACATGGATTTATGGAGAAATGCATATTAGGTGGACTGATGCTGTAGACAAGTGTGCTGATAATGCCTTCACCATCTGGATCTTTAGCTGTTATATTGGCAACAACAGTTCCTGGGCTGTTTTCCTCTGGAATCCTGTAGACTCTCTCTTTCCTAGAGTAGACAAAGAAGTTCAACAGAGGCAAACAAATGTTCCCCCATGCCCATTGCTAAGTGTCAATATTGCTTGACAGTCATAGAATTGTAGATGTCAGAAATAGAAGAGACCTGTTAGATCATCCAATCCATCTCCTGCAAATGGATTAGCTGTTTTCATTCCATCCACGTGCAGGTTAAAAAATAAAAATAGCGGCAGCAGTATAAGGAATCTTGCTATGGAATAAACACAGTCACTGCTTCCAGGACAATATTATTTTAAAGAGCTTGTCTCAGTGGTGCAATAAACTTTTTAAATGACAGGGTCTACTTTCCCCTGACTGAGCACGCCCAGAACTCCAGGCAACATTTGATTCACTTTATTTATAAAACTAGCTCAATATATTCACCCTGGTAGGGCTTGATTTCTCCTGAATGAGTTTATGGCCCAGGCATTGTTTTACATGCAAATTTGCATGGTTACTTGTGATTATTGCAGCTGCATGTATAAATGAGTATTCTGATGTACAATTGCAGTTATTGCGTGTGCAAAAGTAGGCATGGCAGAGCACCTAAGTCTGGGCTGCAGGGAAGCACTTATCTCTGCTTGTGCTCTATTCAATTATTTATCCAAAATGGAACAGCGTCAACAGAAGAGATTGATGGAGCCACACATCAAAATATCCCATAGCTCAGTGTTTAGAGCACTCTCCTGAGAGGTGTGGCAGACCTGTGTTCAAATCCTTTTCCCCCACTCAGGCAGAGGGGGGAACTGAGCCTGGGTCTCCCCAGTAGCGGCGCCAGCTTTTCCGGCGCCCTAGGCGGCGGAAGGTCCCGCCCCCAAAATGCCGCCCCCAACAGCAGCGGCGGAAGGGCCCGCCCCCAAAATTGAACGGACAGACGGGGCGCCGGCGCCCCCAAAATAGCAGTGCCCTAGGCGACCGCCTAGGTCGCCTAATGGGTTGCGCCGGGCCTGGGTCGCCCCCATCTCAGGTGAGTGCTCTAACACAGTGGTTCTCAAAGCCGGTCCGCCGCTTGTTCAGGGAAAGCCCCTGGTGGGGCGGGCCAGTTTGTTTACCTGCCGCGTCCGCAGGTTCGGCCGATCGCGGCTCCCACTGGCTGTGGTTCGCCGCTGCAGGCCAATGGGGGCTGCGGGAAGCAGCACGGGCCGAGGGATGTGCTGGCCGCCCTTCCCAGAGCCCCCATTGGCCTGGAGTGGCAAACCGCAGCCAGTGGGAGCCACAATCGGACGAACCTGCGGACGCGGCAGGTAAATAAACCGGCCCGGCCCACCAGGGGCTTTCCCTGAACAAGCGGCGGACCGGCTTTGAGAACCACTGCTCTAATCACTGGGATAAAAGTTATAAGGGAGGCACCATATCCTCCTGCTCCAACTGGATTTTGAATGGCCCTGATCTGGCAGGCATGCTCAGGGTGCCTGCCGGATCAGGCCCCGCAGGGAAGATAGGCAGGTGAATGTCTATCTTCCCCCAGTTCATGGATCGTCCTGGGAGTTAGGCAGGAGACAGGTGTCCAGACCCCTAGAAGGAGGCAGCAGTGCACATGCCCAGAAACAGAAAAGTAGCTAGGGAACTTTTACAGTAGATGTCTAGGTACCAGTACAGGTGGCACCTGAGCAGGGGGCTTATGCATTGCAGTGGACCCTAAAATTGAGACTTAGGGCCCAGATTCATAAAGATATTTAGGCTCCTAACTTCCAGTTAAATCAATGGAAGTAAGGAGTCTAAGTACCTTTGTGGATCTGGACCATAGACCTTATTTTGACCTTCTGCATAGGGGTGAGTTTCAGACAGAGTGTATGTCTTCATGCTTGACTTAGCATCAAACACGAGCTTTGAAAATTAATAATGGAAAGAAACTGATCAAAACGTCCAACAAGAGACTAAGAAGTCAAAACAAAATGAAAATAAATAGTTATTATAATAGTTATTAATGTTTGCCAGAAGCTGGGAATGGGTGACAGAGAATGGATCACTTGATGATTGTCCTGTTCTGTTCATTCTCTCTGAAACACCTGGCATTGGCCACTGGCGGAAGACAAGATACTGGGCTGGAGGGACCATTGGTCTGACCCAGTATGGCCGTTCTTATGTATTATCATTAGTTTATTATTATTTGTTTGATCGTGGCACCTCAGAGCCCCAGTCATGGAGCAGGACCCCATTGTGATAGGCTCTGAACAAAAACATAGTCCCTGCCCCAAATAGCTTACAGTCTAAGTTTAAGAAAGATGGATATAGAAAGCGGGAGAAGTACATGGAAACAATGAGACACTGTATCAGTTAATGGCTATATTACAGAGTCTCCTGAAAGGTTGAACCAATGATGCTGGGGTTGAAAAGTCTGAGAACCATTTGTATTTTTAGGGTACAAAGTGAATGTTTCACTTACGTGGTAAAGTAAGGTGTTTCGTCATTGGTGTTAATGATGTTGACTATCACTGTCCTGGTGGTGCTCAGCCCTAGGAGGTCTGTCACTGTTATGTTTAACAAATAACTGTTAAATAAAAACAAAATCAAACCAGAATCTCTCCATGGATTACATGCAGTAAGTCTCTGTTAACAATGAGAATGATCAGCGGATCAAAATGAATACTTACGTATGTGGATCTCTCTCAAAATCAAATTCTTTTGTGGAAGAAATGGTTCCAGTTTGAGAGACAGTGAATGACTCTGACACAGGAGTACATGAATACTGGAATAAAAGGATTATGAATTAGCATCTTTATCTTTTTAAAACATCCAGCCATTCATTCACAGGCTTACAGAATGGATCAAGGAAACATATGCCCCACATTTACAGTATTGCCCCAGAACTCTGTGTAAGGAGATGTACAGGCATCATGGTCAGCAGCAGGATCAAACCCAGGACATTCATCACCAGAAACACAAGCCACTGTCACTTGAGCTATAAAAGCAAGTCTGCTGGTAAACAGCAAGCAGGGCATGACAGTGGTCCCCATTAGAAAGAGACATGGTCACACACCAAGCTAGTCATTGTGTCACATTTGCACCAGATCGATTGTTGGCCTCTCTGGCCTTCTGGTACTCCTGCCATAGCTCCTTGGCTTTCACATGGCACTGCTGCTGGTCCCTGTTGTAGCCCTTCTCCTGCATCTGCTGAGCGACCTACTCATAGATATCCACATTTCTGTGGCTGGTTCAGAGTTGTGCCTGCACAGCCTCTTCTCCCCAGAGACCCAGGAAATCCACCACCTCCTGTCTCCTCCAGGCAGGAGCGCACCTGGAGTGTGTAGCCAGCATGGTCACTTGGGCAGTTGCACTCAACAGTGGAGAGCTGCTAGGTGTGCTCGCCAAGCCAGGCAATCAGAAAAAGGAATTTCAGAAGTTCATGGGGCTTCCCATCTACCTGACCCAGGGCAGCGGAGTTCACAACAGTGACCAGAGCGGTCACTGAGGGACAGTATGAGACAGCTGCTGAAGGCCAGTAATGGTTGACATAAGTAACAGAGTGTCTACACTCACACTGCATCAACCTAACTACGTTGACCCTGACTCTATGTTGCTTGGGGAGATGGTGTTATTAAATCAGTGTAGTGAGGCACTTAAGTCATCAGGAGCCAAATTTAAGTGGAGACACATCCACAGCTAGGTTAAAGTAAGGTGCCTTGAGTCAACCTAACTGTGGTGATTTAGTTGGGGATTGGTCCTGCTTTGAGCAAGGGGTTGGACTAGATGACCTCCTGAGGTCCCTTCCAACTCTGATATTCTATGATTCTATGTGTAGTGTAGACCAGGCCTAACTTAACAAGTGATATTCTAGAACATACAGAATCAAATAATGATAAGCCAGGTGATCAGTAAAGTCTTCTTAAAAATTCTACAGCCTGCTCAGCTGGTGCTACTCCTCTTGTGTTACTTCTTGGGCTTGTCTACACTTACATTATATAGCGCTCTATCTTTCAGGCTCAGGGGTGTGAAAAATCAAACACACACACACACCCCGAGCGCAGCAAGTTTGAGCGCTGTAAAGTGCTAGTGTGGACAGGCTCAGAGGGCTGAGAGTATGGCTCCCAGCACTCTGAGCTATTCCCCCTGGTGGAGGTGGAGCTCTCTCCCAGCACTCGCCCGCGACCACACTCACACATAAAAGCGCTGCCGCAGGAGTGCTCCCGCGGAAGTGCTTTGAACTCTCTAGTGTAGACTTAGCCATGTGACAAATAGAAATGAAATAGAACCGAGTGTAACCATAACTCATCTCCTATTGTGATATGTTTAACTGAAGTTGCTGAAAAAGCAGCTGAGTTATCAAATCAATTAAGCTAACAAATTCTTGTCAATGGACCACTCTAGTTTTCCTGCTGGGAGTATTATTGTATCAGCAGTCCATCATTTCTGCATTTGCATCTCCTTATTATGGTGGGATTTATCACAGGTTCAAAGACTTTTGCTGATGAAGAATTCACTGCAGTTATTTTTTTCTTTCATTGGCAATAATAATTAATCTAGAGCTAAATCCTGAGGCCTTTACACCTTTTCTTATTCAGTCAAACCCACATTGACTTCAGTGGGAGTTTGCCTGAGAAAAGACTGAGTAAAGAGGTCAAGAAAGCAGCTCCTACAATTTAATTGCTCTTTTGAGTAATGCTACAGGCTGAAGTAACACCTGAAATGTCTCTTTGTGATAATGTTGTATCTTTCACCAGTTTCTCAGGTAAATGCAATTACCTTTTCCAGATCTGCAAAAAGTGACTTTTCAGAAATTCCTGCTGATACCCAGAACCTTTTCATATCAGCTAGTGCCATTTTTTTAAACTGTTGGCCACAAATCACACTGTATTGCTTTCCAGAGAGCTAAATGCTGACGTTTCATTGCATGAAGAGTTATTTCCCCAATGTTTCATTTAAAAGAAACTTCATTGTAACATAAAAGTTTAAAGGCCCCATTTAACTCTTACTCTGTAAAGGGGGTTTGGAGACAGTTTGTAAGAAAGACCCCGTGACCTGCTATATCTATGATGGGTCATAGCAAAACTCTGTCTCTAAACTCTAACTTCGGGGTGTTCAACATTTAAAACCCACTCCATACCTCAGTGGTGAGGGATAGGCCCCTTCTTATCAAAAATAACATTCTGCTGTTCTAGTTTATTATTTAAAATGTTTCATTTCAGCTGACAATATACCTTTTTCTATATGCTTGATTAGTGAGCTCAGAGGAGAAAGTTCCTGGGAATTCATTATATTTCAGATGCAGTGGATTGCATTGTCTCTCTCTCTTTTTTCCTTTAATTAAACTTACTGTGAGTTGTGACTCTTCGGGATCAGATGCATCAATCTGGTAAATAACTCCAGGAGGCGTTCTATTTCCCTCCAAGATATAAATCATTACAGCTGGATGAATAAAAATATAGTCAATGTTAATTTTATCTTTAAAAAAAGACACAGATATACTGATTATATCAGAACACCTGATGCATGTACTCACTCTACAACTCAGTCTAATTCCAAAATAAACAAAATACCCAAACACACACCAAAACAACACACAGCTGGAGCAAAAGAACATGCCCCCATGCTGTAAATAGACAACCATCACGTGGAGGTAGTATTTTTTGGAACCCTGCCTCTTTCCTTATGCACTATCACAGATCATAATCCCCATGACCTTACATTTAAAATTAATTTTCCACTTAAATTTCTTTCACACACATGCAAATTCACTGTACTGCTGTGCAACACTGGCTGAGCACTAGCTTTATTGTCTTTCAGAAACTCTTGCACATGCACAAAGTACATTTATTTAAACCTTTGTTGCTTCGCCAAATCCAATTCAGTTTTCAACAAGGCACTAAACAGTACGTCCATAACCAAATGACTATGCCTGGTTCCATAAAAGGCTGTTGAGACACTCAGCATCACAATGCCTAACTTTTAGGTGCCTAGAAAACACAGGAACAACACTGCAATCTGAAAGGCTTGGGTTAGCCGCTAGGCTCCTATATGAGGAGAGAGATAAGTGCCTTAGAATGTGGTCCACAAAAGCCAACGGGCTAGGTGGGATCTGCCTAAGCTAGCCAATGGGAGATGCTGATGGGGGGGTTGTGTCCTAAGCCACACACCCCCAGGTCAGATTTCCATACCTAAATCCGGGCTGCTAGGAGGTGCCTATCTTTGCTTGTGATTCACAAACTGGGAGAAGGTGGGTGTTCGGCCGCTTAAGTCACATGCAGGGAACAATCCGAGGCTGCCTAAATCCACATACAACAGCCAGGCATGGGCAGGAGAAGGAGCTCCCTTAATATTTAACCCAAGGATTAGGGTATTCGCCCGGGATGTGGGAGACCCCTAGTTCAAGTGCCTAATGAGGAGAAGGGATTTGAACAGGGATCTGCCACCTTTCAAGGGAATGCCCTAACCAGCAGGCTATAGACTCATTCAAACTCTTTTTCTGGCCCAATTAATATTTAATTGTTCAATTATTTAAAATGGAACAACTTCAACAAGAGAGATTGAGGGAGATTGCATAGCCTAGGGCACGCACCTGAGAAGCGGCAGATCTCTGTTCAAATCCCTTCTGCTCACAGGCATCAATTTTTCATTTTTCTGGGTGGATGCTCCACCCCTGCTCTGCCCAGAGGCCCCACCACTTTCCCCAAAACCCCATCCTCGCGCTGCCTGCCCCCATTCTGTCCTCTCCCCCCAGTGCCTTCTGCCCACTGCCAAACAGCTGATCGGCAGGTGGGTGCTGAGCACCCACTATTTTTGTTCCGTGGGTGCTCCAGCCCCGGAGCATCTACGGAGTCGGTGCCTATGCTTCTCCTCACGAGGCAGAGAGAGGACTTGAACTGGGCATTGCCCCCATCCCAGCTCAGAACTGTAACCAGTATGGTGAAGGTTTATAAGGGAGGGCCTCTTTTCCTGCCCCCACCCCAGCTGTTTTGTGTGGAATTAGGCAACCTCTAATCAGGCCCCACAAATGATTTAGGTGGCCAAACAGTTTGTCTTTCCCCTGATTTGTCAATCACTATGGGGCTTAGGTGGGAGATTGGCACCCAGATGCGTAGAGGGATGCTGCAGTGTGCATGTTCAGATGCAGAAACTTGGGTGTCAAGAGACTTTAGGTGCCTAGAGGGTTAGGCGCAGCCAAGGGGAGTTTTGTGGATTGCAGTGATGCCTAAAAATGGACGCGGATGTTTATGTACTTTTATGGATCCCACCCTACCTAACTGTCAAATGGGAAGTCTCTAACAGCTGCCACTAAGGCACTTCAGCAAATCAAAAAAAGCTCATAAATATTTATTGTTAGCACTAGCACTGCTTTCTTTTCACTCTTTTGGTATTTGAAAATGCCTGACCCATTTTTAGTGAAAGTCTCGGGGTGGGGGTGGGGAGGGGGGGATGTCACTCCCTGAATGAGATCAATCACTGAATTTCATCTGAAAATATAAAACATAGGTGACAACAACAGTGACCCTCCAGAATGGAAATATTTGGCCAATCTTAACAATAAGCATTGCTAGGCATTCTGTCTATAACATTTAGTGATTAAGGTTTAGTTTCCCAATGTTGTAATTTCAAGCATTAGTCTCTTTTGTTACTTCCAAGCATTTCTCTTACTTTGGTCTGCCAAATTGCCACGAAACACAGGACGTTCATTAACATCTGTTATTTGGACAGTAAGTATTTGAAGGTCACTTGCCCCAGCTGTATCATTAACATAAATCTGCAAATCAAAGCTGTTTGGCATAGTTTCGTAATCTAGAACAGGATCTCCAGTGGTAACAACCTGAAAAGTAACAAATTATTAGTAGCACACTATGCAATCAAATATGTAATTATTGTATATAGGAATAAATACATATAAAAAGGTGCCATGTTGGACTGGTTAAAGACTGAGGGCTACAGGAAGATGCACCAACTGAGGAGGTAGTGCTATGGGCCCCTGTTGGACTATTAAAGACTGAGCCCAGGGAGGGCTGCAGGACATTTTGGACTGCATCCCCTGGAAGGGCTTTGCTTGTTTTGCACATGGAGAGAGTGTGACTTGGCCGGAGGGCTGAGTCACCGAAGCCCCACGTGACAAGCGCAGTGGCTGACGGGTCGCCGTGAGCGGAGGAAAAATGGCAGGCATGCACACCCTCGACCAGGGAGCGCTCGTGGGAGGTGGGTGCCACCCTGTCTCACAGTCTAAATGAGAATCTAGATGTTTTTAAGCAGATTGGGTCCTGCTTAATAGAAATATACCTTCAATTCCCAGCAATTAAACATTTTCACTGATTTCATGAACAGTGTGTTAAGCTACATATTCAGCTTTGATGCTCGATTGTCCTTACAGAGCACGGTGGAGAAATACAGCATGTCATATGGAGGTGAGCTGGACCACACTCTGCACCTCTGAGCAGGAACAATTCTACCTCCAACTACTGATTGCTGCTGATAGCAGTATGTGCTTTTGCCAGCTGTGGGCCTGGAGAGGGGGAGACCAGATATACTCTTAGCTATACACTGCTCAAAGCAGGAGACTTGGTGCTTGGACTAGCATGTTCCTGCATAATGTGTGGGGAACCTGCTCTGCTGCTTTTGTTCTGTGGGCGGAGGGTAGGTAAGAATCTCCCTATGCTCTCCTCCCGGTCTCACACCACTGCAGCAGAGGGCAGTGAAAACAGAGAACAAGTATCATCACACCACCAGCAAGGGAGCTTCAGCCAACCGATATAGTTTTCAGTTATTCCAAATGCCCTCTGCTGAATGGGAATATTCCCTTAAGACTAAGTGCTTGTCTGTGCAAATAATACGTGGGCAAGCTGGGGTGTAAATCTACACTAGCATGCCACGCATTCACTGTCCCCAGGGATCTGCTGACGCACACTAAAAGCTCAGTAGTGCGATTGCGCTTTGACCTAAGCCTAGGTGGGTAATAACACAGACTACTTTGACTTTAAAAGTGTAGCCTGTAGTGTGGAAAGGAAATCAAGCAGGAATGCTACACATAAAAGGGGTTCATTTTTCAATGACTGTGACCGCCTCAAAAATTCCCAAATGGGTCAAAAAATTGTTATCATCATGGTCTTAGGATTGTTGCAATGGGAGGAAATGTGCTTCACAAAGCAAGGTTCTAATTGTCAGCCCCCATAATTCATGCATGAAAACAGCCTTTCCCCATATCTCAGCAAAGACTCTAATAGTAGAGTGTAGTTCTGGGGCATCTCATTACTAGGAGTTCATTACTTTTACAAAATATGGTACTAAATGTTCATTAGAATACTACTCAATAGCATAAATAATTAACACTAACTATGCTTGTCAAGTAAATAAGCTAATTACATTTGTGCTGCATCATCCTAGCTTTTGAAATCATGTTTGTTCACTTGCCTGCTAGTTTGCAGAATTTAGTAATTCACAATGGAATCATTGGGACAGATTTCAGGGCACATCTGCATTACAGCAGCACTGGTATGGTTCTGCAGTGTAGATGCTTCATACATCTACAGAAGGGGGTTTTCCCTTTAGGGTGACCAGATAGCAAGTGTGAAAAATTGAGACACTTTTTTTGGGGGGGGGGGGGGGGATATACTTGCCTATATAAGATAAAGCTCCTAATATCAGGATGTCTGGTCACCCTATTTTCCATCGATGTAGGTAATCCACCTCTTGGAGAGGCAGTAGCTAGGGTGATGGAAGAATTCGTCTGTTAATCTAGCTGCATCTACCATGAGGATTAGGTCGACATAACTACATCACAGAGGGTGTGAAAATTTTCACAGCCCTGAGCGATAAAGCTAGGTCAATCTATTTTTTAGGGGTAAACCAGGCCTCAATCTGGCATTGCTTCACCTCTCTGCTTTAAGCTAGCTTGTTGTCCCTCAGATCCTGCAGCTGATCTGTACTGCCCTCCAGTAAATTAGGGAACCCTGAGAACTGCTCTAGCTTGTTCCAGCTGTGCTGCAGTGCAGAGCCCCCAAGGGCCCTGCCAGTAACTGAGGATATCTGGGGCCCCAGCTATACCTCCCTTCCCTATACATACCATCTGCATCAGCAGCCAGGAGAGTAGCAAACCATTCCTATGGCAGCTCTATGCTGCCCAAGGATTCCACAGTACTGAGGGAGCCTTCAAGGGGCTGATTAAACTGGATTCAGCTCCTTAAGTGAGGTTGACAATCTTCCCCATTAAGGTGAGTTAGTAAGATTCTATTATAGTGCAACAAGTTGGATTCAATGGGGCCTGATTCTGATTGTACATCACCCTAATCCACATGGGAGTAGGTAAGATCATAATCAGGCCCCGGGTGCTTTTATTCACCTTAACATTTTTTAAAACAATTACTCCTGTTATACATGGAACAAATGTGATGTTTGTTTTTCCCCCTGCACGAATCAAAAGGCTGGAATCACTATCAGCTATTCATGTGCTATAAGAGTTGAATTTCCTGTAATAGATACCTTGATCTGCTTTTGCAACTCTTACAGTTAACAGAGTAATAGCCGTGTTAGTCTGTATCCGCAAAAAGAATAGGAGTACTTGTGGCACCTTAGTCTCTTAGTCCACAAGTACTCCTATTCTTCTTACAGTTAAATGATACATGAATAAATACCGTACCAATATCAGCTCTCAGTCATCCAAAGAGTAAGCATCAGTCTACAGACTAAACACATTGCCCAAGCTGAATTGAAAACTTACCTTGTAAGTATGTGTAGCTCCAGGATCAATCCGAAAAGCTTTTGTAAGTGGATTTGAGTTTATTATTAAAGGATATCCTGAAGCCACTTCAGAAGGTGATGGTGATAAAGTAACACTAAACGTATAAACCAAAACATGAGCTGAAGAATTTTCTGTCACGTTGCCTGTAGCAGGCAAGCCATTAAGTGACAGCGTTTTCCCCCCTGCAAATTTGAAAAGGAAAGTAAAATTACACTTCTGCGAAGCTGTCTCTGTGAATGTTAGCTGGGACACAGAGCACACACCTTCTGCCACGTGCTGTGAACACAAATGACCTGATATTCCTCTCATGCTGATATGAATTGTGATGTTACACAGCTGTCGAACCCATGCAAGTGAAAGGAGACTCAAACCATTTATTTTCTGTTTAAATGCTGTGGTCCTGCCACTGCAAGTTACTGATGTTAATGCAGTATTGTTACTACATTGCTTGTATTCGTATGATAGCTAGAAATATATGTTTCCTATCAGTCACCACCCTCTGCTGCTGCCTCTCTGCACTGAATCACATTAAAAATAAAGTCAGACAAGCAAGCGCGTGTGACTAAAAGGTGTTTAGAATTCTTTTGTGAATTCTGTTCTCAAGAGATGACACTCCCCTTCCCTTTCCAACATGTCTTGTCATAAATTAACAGAAGAGAAGGCAGGGCCAGTTCTTCAAGGTGCTGAGCAGCTCCTGAAAAGTTCAATGTAATCTCAACCCCTCAGTGTAGTTAGCACCTTGCAAGATACTGCTAATGCATTGCAATCCGTTCAGGGACAGGACCTGGGCCAACATTAAAAAAAAAAAAGTGTCTGCGATGCCATGCACCAGGTCACAATGCCACTCACTCAGATTTTTATTTTTATTTTTTGTGGGGGAGGAGGACGGGACGTAGAGGCTTCTGGGCCAGGGGGTTCAGCCTGCTGGTGGCAGGTGAGGGCATCTAAGAGGGGAAGAGGAGGCTCAGGTGGGGGAGGAGGAGGAAATGTATGACTCCCCCCACTTTAAATAGTGCTCTGCAGCCCCTGAGTGAGTGTGTTACATGTCCCACTCTCTTCCCAGTCCTCAGGGAATGTGACTCTATTGCAGCTCTTGGCTTGAGAATCTGGATCAAGCTGTAGAGGCTCCTGCTTTTAGCTCTGGAGGTCCCTTGTTCATGCCTTGGTGTTGGCCAAGATAGAGGCTGTCACAATGGCCAGTGCAAAATGTCTGGAATGCTTGGAACTAGCAGAGAACAGTGATTTGAAAGAGCCCCATGTGAGCCCTTTGTTAATGGAGCCAGGTTCTGGGCTCTCTAGGGATGTGTGCTTACATCTGGGGTGTTTTTGTAACATATGTTCTAATACAGAATCTGACCCTGACTGTATCTGAGTACACTTCCGTTAAGCACGCCACAACTTATTAAGGAAAAGTATTTTTAAAGTCAGTGAAGATAAATGTATTTATAATGTTTTCTAGAGTGACAGATGAAAGATGGGTTCCTACATTTATATTAACCTCTTACAGTTTTCATGAGCTGAATAAGAAATGTTTATTCAGGCATAATTTTTTTAAATCAGGGTTAATCAGATTTTTCAGACCACATTGCAACAGAGTGTGACAGGTTACTCTCTTCTTATTCATGATCCTACTCCCTCCCCATTCAGAAACCAATGAACCACCTGCTTTCCCATTTAGGAGCACAAAACATCCCTCTGACAATGACAGCAATTGCTCATCGAGAATAGTAGTACAGTAGTAGGAAAGAATTTAATATATTATTAGCATTGCCAGCCCCAAACATTGAGTTTGGTCACAAAAAAAATCACAAGACTAACTTAAAAATTATGAATTTCTTTAAAATATATGTATATATATATATCTTGAGCTCTCTTGCTTTGCCTTCTGATTTCTGAGCCTTTACGGTACACTCAAATTTTACTCTCTTGAAAGCTGAGATCTTCATGCAATCTACAGAGTAAAGCAGTTGGGACTTACAGGGGAAAAATATCATGAGACTCGTGAGAGTTGGCAACGCTGTTTTTAAAGCAATTTAGTGACTAGAAAAAAGGAGGAGAGCCAGCAATGTGTGACCAGCCAGCTCTCTGCAAGCACCAGCAAGTGCTTAATGGTCCACGGACAACAGTTTAAGAAACCTCTGCTGTAAGCAATCCATTCTTCTTTGCTGCTTGTTAGAAGGTCTATTCTTTGTGTATCTGTAATGCTTTCATGCTGAACCCAAATACTGATATTGCCAAGCTAACATGCCATGGTCTGGGTTTTGTGGGGAGATTTTTTGGTTGGTTGGTTTTTAATTCACCAACTGTTAAAGTTACCACTAACATCAACCTAGAAAAAAAGTCCAAATTCTACTGGCCTGATTCTTATCGCTTTGCACCTGGTACAGTCATTTACATCTGTGCAAAGTGGGTATAAAACACTACCAGTCTGATTTTTAGTGTAAACTAGTGTTTAAAAAGGTACCAGATCAGAAGAGGGTATAAAATGTTACCATTTACACAAGGTTTAAAGTGGTGGAGAACTGGGCTCTATACACGTCTTTATGGCAAGGTCTTCTTAAAACTTGCTACAAGCATAGCTCAAGTTCATGTAATTTTAAAAACGCCTCCAATTTTTTTTTGTTTTATTTTTTTAAATTCAATTAACCCACAAATGAAATATGAACAAAGCCTGGAGCTGCCTAAAGTGAACTGACTTTGCTTCTTTGAAAATTCACCTGCTTTCCCTCCCCAATACTCTCACCTTGAACAGTGGACGTTATTCTGGAGCGTGGCATCCAGCTTAATATTATTGTAATGGTATATAAATCATCACAATGGGCTGAAATCTCCTGACAATTATACTGATGCATCTCCATGGCTCACTGCAGTTCAGTAACAAAACAGCTGTTCCTTGAATTCTTTTGTCAAAAAGTTCTGATCTCAAAAATATAATTTAGGTCCCGTAAGAGAAACTATAACAGACAAGAATGATTTCAATTTAGCAATTGAATAAAATTGTGTTCTTACCAGATATTCTTCCTAACAAAACCAAAAGAAGAAAAATATTCTGCCTCTTCCCTAGAATCCTGCCATCCATAGTCCTAGGATGTGAACTGAAGGAAGATCTGGGTCTTATTTGCCTCAGTCTGCTTCAGCTCCACCTAAATTTTTCTTCCTTGTCATGCTGTCCAGTAAGAAATCAAACAAAGGTTCTGCCGTATCTAAGGGAGTTTCTAAACACCATCAGCCTGTTTGCTCTTCAGTGGACTGCTCCTTGCTGACATACCATACAATATCCCTTAAACTGCAATCCTTTTAGAATGACAAAGAAGGGGGGGAATAGCTGATACAATGCTGGCTTGATAATTCTGAGGAATGAGGTGCTCTCTCTCTAGAGACCAGGGACAATACTTGGTGCAGCATTGCATGTTTCCCCATGATGCCAGTGTGTTTCACACGTGTTCTGGGGTGTCAGAGTCATTTAGGACTTGTCTACACTAGAAGGGTTTTGCCACTCTAGTTATACTGGTATATCCATTCTCACAAAACCCTCTAGTGTGCACTCACTTGTATCAGTATTGCTTATGAGAGCACAGGGCTTTTTCCTTGCCTCTGTTCTGCACTGGCATGAGCAGGTCCCCCTGTCCGCCTCCGCCCGTGCTCTGTGTCATAACTATTGTCCTTTATTTTCTCTCTTCTATAAATATATATTTGAGCCTGTTTGTTTGGTTCTTCCTTTGTCTGAATGCCCACACAGATCCCGTTGCCAACAATAGATCAGTGCTCATGTGCACAGTTACATAAATCAGACTTCTCCTCACACATCAAACCTTTCATATTCTGTGACAAAGAAAAGATAAGCGTAACCTGGTACACATCTTTCAATGAGACAATCTAGTCTTGTGGTCAGGGCACAGTATTGGGATTTGGGAGACCTGGGTTGGAATGGAATTTGGTATATATATCTGCTTAAAATTTTAGGGCCTTCCCCCAGGCACAGCGGCGGATTAAGCTCTCCTGGGGTCCTGGGCCACAGCAACTGGGGGGGCCCTGGCACCAGAACCATGGTCCTGTCCCACCCTTCCACTTGCTGTCCTGCCCCTGTCCTGCCCCTTCTGCCTGCAGCCCCACACACAGCCACACCCCATTCTGCCCCTTCCCCTGCAGCCCCACCCCCATTCCTCCCACAGACCCATCCCATTCCGCTCCTTCCCCCACAGCCCCACCCCCCGCTCGCTCCTTTCCACCAGCACACCACTGTGGCCCCAAGACCAGAGAAGTTCTGTGCCCCCGATGTGGCCCTGGGGCCATGGCGAGGAGTGAGAGCTCCTCCAGCCCTGGGGCCATGGCAAGGGGAGATTTTTTTCCAAGGGCCCCAAATTGACCAGGGCCCTTGGGCACAGGTCCCGTAGGCCCATGCAGTAATCTGCTACTGCTCAGATAGGCCTCTCTTCAGTGCAAAAGCCTATTATTTGAATGCTTTGTGAAAAACAAACCCTTGGGTAGTTGGTATTTGTTTGCTCTTTCAATATGTTTCCAGGGTTGTCATTTTGTCACTGACAAGCCTCCTGGGACAAGTGTGTTTTGAGCAGAGAATGAGAGTGTGGCGAGGGAGATAGTTTAGTGAGTAGGGAAAGGAAAGGAGTGCAAGTACAGGGCGCAGTGTGGGACTGTGTGCAGAGAGGCGAGTGATGAATGGACAAAAGAAGAGGTCAAACACGAGGAACATATGCAGGAGGAAATGAGTGAAGGTGATGAAAGGAGGAGATGTTGCCTTATATATCAAAAATGTATACACTTAGACTGAGGTAGAGATGGAAATAGGAGACAGACTTGTTGAAAGTCTCTGGGTAAGGATAAAAGAGGTAAAAACAAGGGTGATGTCATGGTGGGGGTCTACTACAGACCACCTATCAGGAAGAAGTGGTGGATGAGGCTTTTTATGAAAAACTAAAAAATATATCCAAAGCACGGGACTTGGTGGTGATGGGGGACTTCAACTACCCAGACATCTGTTGGGAAAATAACACAGCAGGGCACAGATTATCCAATAAATCCTTGGAATGTATTGGAGACAATTTTTTATTTCAGAAGATGGAGAAAGCTACTGGGGAGAGGCTGTTCTAGATTTGATTTTACAAATAGGGAGGAACTGGTTGAGAATTTGAAAGTGGAAGGCAGTTTGGGTGAAAGTGATCATGAAATAATAGAGTTCATGATACTAAGGAATGATAGAGGGAAAACAGCACAATAAAGATAATGGATTTCAAAAAAGCAGACTTTAGAAAACTCAGGGAGTTGGTAGGTAAGATCCCATGGGAAGCAAATCTAAGGGGAAAAGCAGTTCAAAAGAGTTGGCAGTTTTTCAAAGAGACATTATTAAGAGCACAAAAGCAAACGATCCCACTGCGCAGGAAAGATAGGAAGTATGGCAAGAGACCACCCTGGCTTAACCAGGAGATCTTCAATGATCTGAAACTCAAAAAAGAGTCCTACATAAAGTGGAAAATAGGTCAAATTACAAAGAATTAATATAAACAAATAATCCAAGTATGTAGGGACAAAATTAGAAAGGCCAAGGCACAAAATGAGATTAAACTAGCTAGAGACAGAAAGGGTAACAAGAAAACATTCTACAAATACATTAGAAGCAAGAGGAATACCAAGGACAGGGTAGGCCCATTATTCAATGAGTGCAGGAAAACAATAACAGAAATGTGGAAATGGCAGAAGTGTTAAATTACGTTTTTGTTTCAGTTTTCACCAAAAAGTTTAGTAGCAATTGGACATCTAACCCAGGGGTAGGCAACCTATGGCACGCGTGCCAAAGGCGGCACGCGAGCTGATTTTCAGTGGCACTCACACTGCCTGGGTCCTGGCCACCCGTCCGGGGGGCTCGGCATTTTAATTTAATTTTAAATGAAGCTTCTTAAACATTTTAAAAACCTTATTTACTTTACATACAACAATAATTTAGTTATATATTATAGACTTATAGAAAGAGACCTTCTAAAAACGTTAAAATGTATTACTGGCACGCAAAACCTTAAATTAGAGTGAATAAATGAAGACTCGGCACACCACTTCTGAAAGGTTGCCGACCCCTGATCTAACCTAATGAATACTAGTGAAAATGAGGTAGAATCAGAGGCTAAAATAGGGAAAGAACAAGTTAAATATTACCTAGACAAGTTAGATGTCTTCAAGTCACCAGGGCCTGATGAAATACATCCTAGAATACTCAAGGAGCTGACTGAGGAGGTATCTGAGTCATTAGTGATTATCTTCAAAAAGTCACGGAAGACTGGAGAGATTCCAGAGGACTGGAAAAGGACAAATATAGTGCCAATCTATAAAAAGGGGAATAAAGACAACCCAGGGAATTACAAACCAGTAAGCTTAACTTCAGTACCCGGAAAGATAATGGTGCAAATAATTAAGCAATCAATTTGCAAATGCCTAGAAGATAATAAGGTGATAAGTAACAGTCAGCCTGGATTTGTCAAGAACAATCATATGAAACCAACCAAATCGCTTTTTTTGACAGAGTAACAAACCTTGTGGATAGGGAGAGAAGTGGTAGACGTGGTATATCTTGACTTTAGTAAGGCTTTTGGTACTGTCTTGCATGACCTTCTCATAAACAAACTAGGAAAATACAACCTAGATGGAGCTACTATCAGGCGGGTACATAACTGGTTGGAAAACCGTTCCCGGAGAATAGTTATCAGTGGTTCCCAATCAAGCTGGAAGGGCATATCGAGTGGGGTCCCACAGGGATCAGTTCTGGGTCCGGTTCTGTTCAAAATCTTCATTAATGATTTAGATCATGACGTAGAGAGTACACTTCTAGAGTTTGCAGACGATACCAAGCTGGGAGGGTGGCAAGTGCTTTGGAGGATAGGATTAAAATTCAAAATGATCTGGACAAACTGGAGAAATGGCCTGAAGTAAATAGGATGAAATTCAATAAGGACAAATGGAAAGTACTCCATTTAGGAAGGAGCAATCAATTTCATACGTACAAAATGGGAAATGACTGCCTAGGAAAGAATACTGCGGAAAGGGAAATGGAGGTCATCATAGTAGTGGCTCACAAGCTAAATATATGGCAACAGTGCAACACTATTGCAAAAAAACCAAACATCATTTTGGGATGTATTAGGAGGCATGTCGTAAGCAAGACATGAGAAGTCATTCTTCTGCTATAGTTTGCACTGACTTCAGGGACAATGTGGCAGGAAAACAAGGGACACTGGCTTAGCCAAGAATTTCTTAACCACAGTCACTTTTACTTTTGAGAGCATTAGACAGTTCCAGATCTTTGAAAAACAACAAAATTCTGAGCACAGCCTTCCCTTTCCCCCCCCCCCCTTTTGATTTTACCCCTCAGGGTGTCGCGCTGAAATCCAGGATGGAGCTATACTCTGGCACTTCAAAAAGCTATGCTCCAGCAGCTCTGCCTTGTCACTCTATGAGCCTCATGGTACATCTCTGATAATAATGAGGCCCACACTCTCCTCCACTCCCCCCTGCTCTATCAGCCCCCCCATCATCCCATCAGCCCCCTGCTGTGATGGGACACCCCCCCATACCACTGACAGCAAGCCTAACAAGCGTCCCTGCACTCAGGTAGTGCCAATTAGGCACACCTGTAGAGGATGCTCTACTTGGAGAAGGGGAGCTTCAAAAGGTGAAGCAGGTCACAGACCATGTGGGGAAGTTTGCCCAAGAAGAGAGGCTGCTGGAGACCACTAGGGAGCCCAGCAGCCAGGGGAGTCCAGCCCAAGGCAGTGACTAGCTTTTCCTTCCTGCCCCCTCTTAGCATAGGGCAGACAGACACTGCAGCCCTGAGAAGGGATCTGAAGTCCACTCTCTGTCAGTGCCCTGTAGCTGGACCTGAGGAGTGGTGCCAGGAACAGGAGGTAATTAGAATCAGAAAGGACCCTGGAAGTAAGCCCAACTCCTGCAGGGAACAGTGAGCTTGCTCGCAAGTGGGGGTTCCAGAAAGTTTGAACCAGCCATTCAGAGAGGTCAAGTGACTCACCCAAGGCCACACAGCAAGTCAGCAGCATAGCTGGAGCTCTTAGTTCCCAGCCCCAAGCTCACACCGGGAAAAATGCTTCTTCTAAAACACCATGCATGTAAGGGGCACATCACTGAGAAATATGTTTCAGGAGGAGTTTCTGTGCTGGTTTCAGATTTTTTTTTAACTGTTTTAATGAAACATAAATTTCAAAATTAATCCACCTTCACTAGAACAGATGTTGCAACAATGACTTGGTGAGTTGTGGTTCCTGATCTTCAAAAAGTATATAAAGATTTTTTTAAAGATACAGATCCTGTAGTGCACAATAAAAATATTTGACCATACACTGCGTTCAGCATCTATATGGAATTCCCACTGATGACTATATCAGTCATGAGTGTGACTTTGATATGTGACTGTTTGATTTGTCTTAAAATCTAAAGGCATGGTCCAAAACACACTGAAGTCAATTCAAGTCTTTCCACTGAATCTAGTGGCCATTGAATCAGGGTTAAATTGGAAAGAGTCCAGTGGAGGGCAACAAAAATGATTAGGGGGCTGGAGCACATGAGTTATGAGGAGAGGCTGAGGGAACTGGGATTATTTAGTCTGCAGAAGAGAAGAATGAGGTGGGGATTTGATAGCTGCTTTCAACTACCTAAAAGGAGGTTCCAAAGAGAATGGCTCTAGACTGTTCTCAGTGGTACCAGATGACAGAACAAGGAGTAATGGTCTCAAGTTGCAGTGGGGGAGGTTTAGGTTGGATATTAGGAAAAACTTTTTCACTAGGAGGGCGGTGAAGCACTGGAATGGGTTACCTAGGGAGGTGGTGGAATCTCCTTCCTTAGAGGTTTTTAAGGTCAGGCTTGACAAAGCCCTGGCTGGGATGATTTAGTTGGGGATTGGTCCTGCTTTGAGCAGGGGGTTGGACTAGATGACCCCCTGAGGTCCCTTTCAACCCTGATTTTCTATGATTCTATGATTCTAAATCCATGTGGCAATCCACTGTACCTCATGCTACAGCACTTGCTGCATATTACTAGTTTATTTATTGCTATAATTGTTTAGCCTCCTGAGCTGATAAGATTTGTAAATATACAAACGTCCCTTTGAAGTAGCAAATGATACAAAATGTCACAAGGAAGAAAGCACTGTATAATTCCTGGTACAGAAACGCTATGGTTTCTATGTACGTAAGGTGACGCATGGCATGGTCAAACAACTTCCTATCCCACAAGGAACAAAATAAATAGTCTCTTCTATTATGAAATTATATTTTGCATGTAATCTATTAAATAGGTGGTTTTACAGGGTATTTTAACACAGCAAGAATATTTTCCTTTGTCATCTGTGAAATAGTTTGCATTGTATTTAGCAGAACAGAGTCTGACCTAGTAGAGGATTGGCAGTTGGGAGTTCTGGGTTCCCCATTCCTGCCTCTGCCACAGACTGACTGTGTAACCATAGGCAAGTCACAACTTCTTTATGCCAAGTTTCTCCACCTATTAAATAGGGAGAATGATACATCACTGCCTCACAGGACTGCTGTGAGACTTAATTCATTAATGTTTGTTAGCATGTTGGGGTCCTTGGTTGGAAAGGTTATAGAAGTGGAAAATATTATTTTTATCATAAGACCGAGAAAACAAGTTCCCTTAAAATAAGTCACAACCCATACCTTTCCCCAACCATCCTAAAGGCTCAATTGTGCCTGATAGACACAGCTCTGTGTTGAAGATGGTCCAGAGCTTCATTGGCTCGGGGGGGATTGTGCCTCTTGAAGCACCAGCTGAAAATGACATGCATGCTCTTGGTGCCACCTTTCTACTCCTACAACTAAACCTCTTGCCCAGCTCCTCCTCTCTTGATTACAGCAAGCTCCCCCTCTGTAGCCTCCCTGAGACCTGTCCTCCATTCCAACCCAGAGAACACTTGCTAAAGTCATCTTCCTTGCCTGTCAATCTGACGGTGTCATTCTGCTCTTTGTATCCTTCCATTGGCTCCCTTTCCTCTACCACACCAAATTCAAGCTTCTTGTCCTTGCCTTCAAGGCCCTGCGTAACTCTGCTCCTCCCTGTGTATCCATCCTGGTCTCTTTCCCTGTTGTCCCCCAGCCAGTGATGCCACTTTGACATGAATTTATCCTCTAGCCCCACAGCCATCTTCACACCACTCTGTGTACAGAAAAGCCAAGGCCACGACTCTTTCTGCATTCAATTCCACTTGAAGGCCAACTCATTTGGGCTGCATTCTGGCCCCTTTACACCACTTTGGCAGCACAATGGGGCTGGAAAGCAGCCCAGTTTCCCCAGCACAAACAGGGGGGCGAGGGGGTTCCCTGGACAGCATGCGGTTGGGTCCCTGGGCAGCATCGGGGTGGGAATGGATTTGTTGTGGGAAGAAGAGGCATGTCTACAGTGTTTTGGGCTCAATTATTCTTGGACTACTACAGCTTACGCTGAGGACTGAACCAGCTCCTGGCAAGTTCAGTGGGGACAATAAAGCCATCTTTGCCTATTTCTTCCCCGCTGCTCCTGGGGCTATGTTTCCTGAGAGGCACAGTTCAGCAGCTGGGCCTACATATCTTAACACAGTTTTGTTTGCTTTATTTTTTAATCAGGCATTGTGTTACCATGTCCAGTCACCACCTTGACCACTTCCCTTGTGCTTTGTTCCCTGTTCCCCCTATCCTCTGTCTGTTTATCTTATCACTTTAGGCCTTGATTGTGCTTTGCCACAAGCCACCAACAAGGGGCAGCAAGTTTTCCCTTCCCTTGGAGCAGACTGGAGGCAGACTGTGACTCTGAGGACTCTGCCACTCCCTGTACCTGGTGCAGCCGATTTTCCTAAGCACACTAATTCTAACTGGCATGTTGTGGGGAAGGAACCAAGATTTCGCCCACTGCCTGGCACGTCCCACCTACTTGCACAAGAAGGGTAAGTGGGGACGTAGCAGCCTTATGGAGGCCTCCCTGTGCTGCCACTTGTGATCCAGGTAACTAGTGCAAGGGAATAAGGGGAGAACCTTACACTCTGTTGTGCTGCTGCATAATCCAGGCCACAAACTGGCCATTATATTGTAAGGTCTCTGGGCAGGGACTGTGCCTCTTCCTATGAATTCTAACAGATTGTGTGTCCCACTGGAAACAAATAATATGCCAGCTCTCATTAGACTTATAGACTTTAAGGTGAGAAGGGACCACATTGCAGGCCACAGAACCTCATCCACCCACTTCTGTAATAGACCCATAATCTCTGGCTGAGTTACTGAAGTCCTCAAATCATGCTTTAAAGACTTCAAGTTACAGAGAATCCACCATTTGCACAAATTTTTTAAACCTGCAAATGATCCATGCCCCATGCTGCAGAGGAAGGCAAAACAAAAAACAAGGATCTCTGCCAATCTGACGCAGGGAAAAATTCCTTCCCAACCCCAAATATGGTGATCAGATAGACCAAGGGTAGGCAACCTGTGGCATGCGTGCCGAAGGCAGCACACGAGCTGATTTTCAGTGGCACTCACACTACCCGGGTCCTGGCCACCGGTCCGGGGGGCTCTGCATTTTGATTAATTTTAAATGAAGCTTCTTAAACATTTTAAAAACCTTATTTACTTTACATACAATAGTTTAGTTATATAATATAGACTTATAGAAAGAGACCTTCTAAAAACGTTAAAATGTATTACTGGCACGCAAAACCTTAAATTAGAGTGAATAAATGAAGACTCGGCACACCACTTCTGAAAGGTTGCCGACCCCTGAGTTAGACCATGAGCATGTGGGCAAGACCCACCAGCCAGACACCTGGGAAATAATTCTCTGTAGTAACTCAGACCCCGCCCCATCTAGTGTCCCATCACCGGATAGTGGAGATATTTGCTGCTAGCAGTCGTAGATCAGCTACATGCCATTGTAGGCAGTCTCATCATATCATCCCCTCCATAAATTTATCAAGTTCAGTCTTGAAGTCACTTAGGTTTTTTGCCCCCACTGTTCCAGAACTTCACTCCTTTGATTCAAGTCTAAACTTGTTGATGGCCATTTATATCTATTTGTTCTTGTGTCCACATTGGTACTTAACTTAAATAACTCTTCTCCCTCGCTGGTATTTATCTCTCTGATGTATTTAATAGATACATTGAAGTCAATGACAAAACGCAACTTCAATGGGAGCAGGACTGGGCCCTAAAAAAGTGATCCTGAGGCAAGTAGAATCTTAATTATGTAAAGAAATAGAGATAGAGACAAATGTGAACACTGCATCCAACTTCCTTGCCCACAAACTCTATGGCTAGGGTTCACCTCTAGAAATAAAATCCAGAGGGATCTCTGACAAATTTGAAAAGATTTGGTCTAACTTTTTAGGAACCTTTGATTAATTCATAGCAGATGAAAACCAAGATGTCATCCTCCTTTCCTCTTTCCCCTTTCTTTACTTTTTCTGTTCTTTTGACTTTTTGCTGTTCTCCATTTATTCTTGGGGAGAAAAAAATTCAATTAAATATAAAAAGAAAAAAATATCTGCTCTTAATTACACTGGTGTGAATGCAGAGCTGCCCCATGCTAGTCAGTGGAGTAACTCTGATTACGCTGGTGTAACTGAGAGCAAGTCTGAGTGAAGAAGTGATCCAGATTCAGATGACATGAGGCAAAGCTCTATTGGAGGAGTGAGTGTGACTTATTCTATCTCTAGATCAATATTTAAAATGAAGCAGGAAAGCAAGAGTGATATTCTGGATGAAGACATGCCTGTCCAGTGGAAGTTTTTGGTGCAAATATTATGAGACCAAGCTTTTGTAATGAAACAGCAGCTCTTATTGCTACATACTATTTGTTCAAGTAATGTTCTGAGAGTTGTAAAGTCTGAAGCTAGATGAATGAATATAAAGAAAGAGGGAAACCTCTTTGGACCAAATTCTGATATCACACATACAACCCCATCGCGGTAACCAGAACTGCCTCAGGGCAGAATTTGATCCTGTGCTACACTCTCTTGCCATGACTCTGTTTTTGTAGCTGAGGGAATATTGCCATCTAGTGCCACACAGAAATCCAACACAGAAAAAATAGTCACACGGTACATTTTAGACAAATGTTACAGATCACATTAAAAATGCACCAGAGACAACATTGTGCTTAGAGTCCTTTGCATAAATATCTTTGTAGAAAGTTTTACACGTTTCTCATTTAAAAAATTATACCAGGTGATGGAAGCTGAGAGAGAAGGCATTGCAAAAGAGACCAGTGTTGTTGCTCGGGTGTTCTTCAGCCACAGATCCCTTGAGCTATTAAAACATAAAAACCACATAAAATGTTAGTAAATTGCATTGAGAATTATGTGAGCCTGACCTTTCTGTGCCTTGTTTGACACAAAGGCTACCATTTACTGATCATATATCTATATTGTCCATTGCTGGGTTTGCAATAGTTCTCGTGGGTCTGTTTATTGGTAGGTAAAATATATATCACTCTGTTTTCCTGAAAGCTATGAATTTAACTGTGTTGGTGAGCACTTATTCACACGAGTAGACTCATTGACTACATTGAAAAAATAATTAGATAGATAGATAGATAGATAGATAGATAGATAGATAGATAGATAGATAGATAGATATTCTGTATTGCATTTACCATTTATGAAAGCTGCCAGAGTAACAACACTAGCATTTATACAGAGAAAGAAAAAACACCATGGGCAGCAACAATATAAACTTCCCCACACTGTCCCACCAATTAGATCTTACCTAAAGAGATCCCTTGTAAGGGTGAGATGGTAGTTCAGTGCCCCTGCTCATTCAACGTTTGCCTCTGAGTTGAGCTAATTATGATTTTTTTTTAATATGGACCTATGTCTGAGATACTTGACTGAGACTATCAGCTCATTTAAATAGGCGATCAAATATGTGCCAGATTGTAATGATTTTCTGTCATTATGAATCTGAACCAGATTCAAAGCAGTGGAACCTAGAGGTAAATACATTTGTCGCTTTTGAAACAATTAGAAAATAAATCAATTTAGCAGTCAAAACTTACAGTTGCAAACAATATCCAGATCTTCTAGCTAATAATGTAATTTTTTTTGTGTGTATGCTGCTTTAAATTCACTTCAGTGCACCACCAATATCTTTGGGGTGTGGTATGGTACTGTTCGGTGGTTGTGGTTTGACTCCTGTTTCTGCTCAATAATAATGTAAAAACAAGATTCAAATCACAGATACAGCCCAACTGTGTTGTGGGAAAGAATGAAAACGAATGAACTCAAATTAAACAAGAAGCTAAGAAAGTCACATACATGTATATAAAAAATTGTTATTGACATAGTCAAAGGTAAGTCCTGTTCTGGAATTTCTCCCACCTTGGGAAGGACTTTGAGTATGACACAAAACATGTATCATAAACTACCAAAGAAATGAAGAAATGTTTAGCTAATTGGTGTCCCATAATAATAGTAATACCACTTCTATATAGTATATAAGGACTCCATTGCCCGTCTCTTCTGTGGGTTTGAGTGGGAGGGGGGCGGTCAGGATTTTTTTGCAACATGCCATGAACTGCAGGTCCTAGTGTCTTCCAAACAGAGAATGAAAATATCTTACAATATGTGAAAGACAGGCAGGGGAGAGATTATTAATATATTACAAAACCCTCTCTTCCCTCATGTACTCCCCAATGGCTAAAATGCTTGAACTAACAGCTTCCCTAAATATAAATGTCAGGGAGCTGATGACCAATGTTGGAATTTGCTTCATCCCCGTGGTCTGACAGAGCCTGAGCTTGTTGACCTCTGGAAAATATTGCTAGGCCCATCTGTTTGCTCAGGCTTTTTGCCTGAGGTAAGGGCTGGATTAGATAGTTTGGTGCATTCTGAGTGGGTGGCAGAGGATTTTTGACATTGGTTCAATTTGTTATGTAATTATATAAATTTAATGTTTATATATTTAAATGGTATTTAAATGTTTATATATTTGCTTAGGGCCTGATCTAGCACCCAGTGAAGACTCTCATTGACTTCACTAGGCTTTAGATTAGGCTCTTAAAGAAATATGGGGGCAGACCCTCAGCTGGTAGAATGTGTCATAGCTCCACTGAAGTTTACATCAGCTTATGATCTGCCCCAGGATATGCACATTTTTATAAAGCTAAGAAATAAATGTAATGCATAAATAAGTCTCCCACCTCTAGTGAAAATGGAGCACTTGTTAAATGTAATGCTGCATCTCTTCTCGAATCAAAAGAGACTCCAGAATGTTCAGCCAGTTGGATTGCTCTATTGGCTGAACTGTCTTCAGTGCAGGCAAAAAAGATGTTCGATAGGTATCTATTTATTTGCCACCATAGCATCGAAGCAACACCCACTTCAATTATTACTAATGCAGGGCATCATTTTTTCAAATACTTAAAAAAAAGTAGGTGTATCAGTAACTGCAAAACCACTAAAACATTTCAGGCACATGTGTCTAAAGGATCTGAGGTAATGCTTATGAGAGTGGAAGGACAGGCCACAAATTGGCATTACTGTCTCATTTATGACTGTTAACCTTGCAGCCTCTGCTATTCCCCTCCTTTGTGGGGAAATACAGGAGTATACGAATGTCTCTGGATTTCAATGTAATTCTCAAAACCTAACGTACATAGTACCCTTCCATTTAAATGGGAATATATCAGGAGTGGGCAAACTTTTTGGCCCAAGGGCCACATCTTGGTGAGGAAATTGCATGCAGGGTCATGAATGTAGGGCTGGGGCAGGGAGTTGGGGTGTGGGAGGGAGTGAGGGGTGTAGGAGGGGATGCGGTGTGCAGGAAGGGGCTCAGGGCAAGGAGTTGGGATGCAGGAGGGGTGCGGGTGTACAAGGGGGCTCAGGACAGGGGGTTGGGGTGCAGGAGGGTGTGAGTTGCGGCAGGGGGCTCAGGGCAGGGGGTTGGGGTGTGGCAGGGGGCTCAGGGAAGGGGTTGGGATGCAGGAGGGGTGCGGCAGAGGGTTGGGGTGTGGGGTGCAGGAGGGGTTTGGGGTGCGGGCTCCAGCCCAGTGCCGCTTACCTGGAGTGGCTCTGGGGTGGCAGTGGCATGCAACAAGGCTAAGGCAGGCTCCCTACCTGCCCTGGCCCCATGCTGCGCCGCTCCCAGAAGCAGACAGTACCATGTCCCTGCAGCCCCTGGTGGGGGGGGAGCAGAGGGCTCCACGCGCTGCCCTCGCCTGTGAGTACCTCCCCCGAAGCTCCCATTGGCTGTGGTTCCCCGTTCCTGGCCAATGGCAGCTGCGGGGGGCGGTGCCTTCAGGCGAGGGCAGCACACGGAGCCCTCTGCCCCCCCCCCTTACCCAGGGGCCACGAGGAGGTGGTGCCAGCTGCTTCCGGGAGCGGCGTGCGACCCGCAGTGCCACAGGGGTGGCAATCCCGTGGGCAGGATCCAAAGCCATGACAGGCCGGATCCGGCCCGGGGGGCCGTAGTTTGCCTACCCCCGGACTATATGCGCTGTGAAGTATTATGAGGGTTTAATCATCATCCCCCAGCTAAACAGTTTGTTTAATATAAATTACATTCCATTCTTAAAACAAATGAGAAAGAATTTACTCAGTTGGAAGAAAGTAACTCTGTCTTCCCAGATTAGCCGGATTGCTGCTGGTAAATTGAATCTGTTGCCAAATATTTGTTTCCCAAACTTCTCTTTTAGGGATGGGTGAACTACATGAAGGTTTTGCCATCCTCTTGAATATACATTATTGGCTTCCTAAAATTACAGTTAATTAACATTTCCCCTCAAAATGTAAACCAATTTTTTTCATTTAATTTAAAAAATGCTGTTTGTTAGGGGAAGATGCATTTACACACACACCCTACCTGACCAAAATGAAACTACGCTCCAACAATTAGGGCTCTATATCTAGTACATATTGATTGTATTTATTTGTTAATTAGAACTTATCTCTCCCCTTCTCTGATTTCTGCACAGTTCCTCCTATATGGAACATAGGGCCAACAAATTTGAGTTGAATGAACTTTCAAACCCGTGAGACATTTGTCATTTCTAAGCTAAGTAAAATAAGTTAACTCCCCCCCTAATATCTATAAAAATGTAGCTATTCCTGACAAAGCAGTGGGAAGAATCCATTTTTTGTCTCCTTCTGTGGAACATGTACCAAATGTGTTATTTTGAAAGCCAACGTGGTTTCTGAGCAGAATATTGTATCACAAACATGATCTTTATTCTCCAGTAACTTCAGAAAAGAGCAGGTGAACAATACTAACCGCTATAGGTGGCTTGCGTTGATCTAACTAAGGCTTGTGAGCATGTTACTGGAAAGATGTTGTGTCATCCTTTCAGGAAGTGCTGCCTAGATAGGCTTGTTGCTATCATCCATTCATTCCATCAGGATATGCCTGAAAGGATCAGTTACAGTGGTTATCCGTCAGATCAGGACAGATGTCAAGCAAGGATGTGTGTCTGCACTTTACCTGTTTCGCTGCTGCAGTTAATGCTGAATCCACCAACAAGCTCCAAGCAGAAAACAACATCCATGTGCGATAAGGTAAATTCTCCAGTCTATCACGCCTGAAGGAAAAACTAAAGTTTCCAAACAGCTTGACCTCTTTAGGATGCTGTTCTTGTTGCTCAGTCTGAGCAGGAACTCCACACATTGGTAACTCATTTTAATATAGCAGCAATCAACTTTCTTACTGTTAGATGAAGAAAAGACAGACTTGCTCTGACAAGCTCCATCTGCCCATCCCTTCACTGAACATGAAATTTTCATCAGTGATGCCACTTGGGAAGTGTTGTATCTGACAATGCTTTTTTGTATGGATGCTGAAATCACCATCCAGGTTAACAAAGCATGCACTGTCTTTGGCAGGTCCAACAAATGTGTTTAGAGAAAGATCTTGGACTTCAAAAGGACACCAGCTTTAAAGAATATCAGGCAGTCATGCAAGCCATGTTGCCTTGTGGTTGTAAATCTTGACTCTGTAAGTGTCAAAGCAGCCTGTGTAATGCCTTCCTTAATAAAATTTTCCATATTAGAACTGTAAAGATTGTATTTACTATTAAAGGTTTTGATCATTCAAAGCTACCATGTACTGCTGCTATCTTTGATTAAATTAAACTGCACTGGTACATCTTTCCAAACATTAGCTCCTATAGTCAACTACGGAAGGTTCATATTGGCATGGTGGATAAGCTTCTCTGTTTTAAAGACAGTCTCAAACAGTTACTTAAAGATGCTAACACTGCAGCTAACACCTACAAAATCCTGGCAGCTGGCCCACATGAGTATCTTCTATATTTGCACAGTGTCAAGCACACTAGCAGTACTGAATAAATAATAATCCTAAAGACCTGTAGGCAGTCAGGGAATAGCTCTGGATGAGGAGTTCATACTGGGAAATCTGAAAATGAAAAATTCTCTTGTTATAATTCTGGGAAAGCTTTTCTCCTCCTTTTCCTGTTCATTCAATGATCTGTTTTCCTCAATAACAAGGGGTGATGGTGATGATAAAGGTGCCAAAAAATGAATTTCTTTGTAAGATATATCCCCTCAAGCAGGGAATTTAAGCTAACATCTACACCAGTAGTGTCATACATACATAATTTGTGAAATCATTGAGTGGAGTAGTCAGTAATAACTCAAACTTTTGATTCCAAGAACCCATTTCTAATTTAAATTAAAAAAAAATGGAAAGCAAATATTTTATACTGGGGGGAAGCGGGGTGGAGAATCACTGGGGAAAAAAATTTCACTTCACCATCTTCTTTTAGAGCAGGGGTCTCAAACACGCGGCCCTCGGGCCGCATGCGGCCCACAGGGTTATTTTCTGTGGCCCGTGAGCTCTTAACGGCTCCCCCTCCCCCCCCCCAACGTTTACCTAGAGCAGCTCCGGCCCGACCCGCACCAGGGGCAGGGCAGGCTCCCTGCCTGCCTGCCTGCCTGCCCTGCCCCCGCGCCGCGCCAGGAAGCAGCTGGAACCTGGGGAAGGAGGGGCGCAGGCCGGAGCCCCCCCCCCCCCCCAACCCCCTGCCCTGAGCCCCCTGCTGTACCCCCACCCCCCCCCCCTAGCCCCCCGCTGCCCCCTGCACCCCTGCCCTGAACCCCCACCACACCCCTCCTGCGCCCCCTGGGGGCAGGGCGGGGGCAGAGTTGGGGTGGGGATTTCGGGAAATGGGTTGGAATGGGGGCAGGGAAGGGGCGGGAAGAGGCGGGGCAGGGGCGGGGCCGCATGGAAGGGGTGGAGTGGGGGCAGGGCTGAGGGCGGCGGGGGGGGGGTGTCAGTGAATGCAGCCCTCGGCCCAATGTACTAGGCCTCATGTGGCCCTCGTGGTCATTTGAGTTTGAGACCCCTGTTTTAGAGGATGAAAGCAACTTTCTCCACTTATGGTGAAAGTTCCCAAAACACATAGGTGCTGGTCACAAATCTTTGAATTGATTGACAAAATTCATGGGGGAATTCAATCATCAATTCTATAAAAATGTCATTAAAGGCTAACTTACTTCTGCAAAAAACTTTTTTTCTTCCCATTTTTGCTAATGCTTATTTAATTCAGACTCCTGACAAACATTTGGGAGAAGACCTTTCTTTGAGAAAAAATAAATGCTGCCTCCTCTTCTACTGAGGGGTGAAAAATTACCCCATTCTGCTCCCTTAGTAGACACAGAGTAATTCAAGATTTAAGAGCAGTTAAGAACTGGAATAAATTGCCTAGGGAGCTTGTGGAATCTCCATCATTGGAGATTTTTAAGAGCAGGTTAGACAAACACTGGTCAGGGATGGTCTACATAATACTTAGTCTTGCCATGAGTGCAGGGGACTGGACTAGATGACCTCTCGAGGTCCCTTCCAGTCTATGATTCTATAATTCTAAAGGTAAAAAAATAGGTGGAAATGTTGTTGTTGTTTTTTAATTGTCTGCCTTTACATATGAAAAAAGAGGCAGTAAAGGGCACAAACAAAAATGATTTCCCCCCCTTTGCTGTTTGCCTTTAATGTAAATAAAAAGATGCAAAGGGAGACTCAGTGTAATCAAGTTAGTCTCAAGGGACATTTTTCAAAAGCTTGAAATAAAACATGCTGGAAAGAAGCAAATCTTCAGGATCACAGGAGAAAAGAATAAACTGAAAAGTGCCAAAATCACCACCTGTTGAGATGATGGAGTATCATGCTCAAAGCTGTTAAGGTGTTAATAGAGCTGTTCAGTGTTACCTTAAAGAGTTAATTGTAGATCATGGCTTTTAATTAAAAGGACAGGGGCCTGCTTTTATCATATTAACCATAGAAATCCTTTAAAACGTATTAAACACAAAACCATACAACATGAAAATGACAAAATAAAAATACGTGGAATTTCCCTCTTTAATTTACATTTTGGACTGACCTACAAAGGGAGAAACATTGATTAAAAAATATCTTACAGGTACGGAAAGTCTTTCCTCAGGGTGGGGGGAAGAGTCCAATCAGCTCTTGCAGTTTGGCTCAACAATTATTAAGATTATTCCTTCTGTTTAAGAAAACACACACACAAAGGGAAGAGAATGGGTAGAAAAGAAAGCAAAAGTTCTGTCTTGCTGATGCTTGACCATTCATGTTGCAGGCACGATAGGGTACAGATGAATCAGTCATGATCAGATGCGCATTAGCTTTTTGACACTGGCTCACTTTTTTTTCTGAGATGACATCTGGATGGTACACGCAGGTCTCCTCCAATCTTCCTTCTGCTTGGGCAAGACTGCTTATGCTGTTTTAACCAGTTGTGCAGGTTATGGTAATAACATCATGAAATGTAATTAACTCCAGGACTGGTCAATCTTGGAATCGGTTAGATAAAAATGACAAGACAAAATAAAATGGGGATGATATAACACACAAGGAGGGGATAACTTAGGGTGACCAGATGTCCCTATTTTATAGGGACAGTCCTGATATTTGGGGCAATTTCTTCTATAGGCGCCTATTACCCCCCATCCCCTGTCCCGATTTTTTACACTTGCTGCCTCAGTTGTCCAAATAAGATAATTTCCAGTATCCCAAATGTAGGCATTTCTTTCTGTTTCAAGGAATTTGTGGTCCATTGTTATGTAAACTTATGCTTTCATAAAACTACTTGGAGGTCTTTTCACCCTCATATAGCATCCCAAACAAACTTAGTTTACACAATTTTACATATGTTTATAGGTCAAGAAGGCCATTTTTCCCTTTTACCAAAATTGACTAGGCAAAAGTTTTTAAAAACATTTTAAAGCCACCACCATTACATGTTTCAACTCATACGCAGTTTCACTGCTTATGGCGCTGGAGAATTTGGCCTAGTCTGTGTGTTTATGAGCAGATTATTTTCTGTTATATTTACAATCCACTCTACAGCAGGTCTTCTGATCTCACTGGGTTTTCCTGTAGTGTGGGTTGCAATTTCAATAATATTTCTGGCCATTAGTTGGTGTGATAGTGAGGAGAAACAGTTCTCTTAGTGCAGAAAGGAAAGCTGGTATTGCATTACCAAATGATTACAGGTTTCTTGTAAATAAATATGAATTAAAAGCAATGTTACAGTTCACATTGAGCACATTTCAATATACACAAAATAAGAATTCAACAACTCCACATGAGGGAGCAGAGGCGTTTGTGTTTAGTAACTTGGCTGAACTTGAATATTTTTATTTGAAATTATTTTTATTATTTAACTGAATTAAACATACACAAATAGAGGGAATCTACTGATGCCCACTGTCAAAGGAATAGCATATTTTTTGTCTGTCAATTAAAGGAAGTTTTAAAAAACAACAGCCAGTACTGGGCTGAATCCTACTGTCATACACATGGGCACAACTCCAATTGATTTCAAATGTATTTGATGGTAGAACTGTGCCCACAGTACTTAATTAAATACTCAGTTTATAATGTTTTTGGTTGTTGTTAAAAAAAATCTCCCTTGGACTATGTAGTTTACTTTTTCATTAGTGTTATCTTCTGTATGTACTAGATGTCACACACCATCTTGTATACATAAAAAACTAGAATTATTTTTGTAAGATGCTGCATTACTAGATGTTACTAGCCAATTACATAATCTGATGGCCTTAGATACACAAAGATTCCTTTGAGCCCCAGACAGTTGGTGAACAGCCTCAAGTGCCATTCACTTCATTAGGACTTGGGGTGGTTCAGCACTATTGAATCAGCCCTTTATCAGTAACATTACATTTTAATAACATGTCAGTTTTTTAATTTTCTTTTCTTGACTTAGTTTCATTTCACTCCAGAGGGTCATTAGTACTGTGCAGTTATATTTTGTCTGCTAGAGAAAAACAGTTCCTTAAGGACATTCAACAAACCAGTCTTTCTCAATAAATACACCAATAGAGGAGGGTCTGCTTTTATCATGTAAAGAGGAGGATTTGATTCAGAATGCATTATATGTAAACAACTGCTTAAAAGTATCAGAGGGGTAGCCGTGTTAGTCTGGATCTGCAAAAAGCAACAAGGAGTCCTGTGGCACCTAACTGCTTAAAAGTCACACATATTTTTATATTTCAGTCATTTTACCTGTCAGGCACATAGTTAACTGTTCCTAAATAAATGTAAGGCATTTGCGTTCCATTTAGTTTGGCATCCAGAATTTCAGGTGCTTATCTGAAGATTATTCACTATCCAAGCCCCTTGAATCTGTAAGATTGTGCTGAGGAATTTATTAAAAATAGTCTTTAAATTTAGCATTTAGATGTTAGGGTCTATAAATGCTCTGTAAATACAATAGATTAGAGTTGATTGATTTCTGGCACTTTTGCTACTAGTCTTAGCCAGAACTACAAAAAGAACAGGCTTTCTCATGGGATCTTGACACTTTTGGTTCCTGTACAGGCTGGAAATAGGATATACAATAACAGCTATCAAAACATTTCAGAACCTGAAGCAAAGTTTGGTTTGAGTTGGCTTCTAAAAGTGGGCAAGGTCTTGGCAGGGGGTGGGGGGTGGGATTTATTTTATCCACGTCAGTTTTGTCAATTAAGGGCCAAAACATGACCTACATTAAAACAGTTGTGTTTAGAGAGAGACCTGAACCTACATCCAGACAGCTACAAACTTTTGGGAGTTTTGACCCAAATCCAAACTTTCCAGCTACCCCCTCCCATCTTTTAAGAGGCGGAACCAAACCCGAGCTTCCCTCAAACACTGGGGAAGTTCAGATCCAAAAGAAGACCTTTTTTTTGTGGCTGAGCCCATCTCTAGGCTATAGGAGGTGCTGATTCCCCACACACCCCGGCTGTCCAGTCTGGCTCTTAGCACCGAGCTGGGGAGCTGTGGTGCAGTTCCTGCCTTGACTCTAATGGCTGCTTCTCTCTTGCTCTGAGCACCTCATTACAGGAAAAAGCAGAGAGACTGTAACCAGCCTCCACAGCAAGGGAGGACTGGAGTGGGGGAGTCCAGAGACACCCCCCACCCCCAGCCTGGGAGCACTGGGGTGGGGGAGACCAGAGACTCCCCATTCCCCATCAAGAAAGCTCTGGAGTGGGAAGACCCAGAGACTCCCCTCCAATAGAAGTTGGTCCAATAAAAGATATCACCTCACCCACCTTGTCTCTCTAATATCCTGGGACCAACAGCTACAACAACAATGCATACAAGAGAAAGACAGGCACAGATAGGAAAGAAAAATGTAGCATGAAAATTGACAGAGAACAGAAATCAAGGGAAATACAGTGTTACTATTAGTATATATTTTGTGTAGCATCAGTATCATGCTAGGTGCTTTACAGCTTGGTATAAATAGAAGATACCTGTCCTGAAGAGTTTACAATCTAAATGGACAATGTACAAATGAAGGGAGATGAGACGCAAAAACAAAAATAACAAAACAAAAAAACCCAATACAACTGAAAGATGAAGTACAGTATGTAGCAGTTTGTTTGGATTTTTTCCTCCCAAGATGTTTAAAAAAACTGTAAAAGTTTGGTGCCAAAATATTACCACATGTACTTTGTTAGATTTCATATACCTCCAGGTGAAATGATTGTGCACAACCAGGGGGATCTGAATGCGCTGGTTGTGGATCGGCGGTGTGCGTGGGAGACCAAAAGACCTATAAATGAACAGAGAAGACTTTTTAAAAAAAAGTTTTTAACAGCAGTGCAGGCTCTTTGAAGAGTATCTTTCTTGCATGCTATTGTGTGTGTGTGTTGTGGAAAATATGCCAGGGTGCTAGGAGCTCTGTGCTTTTATTAGTTTTGTTGTATGTATATTAGCATTTTAATGTAACAAAATTTGGCAAAGTGGCAAGTTACATGTGCACAGACATAAGATAACCGCCAGGTTGGCTTACTTTTTGCGCTTACAAGTTTTTAAGTGTCTTACAATCTTTCAAAATCCAGAGAACTGCGTCATCAGTTGGAAGTAACAGAGGAGGAGAAGGACCTCGGAGTATTGGTTGATCACAGGATGAGTATGAGCCGCCAATGTGATATGGCCGTGAAAAAAGCTAATGCGGTCTTGGGATGCATCAGGCGAGGTATTTCCAGTAGGGATAGGGAGGTGTTAGTACCGTTATACAAGGCACTGGTGCAGGCCGGCTCCAGGTTTTCTGCCGCCCCAAGCGGCAAAAAAAAAAGCAAGCCGCGGCAGCGCAATCGCGCCGCTCCACTCTTTGGTGGCAATTTGACGGCAGGTCCTTTGTTCTGAGAGGGACTGAGGGACCCGCCGCCGAATTGCTGCCAAAGCCCCGGACGTGCCACCCCGATAGCGGATGGAGTGCCACCCCTTGGTATTGGCCGCCCCAGGCACCTGCTTCTTTAGCTGGTGCCTGGAGCCGGCCCTGCACTGGTGAGACCTCATCTGGAATACTGTGTGCAGTTCTGGTCTCCCATGTTTAAGAAGGATGAATTCAAACTGGAACAGGTACAGAGAAGGGCTACTAGGATGATCCGAGGAATGGAAAACCTGTCTTACGAAAGGAGACTCAAAGAGCTTGGCTTGTTTAGCCTAACCAACAGAAGGCTGAGGGGAGATATTATTGCTCTCTATAAATATATCAGAGGAATAAATACCAGGGAGGGAGAGGAATTATTTAAGCTCAGTACCAATGTGGACACAAGAACAAATGGATATAAACTGGCCATCAGGAAGTTTAGACTTGAAATTAGATGAAGGTTTCTAACCATCAGAGGAGTGAAGTTCTGGAACAGCCTTCCAAGGGGAGCAGTGGGGGCAAAAGACATATCTGGCTTCAAGACTAAGCTTGATAAGTTTATGGAGGGGATGGTATGATGGGATAGCCTAATTTTGGCAATTAATTGGTCTTTGACTATTAGCGGTAAATATGCCCAATGGCCTGTGATGGGATGTTAGGTGGGGTGGGATCTGAGTTACTACAGAGAATTCTTTCCTGGGTGTCTGGCTGGTGAGTCTTGCCCACATGCTCAGGGTTTAGCTGATTGCCATATTTGGGGTCGGGAAGGAATTTTCCTCCAGGGCAGATTGGCAGAGGCCCTGGGGGTTTTTCGCCTTCCTCTGCAGTGTGGGGCACGGGTCACTTGCTGGTGGATTCTCTGCACCTTGAAGTCTTTAAACCACGATTTGAGGATTTCAATAGCTCAGACATAGATTAGGGGTTTGATACACGAGTGGGTGAGTGAGATTCTGTGGCCTGCGTTGTGCAGGAGGTCAGACTAGACAATCATAATGGTCCCTTCTGACCTTAAAGTCTATGATCTTTTTCAGAAGGATGCTGGTTTCAGCCTCCCGTGTCTTGATTGGCTTGCTACAAGTCTGCTTCCAGATCTTAATTTTTTTTTAAATTCACCGTTCAATACTAAAAAAACAATTTAGATAAAAATAGCCACCATATTGGGTTTAACTGGGTAAAATACAAATGATTCAGTGCATCCACACTAGCTGTGCTGAAACAGCTTAAGAAGGCTTGCACCACAGCCCCACATCCACACTATATGCTTTCCCAAAATGGTTCAGCTGCAGTGCCTTTTGGATACCAATCCCACAATTCACAACACAGGAAAACAGAATTGTACACATGCAGGTAGTAGTTTGAGCTGTGCCTCCCATCCCCCTGAAAAGCCACATTGTCAAATATCTACATGTGCATTTTCTATGATGAATGTATTCCTCAGGCTCTGGCCCTCTTCCCAAGCCTTCCTGACAGTCCCAGCCTGATGAACCACCTGTGTTTATCAAATCAGACCTCTCAGATGGTGAACTGAAGAAGTTTGCTGGCTGCAAGCCCTGGTTTGATTAAACTCTGGTGATTTGTCAGATGAGCACTTGCAGCTGACAGATCAACTGTAGCTCACTGCTGAAGATGGCCAGAGCTAAAGGCACTGGTGGAGATGGGGTGAAGGGACATTTTTAGGGGGGGATGGAGGGATGGTCGGGGGTACAGAGGGCAGCCTCAGCCAGCGAACACTAGGCTACAAGGCTTGCCTGCTGAAAAAACTGCAAGAGAAGCAGAGCGGTAGTGTGTCTCTTGATAGTCACCTTGTCCCTGCTCCCAGACAAGTGATAAAATCTTAGCAGTGCTGGGACAGTCCTTGAAGGACTGTTAGAACCAGATTGTGAATTAACTTTGTCCACACTTGCACAGTTCAAACTGCACCAGTTGAATTTTAACTGATTTCTTAACTTGCTGAAAGGTAACTAGTTCCTCTACTATTTTTAGACAGTGTGAGGCATTTTGGGGTGTGGATGCAAAGTGTCTTACCATCTGTAAGATTGTGATTATACAAATTAAATTTGTGTAGCATAGACGAGGCCTAACCGTTTGGGGGATTTTGTATATTTGTGTGGGTTTATAAATGATATAGATACGTTTTCACTATCAACTAAATTCCCTACGCTGATGAGGGTAGGTGTAGGTTTGCATACAATTTGTGGTATTTCCTTCAGTTAGACTGATCTTGGCATGACAAGCTATACATTTGCACAAATGTAAAAAAGACCCTCAGAGGTACATACAATTTGTCCAGAACATGGCTTTGGACACTGTAATAGAAAGTGTCTCTCTTTCTCAATCTTTCTTCTTGCACACTGGTTCCACAGTTGCTCTTCTTTTGTATGAAATGTGCATTAACTCATATCCATTTCTAGTGTATGGTCACTAATTCTGTATTTGGTGACGTGCTTTCGCTTTTCACTTTTTACTGTAGTGACATAACCTGCTAGTGTGATTGTTCTGTGCAGGGGTCGGTGGCAGTTTAGCTTGTTTTTTTTTTTTTTTTTATTTGTCTTCCCACTGATTCATATATTGGTGTTTTAGATATTGGTCTTGGGTCTTGAGCATCATTTTGATTTGGGTGAGGCTGTTTGGATCACGTGTTGGTAGATCAGTATTGCTGAAACCAGGGAATGATGCTATGTAGGGCTGAATTATACTTTCATTTGGATTTACTTTTTGATCCTCCAGCGTTTTGCAATCCAGGGAGTGTTGGCTGCTTTGCTTGAGATGGCACCAGAAGTTTAGTTTTGTTTTCTGTATATTGTTTAGGGGAGGGCATCCATCTAGTTCTCCTCTACAGCAAGTGTCTGTTAAATTCATCTATCTACGTTCTTCCATGGCAGCCCATCACCAAGTATCTGAGCACCTCCTAGAATTATGACAAGTACACAGATATATTTCTCATTCTTCCTTCCAGTCAGAAGGGACTGGACTTCTGGCTGGTGGGGGGTGAGGGTATGATTTTACTGTAGGAAAGCTGGGTAAAATAAGTGGGTATTGTTCTGGAGGTGCTGAGTTGCTCCTGAAATTTCTGTGTAGTATTTGCTTACAAAACTGTAGATGTTTTACTCAGGTTTTATCTCATTCTGTGTGGATGAGCCACAGATTTAACTACCACTTTGTAGAAAGGGTATTCTGTAAAATAGTCTGAGCAATAGTTTTATCAGAGTGTTGCAGGGTTTTGCGTTGGGTTTTGCAGCTTCTCACCCCTGAAATCTTTTCCCAAGATGAAGCTTTAAACTTAAATAGAATTTTTATGTTCCCAGTAAGGACATATAGAATCTTTATAAAAAGATATTCCAAACCTTAAGTAAACTCACAAGAGCATAAATATAGACTTTAAAGAGAGTGCAAGCAAGTAAAAAAAATTTCTAATTTTATGTTTCCCAAAAATTTGGTATGGGATTGAGGTGCCTATCCTTTCCTGATTGAGAGCTAGTTTGTTTGCCAGTGCTTTCCCTGTAATAGATCAACAGTTAAATTAAATTGGGTTTCACAGGCAGCAGACAACCAGCCAGGCCTCTAAAAGTAATCCATCCTACCCAAGCAGGACTAAGTTCCTCTTATGGCAAACACATCCTTAAGTAAGATTCCTAGAAATACAGTACTAACAAATCTCTTCCTAAACTACTAAATCATAGTGATTCTGTTACTAAAAGATTGCATGAGTTTCTTTATGACATTGGAGACTCACATAGCTGTTTCTTGTAATATTTTATAGCCAATTTGGAGCCCCCCCAGTGCATTTATATAAGGTATATTACAATATGCGTAATATATTATAAATATGTGTATTTTCTATATCTGTTGTATTTTAAGTCTGGATCCTGCAAGATGATCCGTGCAGATGAATCTCCACTGAAGTAGAAGACTGAAGTGCAGAATTGGGGCTTTAGTTTGTTTTGGTTGTTTTCAAGCCTTTTCTGAAGTTTCGGGATTTTTATTTTTTATGATTGCCATGTAAAGCCCAAGTATTGCACTATATTTCTAGTAGTTGTATTGACTAGGTCAGCAGGATATAATCTTATCTCTCAGCTGCCTAGTGGAGATCCTAGGTTTGGGGACTGCTCTAATAGAATTAAAAGGCCAATGTGTTCACAAGGATAGGGTTAAAGTTACCTCTGTATTTTACTTTTTCATACTTGAAGGACTTTGTTTGCATGTAGTTAAATTTTATCCTACATTATGATTGTTTTGTATTACTGTATCAGTGAGGAGCTACAACCAAGAACAGGGACTCGTGCTAGGCTTTGTAAAAAATATATAGTGTATGTCTACACTACAATTAAACACCCCTGGCTGGCCCGTGTCAGCTGACTCAGGCTTGCAGGGCTTGGGCTGCAGGGCTATAAAACTGAAGAGTAAATTACATGCCCACAACGGGGCAGGATCCCAGAGCCCAGGATCCAGCCTGAGCCTAGATGTTTACACTGCTGTTTTATAGCCTGGCAGCCTGAGCCCCATGAGCCCAAGTCATCTGACACGAGCCAGCTGCGGGTGCTTAATTGCATAGTATAGACATACCCATAGTGAGGGACAGTCCCTGCCCTGAAGAGCTGGTAATCTAAAGAGACAAGACAAAGGGTGGGGAAAGGAAGTATAGTTATGCACATTTTTACAGGGGGAGCTGAGAGATTAAGGCCCAGATCCACAAATGGACTGGAGTACTGTACCTAATCCCAGTTGTAAGCACCACTGTGATCCACAAAATCCCCACTTGGCTGCTGCCAAATCTTGCAGGCTATTAAACTCACTTAGCACCTAAATTTTTGCTGTAAAAAGTCCCCTAGGTGCCTACAGTTCCATCCCTAGGCATGTGACCTGCTGTCTCACTTGAGGTGTCCAGATGCCTATCTCACACCTAAGCCCCAGCAGGATCCACAAACCAGGGGAAGATTGTGGGTGGAACACTTGTCTTGGCTGCGGGGTCCAATCTGCTAGGTATGCTCATGCCTCCCGGATAGGGTCCTGTTCAAAATCCGGAGGGGAGGGGGTCATCGGAGCGGAGGAATTGGACCGTAGGTATCCAACCTTCCAGGTGGTTGCCTTAACCACTTGGGTATAGAGAGACAAGGTGGGTGAGGTAATATCTTCTACTGTTGGTGAAAAAGACAGGGTTTTGAGCTTACGCAGAGCTCTTCTTCGGGTTTCTGTGTAAGCTCGAAAGGTTGTTTCTTTCACCAACAGAAGTTGATCCAATAAAAGTTATTACCTCACACACTTTGTCTCTTTAATATCCTGGGACCAACATGGCTCAACTACACTGCAGACAATTTGGGTACAGTGTGGTTCTTTCTCTCCGACCCAGTGATTTTTTAAAAAATATTTATCCAAAGTGTAACAGCTTCAACAGGAGAGATCCCATAGCCCAGTGGTTAGGGCAACTTCCTGAGCTGTAGCTGACTCCTGTTCAAATCCTTTCTTCCCATCAGGCAGAGGGTGGAATTAAACCTGGGTCTTCTACATTCTTGGTGAGGGCTACAAGTGATAAGGGAGGCACTACCCACTTCTCAGGTGACTCTTGCAAGAATGGCTTAGGTGCTTGAATCTTTTGATTCCAGGAAAGGGGTTCCCAGCTGTGGATCACAGGCAGAGATGGGCACCTCCCTGTGGCCAAGACGTACATACCTAACTCCATCAGAGGGGAGCGGTTTAGGCAACACCCCTGTTATCGGCATCTCCCACTGGCTAGCTCAGGTGACTCCCTGCCTAGCATGCTGGTTTTTGTGGATCCCATTCTAAGATGCCTATCTCTCCCCATTCATTGTATAGGGAGAACAGGTGCCCAACTCAGGCTTTGGGATCTCATTGTTGTTCCAGTGATTTTCTAGGCACCTAAAAGTTAGGCAGTGAAACACACAAGTTCCTTTGTGGATCCAGGTCTAAGTGACTTGTCCAAGGTCATATAGGAAGTCTGTGGCAGAACCAAGAACCAGACCCACATCATCTGAGTCTTAGCCCAGTGTCTTATTTACAAGGCCATTTTCTTCCACATTTGATGGGTTGATATGTGGATTTAATTATGTTATAAATGTGTTTCACCAGTTCTATTCTGTAGCAATTTAAGTTTCAGTAATGGGTGCCAGATTCAATCAAAAGCTTTTAAAATATCTATAAAGCAGACAAATGTATTCCTTTTTAATACATATACACTTCTACCCCAATATAACGCAACCCGATATAACACGAATTCGGATATAATGCGGTAAAGCAGCACTCCGGGGGGGCGGGGCTGCGCACTCCGGCAGATCAAAGCAAGTTCGATATAACACGGTTTCACCTATAATGCGGTAAGATTTTTTGGCTCCCGAGGACAGCGTTATATCGGGGTAGAGGTGTATATTAATGAGCATCTGCAGTGTAAAGATTTGATTGGTTGTTAATTTCTCAACCAAATCTTACTTCTATGTATTATGATGTTGTTAGTCAGATATTGAATTATTCTCTTATTGAGAATGTTACTGAGAACAGCTTATTGTTACTGCTAAAGCAGATGTGTCTGCAATTGTTGAGGCTGAGGGCATCTCTGCTTTTGTGCGTTGGGGTAATTAGTTGATCTGATGATATCTTAAGGAAATGTCCAGACTGGAGGATTAGGTTAAATAACTTCAGAAGTGCTTAATGCCACGGCAAACCTGGTGGCTGAACTTTGTGATTTTGTCCTTACCCACAACTATTTCACATTTGGGGACAATATATACCTTCAAGTCAGTGGCACTGCTATGGGTACCCGCATGGCCCCACAGTATGCCAACATTTTTATGGCTGACTTAGAACAACGCTTCCTTAGCTCTCGTCCCCTAACGCCCCTACTCTACTTGCGCTACATTGATGACATCTTCATCATCTGGACCCATGGAAAAGAAGCCCTTGAGGAATTCCACCATGATTTCAACAATTTCCATCCCACCATCAACCTCAGCCTAGACCAGTCCACACAAGCGGTCCATTTCCTAGACACTACTGTGCTAATAAGCGATGGTCACATAAACACCACCCTATACCGGAAACCTACTGACCGCTATACTTACCTACATGCCTCCAGCTTCCATCCAGGACACACCACACGATCCATTGTCTACAGCCAAGCTCTAAGATACAACCGCATTTGCTCCAATCCCTCAGACAGAGACAAACACCTACAAGAGCTCTATCAAGCATTCTTAAAACTACAATACCCACCTGCTGAAGTGAAAAAACAGATTGACAGAGCCAGAAGAGTACCCAGAAGTCACCTACTACAGGACAGGCCCAACAAAGAAAATAACAGAACGCCACTAGCCGTCACCTTTAGCCCCCAACTAAAACCTCTCCAGCGCATCATCAAAGATCTACAACCTATCCTGAAAGATGATCCCTCACTCTCACAGATCTTGGGAGACAGACCTGTCCTCGCTTACAGACAGCCCCCCAACCTGAAGCAAATACTCACCAGCAACCACACACCATACAACAAAAACACTAACCCAGGAACCTACCCTTGCAACAAACCCCGCTGCCAACTCTGTCCACATATCTATTCAAGTGACACCATCACAGGACCTAATCATATCAGCCATGCCATCAGGGGCTCGTTCACCTGCACATCTACCAATGTGATATATGCCATCATGTGCCAGCAATGCCCCTCTGCCATGTACATTGGCCAAACCGGACAGTCTCTTCGCAAAAGAATAAACGGACACAAATCTGACATCAGGAATCATAACATTCAAAAACCAGTAGGAGAACACTTCAACCTCCCTAATCACTCAGTGACAGACGTTAAGGTGGCAATTTTGCAACAAAAAAGCTTCAAAAACAGACTCCAACGAGAAGCTGCTGAACTTGAATTGATATGCAAACTAGATACCATCAACTTAGGTTTGAACAGAGACTGGGAATGGCTCGGTCATTACACTAATTGAATCTATTTCCCCATGTTGAAACAGTCTCACACTTTCGTGTCAACTGTCCGAAATGGGCCATCATGATTATCACTTCAAAAGTTTTTCTCCCCTGCTGTTAATAGCTTCTCTTAATTAATTAGCCTCTTACAGTTGGTATGGCTACTTCCACCTTCTCATGTTCTCTGTAAGTATAAATATCTTCTTACTGTATGTTCCATTCTATGCATCCGAAGAAGTGGGCTGTAGCCCACGAAAGCTTATGCTCAAATAAATTTGTTAGTCTCTAAGGTGCCACAAGTACTCCTGTTCTTTTTGCTGATCAATACTCTGTTTCAGCATCTTATTTGCTATTATCAGGTCTAAGTGATTTCCTGATTTTAAGCTTCTGATGGTTGTTCTTTAAGTTCCTCTTTTGTGATCAACATGGCCAGGAGGTTTAGTGGTTTCTAGTGGGACCTTCAAGTGTAATGGTGTCTCTCTTTTTAATAATGCTGAGTGCATTTGATGAGGATGGGGGATTGAATTCCTTTGCCCAGGCCTTGGAAACTTTCTGGCCAAACTTCTCCTTTCTGGGTGGCTGTGGTTTGTTTCTTTCCAGGTTTGTAAGATGGAATCAGTATATATTGCATCTTCAATTTATGCTAATTTTTCCTTCATATGGTCTGATTTTTGTTTCTGCTAGAGCATGGATTGTAACTCTGCAGTGTGACATGGTAAGCAGCATGTAGATTAGTGCCATGTGTTAAAGTTGGAAAGTTCCCTTACTTTTTTCTTAGTTTGTGGCAGCTTGTATCAAACTGTTTTTCTTCCCTTTTCTTTCCTTTACACTTGAAGTCTTCTCCTCTCTCCCTCCCTCCCCCCTCTCCCCAGTTGTGTGGTTAGGAATTACTTTGCTGCTCTAGGATTCTTTGTATACCTTGTGGCAATGTTTAATGTTGTTTGCTATTTTGGCTATACACTTTGTTCAGAAACGTTAACTGGGTTTTTAATTATTGGGGTTTTCTGGGTGCTCTCATATCTTTCTTTTGAATCTTGTCCCCAAAATATATATCTTGGGTAATCCATAGAGGTGTAGTGTGATATGTTGTCTGGTATGACTTGTTTAGATAGGACTAGTTGGCTGCTCTCTGATAAGTATGACTTTTGTTTGACTATTAACACACTTATATCACTCAGGCCTAAGTTTGTTATGCAATAGTCAATTTTGCTTCTCTCCTTTATTGAGCTAAAGATATATCTTAGGGAATCCCATCTTGCTTTCCCACTGAGACTACCTTGACTAAGGCTTTTTACACACACCTAGTACTTTCTTTCCATTTGTGGTGGCAATGCTGTTGAAACCATGACTGAATTTCAGAAGCATGTTGTAGTGAGGTACTTCATTTTCAGATATGTTCTTATCTTCTTTAATGGGGGGTTAAGATTCGTTCTTTCTGATTTCTGATTGCATGCTTGGAAAATACTCGTAGCCTTAGTACATGAATTTGTAGTTGGCAATGTATAGTGCACAGAAGCATACAGAAAGTCTTCGGATATTTTGATCCACTGCTGTTTTTTATGCATTTTACTACATTTCTTCTTTGAGCCGTACTCTGGAGTTTCTTCCACTTCCCTGATTCTTTTGCGTGTGCTCTTGTAGTTCCTTGTAGCCAATGTGGTAGTATCTAGGGGCATCTTTGCCCAGACAGGTCTCATAATAGGATATGACAGATTCTGAATAAAGCCTTTATGTACTGAGGACCAGGCATGTGTGTTCCAGCTGCTTATAGAAAAACTGTGTGTGTATTTTTACATTGTATGTGTTTGATATTGTGTGTGAGGCAGAGACTCCTTGCACCTTCCCCCAAATATGCACCCATATAAGGGCCAATCAGAATCTGATCCTAATAGGTTAAATTCTAGAAAATTTTACTTCATCTTAAATCTGTAGTACCTCCATTGAAGTTACTATGTTGTAAAACTGGTGTAAGAGAATTGGGAACTAAGGACCTAATCTTGCTAAACATATACATACGGGAAGTCAAAGACTACTTACATGAGTAAAATCATTCACATGTAGTGTTTGCAGTATTTGGCCCTATTAATATAAATTGGATCAATAGGTTTGCATGGTATGCCTTAAAGATACAATAGAATTCCCCACAACTCTCAGAGGGGAAAAGTAATTAAGAACCACAAAAATGTCAAAATCCTGTAATCAGATTAATAGTCCATATGCTTCCCACAGATTTGAACATACAGGCTGAAAATCTCAGGATCGGTTTAGAGAATTGGAGTCTAAGGACCCACTTGAACTGATTTGTTGGCAAAATTGCAGACTAAGCCCATGTCTACACTACAGAGTTAAGTCGACTTTAATTACGTCGATGATCCACTTTAATTACATCAGTTGTACACGTCCACACAATGCCCCTTGTGTCGGCAGAGCATGTCCACAGTCAGTGCTCTTGCATTGACAGAGAGAGCGTTGCATTGTGGGTAGCTATCCCACTGTGCAACTTGCCACCCTCTGCTGCCTGAAGCTCTGGGAATGGATTGCGGTGCATCACGGGGGAGTGGTCACCATCCCATGATGCAGTTCTTTCCATCCAATCATTCCATGGGCTTCCAACTTAATTTTATTCCATTTTTCAACAGCCCTTGTTAACTGTGCGCCCACAATTTGACAGCATGGATCCTGAACTGTTGACCAATCTGGTGATGAGTGTTATGAACTCAATGCTGTTGGTCCTGCAGTAATTCATGAGCTGCAAATCAGAAAGTCAATTGGTGGTGTCTGCCCTGCTGTCTGCCAGGGAAAGAAATAATTCAAGGTTGCTGCTGGCATTCACGGAGCAGCTGCACATGGTGGACCATCAGCACTTGGACTGAGAAACAAGCACTAAATGGTGGGATCGCATCATGATGCATGAATGGGATGACAAGCAGAGGCTGCAGAATTTTCGGATGTGCAAATCCACCTTCCTGGAACTGTGTGCAGAGTTTGCCCCAGCATTGCAGTGCCAGGACACCAGAATGAGAGCTTCCCTCACTGTGGAAAAGCAAACGGTGATCGCTGTGTGGAAGCTGGCAACTCCAGACTGCTACCGGTCAATCGCGAATCATTTTGGAGTTGGAAAGTCTACCATGGGGGCTGCAGTGATGCAAGTGTGCAGGACCATTAATCATCTCCTGCTACGAAGGACTGTGACTCTCGGTAATATGCAGGAAATACTCGATGGCTTAGAGGCTGGGTGATAAATGGAATGCATATCCCAATTTTGGCCCCAGACCGTCTTGCGATGGAGAACATCAACCGGAAGGGCTACTTCTACATGGTCTTGCAGGCACTGGTGGATCACCAGGGCCATTTCACTGACATCCATGTGGGGTGGTCAGGGAAGGTGAATGATGTGCACATCTTTAGGAACACTGGACTGTATAGAAAGCGGCACACTGGGACTTTCTTTCCAGACCAGAAGATAAAGGGGGATGTGGAAATGCCCATAGTGAGCTTGGGAGACCCCGTCTACCCCTGCTCTTGTGGCTCATGAAGCCTTACACCGGGAGCCTAGACAGCACCAAAGAGTGCTTCAACAACTGGCTCAGCAGGTGCTGAATGACTGTTGAATGTGCCTTTGGCCGATCAAAAGGTTGCTGGCACTGCCTTTTTGGCAGGATAGAACTCAATGAGAAAAATATTCTGATAGCCATTGCAGCCTGTTGTGCTCTGTGTAACATTTGCAAAGCAAAGGGGGGAAAGTTTCCCAAGGTATGGAGTGCTGAGGTAGATAGGCTGGCTGCTGATTTTGAGCATTCAGATACCAGGGCAATTAGAGGGGGACTATTTGAATTAGGGAGGCTTTGAAGGAGCATTTTGACAATGATTTCCAGTAGTGTGCATTTATGTGATGCATTCGGCCAGGCAATGTTTACTTGCCGCCTTGAATGACCCCTGTAGTGCTTGCTTCCTGAGTGTTAATTGTACTGAGCAAATATTCCTGCCTATAGCCACTGTATTTGAATGTTAGCACCAACTAATGTGTGTATGACACAAATAAAGACTCATTTTATTTCAAAGATTAAATTTTAATAATAGGACAAAACAAACATTTTGTCAAACAGGGATCACAGTAATGAGGAACAGTCTCTCAGTTATGGCTCTCACAGCTGCGTGTAACTCCAGCTTTCATTGTGAAATCAGTCCCTAGGAGTGGAGTGGATGGGGTACTCCAAGGGACCAGGAACATGCAAGGAATGTGGTGGGGGAGTTTGGGGAGGGCATAGAACGGAGTTCTGTATTGATTGCAGGGGCACTCAGGTATGGATGTGCTCAGACTGCAGCGTAATGAGGGACTTGAGCATCTCTCTCTGGCCCTCCAGTAGCTTTATCATCCGCTCCTGTCCCTGTGTCCTTTCCAGGCTATCCAGCCTGAGTCTTTCGTTGATTGTCTCTCTCCATGCTTTTGTTTTGCTATATGCTGCATCTGTTGACTGCAGCATTTTGTGAAATATAGATTCCTTACCCCTCCTGGTTCACCACCTTATCTGACAGAGGTGCTCTGCCAGTGTGGAGGAGTGGGTCCTCAAGGACACATCTGCAGAAGCCAAAGAAACAATGAACAGAAACAGTATTGTGAGTTCGCTCACAGCAGTGAATCACAAAAGTTACATGCACCTCTTTTTCACTGTCCCTTTGCTAGCACACAATCGGCGAGAGTCTGGAATATGGTGAGCTCAGGGCGGGAGGGGGAGTTGGGAAGGGGGAATGGGCAAGAAAGGACAAAGGGGCTGGATGGTTTGCCTAGGGAGAGTATTCTGAATATTGGCACCCTTTTGCACAGGCTGGGGTAATCAAATCCAATTTCTCACTCCTGAAGGTAACCCAGGATGCAAGGGTGCATCTCCTGCATGACCAGGTCTGTATGCTGCTTGCCTGTGTGCTGCTCTGGTCGCTGCAGAAATAATTGCTGTTTGGCACTGCAAAGTTCCCTACAGTGGGGAGAGAAACAAGGCAGCTCTGCCAAGGAACCTTTGGCAGAGGATTGCAGAATACCTACAGGAAAGTTTCCTAGAGATCACTATGGAGGATTCCCGAGTCATCCCAGTGTACATTAACCAACTTTTCCACTGGGCATAGCTGCATAAGCTCTGTTGTTAATTTCTATCCCTTATCCCTCCTCTACCATATAACAAAGTAAATGAGAGCTCAATCTCTCACCATGCAGTCATAGGCGCCAACTTTCCCCTGCGCCGGTGGGTGCTCGCGCCCCCCCGCCCTGACTCCACCCTTTCCCCACCCCTGCCCCGCCCCCATTCCAACCCCTTCCCCAAAGTCCCCACCCCAACTCCGCACCCTCCCTGCCCCTATTGGACCTCTTCCCCAAATCCCCGCTCCGGCCCCACCTCTTCCGTGTTCCCCCTCCTTCCCAGCCGTGAGAAACAGCTGTTTCGCGGCGCAAATGCTGGGAGCTAGGGGGAAAAAGTGGGCATGCAGCGCGCTCAGGGGAGGAGGTGGAGGTGGAGCGGAGGTGGAGGTGAGCTGGGCGGGGAGCTGCCAGTGGGTGCTGAAAACCCACCAATTTTTCCCCGTGAATGCTCCAGCCCCGGAGCACTCACGGAGTTGGCACCTATGTGCGCAGTATCAAAGCAAAATGTGTGCTTACTAGAGCTCATGTCCCCTGCTTCAGGCACGCCAGAGCTGCAGTGCTGGGACTGAGTAGGCCCCTCTGAAGTCAAAAAGAAGTCCTGACTCGCCACCCCACCGGACGACACTGTCGTGTGTTCCACATCCTCCTCCAACTCCACTTCTTCATCTATTAATTTGTTCTCGGCATTGACTCTGCTGACCACTGCTTCCAGTCCCCCCAAAGTATCCACAGGGCTCTTGGTGGTCGAGGTGGTGTCACCGCCGAAGATGGCGTGCAACTCCTTGTAGAAGTGACATGTCTTCAGCGCCGCACCAGAGTGACAGTTGGCCTTCCTTGTCTTCTCGTATGCCTGCCTCAGCTCCTTGATCTTAGCATGGAACTGCTGCATGTTCCTTTCTTGCCCCTTCTCCTGCATGCCATTAGCAATCTGCCCATAGGTATCAAAGTTCCTATGGCTGGAGCGAAGCTGCGACTCACAGCTTCCCCTCCCCACAGACCCAGCAGATCCAACAGCTCCAGTGTATTCCATGCAGGAGTGCATCTACTGCAGAAAACTGGCATGGTCAGCTGGGAAGATGCTGTATGAACTGTCCACGCTAAGCAAACGAAGAAGAATTTCAAAAATTCCCTGGCCTATAAATGGGGGAGGAGCGCATGCCTGTGTACATTCAGGACAGAGGAGTTCAAAGTGCTGACAGAGTGGTAATGATGGGCATTGTGGGACACCTCCTGGTGGCCAATTAGGGCAACAGAAGCAAGCACAGTGTCTACACTGACAAGGTGTAGATCTAACGTTGTTGCAAAAAGCTCTATGCTTCTTGTTGAGGTCGTTTTATTTGTTGGCGTAGCAGGAGAGTTAAATCAGTGGGAGGAGCATTGTAGTGTGTACACCTCCACTGTCTTGTCAACAAAAGATGACTTTTCTCAGCAAAACTGTATAGTGTAGACAAGGTCTAAAAACAATAAATTTGAAAACAACAAAAATATAAGAGGCCCGAATTCAAACTTAGCACTGCCTAGCACTTATACAGACAACAAAACAGTGGTGATAATAGTATTGTTGTTGTACTTTGGTGTGTGAGAAGCTATGTGATTAAAAGTCCTCAACACCCCCCCCCCCACATACTATTAATTGAAACCCAACGTTTTTGTGCAAATGTAGATGTCTGTCATTCGGAGATGCCAATATGACACTTTGTAGTCATAAAACAGTGTTTTTCACATGCATTTATTAAACACATTAACACAGTATACACAAAACATGAATGAATGTTTTATGTTTTCCATGTAGACTGCATCTTCACTGGGCACATTCAGCGATTGTCCCAACATTGGTGCAGCTCTAACCCCAGGTGCTAGATGCTGAGCCAGTGGGGAAGTTTGCTGGAAAAACTCAGTGTAGACAAGGCCGTGGGGACCTGAATCCTTTGCCATGTACAGGTTGAGCAATGTGTCCCTTGAGCACGTTTCTGAGCCCTGTTACAGCAGATACTCACGGGGAGGGCATTGCTTTGGGCACTTTATTTAAGAAAGCTCCTGCTCCGTGCCTGGTAAAGCCTCTCAGCCGTGTCTCCTGAGACTTCCCTTCTGCCCCCTGTTGTGTGTCACCCCGCTGTGTCTGATTTCCAGGCTTGCCCTTTACAGACAACCCTCCCCCCAGCGCCGACAAACGAGGGGCCCCCTGCAGCCCGCGGTTCATCCACACAGCCCCTAGCGCCCGCTGCTCCGACCAAACCCAGCAGCCGCCCAGGGACTCCGGCTTCCTCTCGCCCCTGCGCTGCACTTGGCCCTTCCACGCCAGCCTCCCTCCTGCCCCGCGCCCTGCTCCCGCTGCTGCCTCGCGCGCCCCCATGCCCCCTCTGGCTCAGGCAGACTCCGGGCAGAGGCAGAGGCTTCGCCGTGGCCAGTGCGCAGGCTCGGCTGCGCCGGGCATGCGCGGTGCGAGGCGGGGAGCCCGATCTGATAGGGAGCAGGGGCTGACACTACCCCCGTGTGGGCGGCGGAACGTCCCGAGGATGACGTGCGGCGTTCTCGAATCCCGTGGCTGGCTCGCTCGCTCGCTGCTGGTGCCGAAGGAAACGGGAAAAGCAACAAGAAGGCAGGAGCAGGAGCGGCGCCATGGCGGCCCTGGAGCGGCCCGTGCCCAGTCCCGAGGCGTTCCTGGGCCAGCCCTGGGCCGCCTGGGTCCGGGAGGCCGCCCCCCCGCACGCGCACTGCGCCGCCCCCCCGCACAGTAAGGGCACCGCCAGACACAGAGCCCTGCCCGGGGCTCCCCATGCTGCTCCCCTCCCCCTGGATACACACATGGAGGAGGGGGACGGGGCTCGCCGCCCGGGGTGATGGGGGCAGCGGGGAGGCCCGATGCTCTGCTGTCCCCCGCTGCACTAGGGGCTGCCTTCTCCCCCACACGCCCACTGCACAGATCTTCGTCCCCACGCGTGTGGGGAGGTGCTGGGTACGCGGTGTCTGGTGCCGGCACTGTATTGGGTACCTCTGCTGGGCCAGCTGCATGGGGTGAGGGGCAGGTGCAGGATGCTCTTGCACGGGGGGCTGGAGGAGCCGGAGGATGCTATTGCGTGGGAGGGGGGTTGGGGAGGCAGGAGGATGCTGTTGCTCGGAGTGGGCTGGGGGCAGGAGATTGCTGTTGCATGGGGGAGAGTGGTGGAAGAGAAGATGCGCTTGCATGTGAGGGGGGCAGGAGGATGCTGTTGCATGGGGAGGCCGGCACTGGTACTCCATGGCAGGTGCTGTGACAGTGATAGTTGGGTTTTTGCTGTTAAACATATAAACACTGTTAACTCTTTCCCCTCCCCAATAAACACATCTCCTTTGACTCTCTCTGACTTTTCTTCTCGTTTGCAGGTGTAGATCTAGAAGAGACTGGAAAAGAGGGTGGAAAAAGCAGGGAGGTTATGAGGCTTAATAAAGAAGGTAAGTGCAAACCACTGGCACACCTCTACCTGTCTCTGTCATAGTGGTTGTTAGTGAGTGTGGTATGGTCTTAACAAGATATCATAATCTCATGTGAATTGTTCTGCTGGGTAACTATGAAGAATGCTTATCAGGCTTGAGTACACACAAGTGATTGTCACTATGTGTCAACTTCTTTTAAAGTATAAATATAACTGGTGTATGCATAAGTGATACATGTTAAAGGATAAAAGACATTTTTAAGTCAAAGGATCATGTGACACTTCATACTGGGTTTCTTTCTGAGAGTCTCTATCCTTTTTGGTACAACACTCCCTTCATTTCAGTATGGAAATACACACATGCGTACATCTGGGTACCAACTTCAAGCAGCTTAATTCTAGAAGTTATTAGCAACTGCAAAGACAACAGTATGGGCTGTTTTTCACTCTTGCTGAAAAAATTGGTTTGTGGTAATATTTAAATCAGTTCATATTATCTCAAGTTGCATTTTGGTCTCAGATTGTCATGTGGTGAGTGTGGTTACAGATGGCTATATGGATAATTCACAGTATTACATTTTATTAAGGCCAGCTAATGTATATAACCTGAAACCAAATCCAATGAGTTGTTTGAGAAATACTGGGCATAAGACTGCAGTTCGAAATATCAAGTTTCCAGGTGCTATGAATGTGAACACGCAAATAAATCCCAATGTACTGGCATTTCCAGATATGCCAAGAGGCCTGCAAATTGGTAAAAGAAACCACTTTAGGCACTCAGATTGACAGATTTGTTTGTGACAGGATTTGCTAAATTAACACTTGACTATGGTAGAATGAAATTAGTGAATTAGTATTTGGCAGATTTTGAGGGTGACTCTATACTGAAGAAATTCTTTTAGTTTGTTACAGTATGAATAAGGTTTTATAAACTCATAGCCTGACCACCACCAAAAAATACAGTTGGTGTGAAATTGGTTCATAATAAGGGATACTCAAGTATTGTAACTAGGGCTGTCAAGTGATTAAAAAAATTAATTGTGATTAATCATGCAATTAAAACAATCGAGATTAAAACAATCGCGATTAAGCATGTGATTAATCACACTGTTAAACAATAATAGAATACCATTTATTTAAATATTTTTTGATGTTTTCTACATTTTCATATATATTGATTTCAATTACAACACACAATACAAAGTGTACAGTGCTCATTTTATATTTATTTTTGATTACAAGTATTTGCACTGTAAAAAAACAAAAGAAATAGTATTTTTCAATTCACCATACAAGTACTGTAGTACAATCTCTTTATCATGAAAGTGCAACTTACAAATGTAGATTTTTTTTTTTTTTTGGTTACATAACTGCACTCAAAAACAAAACAATGTAAAACTTTAGAGTCTACAAGTCCACTCAGTCCTACTTCTTGTTCAGCCAATCGCTCAGACAAACAAGTTTGTTTACATTTGCAGGATAATGCTGCCCACTTCTTGTTTACAATGTCACCTGAAAGTGAGAACAGGTGTTCGCATGGCACTGTTGTAGCCAGTGTCACAAGATATTTATGTGCTAGATGCGCTAAAGATTCATATGTGCCTTCATGCTTCAACCGCCATTCCAGTGGACACTGATGACAGTGGTACCTTCTTTGCATTTTGTGAAATCTGCAGTGAAAGTGTTCTTAAAATGAACAACATGTGCTGAGTCATCATCCGAGACTGCTATAACATGAAATATATGTCAGAATGTGGGTAAAACAGAGCAGGGGACATACAGTTCTCCCCCAAGGAGTTCCGTCACAAATTTAATTCTCGCATTATTTTTTTAACGAGCATCATCAGCATGGAAGTATGTCCTCTGGAATGATGGCCGAAGTATGTCCCCTGGAATGGTGGCCAAAGCATGAAGGGGCATACAAATATTTAGCATATCTGGCACACAAGTACCTTGCAGTGCCGGCTACAAAAGTGCCATACAAATGCCTGTTCTCACTTTGTAGTACTATTTCTTTTGTTTATCATTTTTACACTTTGATTTCAATTACAACACAGAATACAATATATATGAAAATGTAGAAAAAAATCCCAAATATTTAACAAATTTTAATTGGTATTCTATTGTTTAACAGTGTGATTAAAACTGCGATTAATCACGATTAATTTTTTTAATTGCTATTAATTTTTTTGAGGTAATCGTGTGAGTTAACTGCAATTAATCGACAGCCCTAATTGTAACAATGTGTATCTTAGAGTATATTATGTTACAGAATTATGTTAACTAGATTTGTATCACATTGACATTAACATTAGTTCTGTGACAATGGCAACATTGTTGGCAACTTAAATGAAAACTAAAGACAATGTTTCTTTTCCAGACAAACCTTATAACTTACTCTATGTTTCAAATCAGATGGTCATTAATGTAAATTTGCATGCTTTACCATACTTTAGAAATCTGTTCCTGCTTTCAGGTAGCAACTTGCAGGACTTTTAATCCACTTGAATAAATTAGTATGAGTTGAAATATTTTTATCTTACTAATTTAATCAGTCTGTTAATGTAAATTGTATATCATAGTCATCATTGGGTCTGAGTGCCCTTTGTAAATAGTGAATGAGCCTTCACTCCCCTTGCTAAAGGTGGGAAAAATCTGAAGCATTAGTAGGGTGACCAGATGAGGGGAATAAAATATCGGGACACATGGGGGGGGGGGGGGAAGCTGAGCAAAAAAAAACCCCCAAAACAGTGCTGCCTGCGGATATCTCTATCCCGCGTCCACGTCTGGTCACCCTAAGCGTTAGTGTCAGACATACAGAACTCATTGCCCATGTATTTGCAACAATACTTGTAGATGTATTCTGATCTCACATATGCAACAACTGTTGCATGGTATGACAGTGTGTTTGTTATGGCCAAGGCTTGTGGACCTGGAAGGTCTTCAGTTCAAACCCAACTTGATTTTCTTTGTGACCTCATATAATTCAGTTAACTTCCTTGTATCACAGACTACCAAGGTGTAAAACTAGGTTATAAATCGGGCCCTATCAAATTCACGGTCTATTTTGGTTAATTTCATGGCCATAGGATTTTAAATATCGCAAGTTTAATGATTTCAGCTATTTAAATCTGAAATTTCACAGTGTTGTAATTGTGTGGATCATGACCCAAAAATGAGTTGTGGGGGGCCTCAAGGTCATTGTGGGGCGGGGAGGGGGGTTTGTGGTACTGCTGCCCTTACTTCTGCACTGCTGCTGGCAGTGGTGCTGCCTTCAGAGCTGGGCAGTTGGAGAGCAGCAGCTGCTGGCCGGGAGGCCAGCTCTAAAGGCAGAGCTGCTGCCAGCAGCAGTGCAGAAGTAAGGATGGCATGGTATGGTATTGACACCCTTACTTCTGAGCTGCTGCCTGCAGAGCTGGGCCTTTGACCAGCAGCCACCACTCTTCGGCCGCCCAGCTCTGAAGGCAGCAGCACAGAAGTAAGGGTGGCATGGTATGGTATGGTATTGCCACCCTTATTTCTGCACTACTGCTGGCGGTGCTGCTCTCAGAGCTGGGTGCCTGGCCAACATCTGCTGCTCTCCGGCCACCCAGCTCTGAAGGCAGTGCAGAAGTAAGGGTGGCAATACCATGACCCTCCTAAAATAACCTTGTGACCCCCCTGAAACTCCCTTTTGGGTCAGGCCCCCCTATATGATAAACACTGGTCTCCCCCATGAAATTTGTATAGTATAGGGTAAAAGATCAGTATTCACAGGGGGAGACCAGATTTCACAGAAGATCAGTATTCACAGGGGGAGACGAGATTTCACGGTCCATGACGCATTTTTCATGGCCGTGAATTTGGTAGGATCCTAGTTATAAACAGGACTTTACAAAAATCTGAGACTTCATGTGGGTTATGATAATGTTTATTGAATGATAGTAAATTATTTTTAAACATTGAAAAAATCCAGTATTCCTAGTTTATCAGATTTGCTTTTTTGTAATATATGGCTTTTGTCATGATGATAAATACCAAATGTACATTTTAAAATATTCATATTTTAAGTAATTGAAATAGTTGCTTAGCAGGAGATTGCTTAGCTACTTAGTTTTTACTCCATAAAGCACTCATCAGATGTTGACTAAGGTCCTCTTATCAATGAGAAAAAATAAAACGATATAAAAACTAGTAGGGTTTTTATTTCCATTTGCGCACATGAGATAGACGAGGAAAGAATATTTGAAGGGGTCCATAATCCATGATGGATCATTTGGTGGTGGTATGATAGTACACCATTAAAGACTGCTACCCTCACTCATTATGGCCCAGTTTACATACCGCTTTCAGTGGTAAGCAGTTACATAAAATAGTTCCATTCAGGTCAGTGGAGCTACTTGTGTGAATAAGTGCTCACCATTGAGAGTAAGAGTCTAACAATCTGGCCCTATTATGTAATTTCGGTAGTGGAAAAGGTTCAATGAGGCCATGTTTTTTAAAAAAAAAGAAAGAAACCGGAGACTTACAAAAGACCGCATTGTGTACTGCCCCTTGTTTTATTATTTGTATAGTGAGAGAATAGTGAGAGGGGAAAAAATCATGAATATTTGCAAATGAACTTGCTTTGGCCATGATTGTGCCCCCTTCATGTTTACTTTTTGTGACTGTGTTTGAGTTTTACTGGTATGTATGTTTATAGAAAGTGGATTTCAAAGTTACATGCTCAAGTATTCACAGGAAAATGAAATTTGCATGCATAATTTCATATGCCAGCAAAGCTTGATTACTCATCTAATCAGGAAGCAGTATCATGTGACTTGTCTGACAAATCACAACTAATCAACGTAGCTCAAATAGTGACTATCATAGACTTGGAGCACTTTTGGAATTTATACTTAGAATTGACTAACAAATTTGAGGAAATGAGGATTTGCTTGTGTACAATATGAGGCAAAATCATTGGATCACTTATTTGTTGTGAAATATTCATTAAGCTGTAATTATGTGACTATGACGTTGATGCTAAAAGGTCACCATTTCCATAATAACCTGTAATTGATTTTAAATATATTATGTACATCAAATATTTTCACTTACTCTTTTTCTTATGTGAATTCACATGTTGTATAAAATAGCAGTGTATTTTCTTATGTACATAAATCTTTAACCTTGAAAGAGATGTGTGCTTTGCCACACTGTGTGTATTGAGATCTGTTAAGCAGAAGCATTGCCAGAAGCTGGGAATGGGCAACAAGGAATGGATCACTTGATGATTACCTGTTCATTTCCTCTGGGGCACCTGGCATTGGCCACTGTCGGAAGACAGGATACTGGGCTAGATGGACCCTTGGTCTGACCCAGTATGGCCGTTCTTATGGTCTTATGTAAACAACTACTGGCTGTATGGGATCAAAGACATCCTGATTTAACTTTACTGACTTTGCACCAGGGATGAATTTGGTTCATGGTGTTTCAGTCTATATCTGGTGGCTCTCCAGATGGAAGTTTAGATTCAGTGGAACTCCATACAAATTGAAAGGGTCAAAGGTTAAGCTTGATGTCATAGTCAATTTACACTTTCCCAGTTCAACAGATTTTAATGTTCCAGTTTGAACCGGATGACTGCTGTGTCTGTCTTACATTGTCTCTTCACTACCAGTTTCCAACTTGTCGCTGTACAGCAGGATAGCTGAGTATAAAATTCATTATAGCAAAACAAGTTATAATCTATGTATCTATGTTAAAGTCTGGGTTAGCATCACACATGCCCAGTCTCTGCGCTCAGACTTGGTGACTACATTTGGAGCTGGAGTGCTGAAAGGATAGAGTGGGGAGATAGATATCAGGGGAAGGATTAAATTGGGTTCAGGATTACAAGTATCCAGCATTTTCGCTCAGAACAGGACCACAGTAGCACTAGAGTAAAATTCATGGAAGGTCTAGTCAGTTTTACTCTTAACATCTGCGCTGTGCATAAAATGAAAATGATGATTCCATTAGAAAAGATTCTGTTCTTGTTGGAAGCGAAGGAAGGAAAGCGGTAGGGAGATAGCAGAGGATGTTTTCAAAAAGAGGATCGTAGAATGTAAACTTGAGTGGAGTGGGGAAAAAACCCCAGGGGAAAGAGCAAAAAACAATGCATCAGAAAGTGGAGTAGTGAGAGAAGATCAAACAAATTGGTTTATGTCAGATGGAGATTGTATCTTAATTTCTTTTGGTCCCAATCTCCAGGAATGAAATGTACCTCTAACATTTTAAAATGTTTCTTTTTCTCCGCCTACTCCATCTTTTTTCGGAAAAACGTTTGGGAAGAGTTTAGAAATTAAACATACCAAAGAAGAAAACAGAAATCAAGCATAGTCAGTCAGCAGAGGGATTGCATGTATGTTCTATAGTTCTCATTATGTGTAACTTTCCTCCATTTGCCCCCTAATATATATAGACTAATAACCTGTTCCAAAGGCAGAGGACCTCCAGTGGACATAATTATTCCATTAGAGCTTGGTATGTGGAAAAGCTGGGAATTGGCCTGAGACAAGGCATGGTTGATGTGAAGCAGAACTGTTCTCTTTCAGTATGGGGTTAGGTGTAGGAATAATCTATGCCATCTGTTTCTGATTACTTAAACTCCCATTGTGAGTTCTCCTTGGGATGACGAGGCTGACCATGGGATTGGATTGTCCATGTTCTGACATTAAATGCCGGATCAGTTGGATATACAATATTTTGGCTTCTTGATGTTTTCTAGGATTCTGTCCTGATCTAGCATGCAACATTGAGGCATTGCTGGGGACTAAATATTGGCTAACTCTGGTCCTAGCTGCATACTACAGTATTATTGTTTAATACATTTGTTATGATAGTCCCCAGAGGTTTAGTCAGAATTGGGGCTCAGTTGTGCTAAGGACTGTACAAAACACATTCAAAGACGTGGACTAGGTTTCAAGAAAGCTTACAGTTTAGGTGTGCTATATTTAATCAGCCCAGGTTGGGTGGAAAAGTGGATGATGATAGTGGGAAAGGTGCTTTCTGACCACAGATGTTCAAATCAGGATTTTGGATCCTTAAAATATATGATCCTAAACTGTCACTCTAAGGAAAGACCCCTGTTAAAAATTCTTTCAATATGTAAAGGCAGCAAATTATTTTAAACTAGAACTTCTTTGCTTTACTTAGGTTCTCCTTAGAATCCTTGAGATTGTACACCTCTACCCCGATATAACGCTGTCCTCGGGAGCCAAAAAATCTTACCGCATTATAGGTGAAACCATGTTATGTCAAACTTGCTTTGATCCGCCGGAGTNCTACCCCGATATAACGCTGTCCTCGGGAGCCAAAAAATCTTACCGCATTATAGGTGAAACTATGTTATGTCAAACTTGCTTTGATCCGCCGGAGTGCGCAGCTTTACCACGTTATATCCAAATTCGTGTTATATCGGGTCGCGTTATATCGGGGTAGAGGTGTAGTTGAATTCCTTTCATCTAGCAATGTTGACAACTCCTCATAATTTACCAGAGATCTTTTTAGACAGCATAGGTTCATACTCTTCTTAGTAAGTTATTCTACTGAGGGTACATATAAGGCAAGTCCTAGGATAGATCTGCATTTAGAGGCTTCAGGAGTTGCCTGATGCCATGGAAAGATCATCATCTTGGTACGAGTTTGAGATTGGGGGATCTAGGTGGTATCTGGTAATTGTCCTCAATATTTGTGCTTGAGGGTTTCTGGAGATTGAGAAACCAACCTAATGTTCTTCAGGATAGAAATTTTGAGTTTAGTGGGAAGCTATATGTGGTTTTCTGTTCACTGATGGAATTGTCACAAAAATACTTTTCTATTTGACATTCTTTGTACTCACTGCAAATTATGGTAGAATTTGGGATGATGAAAAGGTAGGAAAGGAAGGGTGTACAGGTGTCTACTAGGGATCTCTCATATAGCAAGATCCCAAAGTCAATCCCAGAGAATTGGTAAAATGGCATGATGCTGATAGTTCTGTCTCTGTGCTTTCCAATTGCTTAACTGATGGGATGCAAGTTTGGGAAAACATTTAAAGAACCATTTTCTCCCCCCACTCCTCTTCCCCTTTCGCAGCCATATGTATTGGTGTATGGTTGACAGTTTCAGAGTATATTCTATCCTAGGATTGTTTGAGGCTATGCTTGTAAACCACCTGAGCTATTTCAGAATGAGGTTTCATGATTCCTCAGGTCCTTTTATTCAACAGAATAAAGTTGTCTGTATTCTGTAAGCTATCTTGATTATTATTCAGCAATTTTCTTCACTTTTTACTATCAACATTTAAAGTCTTAAATAATATACATTTTACACCCAGCATGCCTTCCTGTGTCACTTTATAGCAATTCAGTTCACCAGAGTTTAGAACTACATGCTCTTACTTCATGTTTTAGTGCTTTTTGTTTTTCATTATTGTGTGCGTTAGGGGAAAGAAGCTGGGTTCTCTATGTTAGAATAAGCATTGTGTAGTAAGAGCGAGGACTGCAAGGCAAGAGTTCTGGGTTCTTTTCACACCTCTGATACTAAGTTTCAACTTGTTCAAGTCACTTACTCTCTGTTCTTCAGCTGATCCATCTGTAAAATGGAGATAAGCATACTGTGGTGGCAGGGCTCCGCATAGTCCGCAGTGCACGAGGGGTTAACTCTAGCTTCCTTTGGCACATGTGTTCAGGAGAAGGGGATATAAGAAGGGCTGCTGAAGTGACAGGGACAGGACAGTGCATGGGGGAAGGCAAGACTCCCTATCCCAGCTTTGAGGATGGGGTTGATCCCTAGTCTGTGGTTGCTTGCGTTTTACTGTACAGACGCTCCCCGACTTATGCAATCGTTCCATTCTGGAAAGCCTTGCGTAACCCGAATTTTACGTAAGTCAGAAACTTATATTGTGCAAGCATAAAAAACAAACAATTACAACAAAAATATTGCATTTACCTTAATCCTATTGTTATCCTGGCACACTGAAGGCTGCATTTTGGTGGTAGATGACAATGGGCTTAATTTGTAGATGAGGAAGGAGAGGAGGAGACAGGCATTACATCATCGGGGTCGTCAGAGGGGGCTTTGGAGGTGGAAGGCTATGGATATGTGGATGTTGCAGGCCTTTCAACCTTCCTTACAAACTTATCGAGAGATGACTGGATAGTGGCCTTTTTCTTCTCTTCGTATATCTGTCTTCATATTTCGTCAATGCCTCTGTTCACTTTCAAGAATCGTGAGGAATTGGGTCCATCTTTTCAAACCTTGCCATTGCAGAGTCACGAGGCTATGAGAGCGGAAAGCCTTCCCTTGTAGGAGATGCTACTGCTGTATTCCTCCGCACACCGCACTACAGTACTTTGTGTTTCCGTACGCTACGCAATATTTTCCGCAACTCGAAAATTTTATTTATGCCTTATGGAACTTTTTGCGTAAAGTCGAATTTGCATAAGTCGGGTCTTGCGTAACCCGGGGAGCGTCTATATTTGCTTGTTACTTTGTTTTCATAGAGTTTAAAGACAGATGGGATTATAAGACCATCTAGTCTGACCTCCTGTATATTACAGGCCATCACATTTCACCCATGTACACCTGTGTTGAGCCCAGTAACTTGGGTTAGACTAAAACATTTCGGTTCTGAGGAGACTAAACGATTGTGGGCCACTGGCATAGAACAGGAGAGACTGAGATGCCACCTGTCACAACCGGAACCTGGCCAAAGCAGGAGTTGGAAATCAGGCCGTGTCAGATACCAGGAAGTCAGAGTCTGAGACAGGCCAGAGGGCAAACAGAGAGTCGAATGTCAGGAGGCAGGCAGGGTCAGGTTACCAGGAGATCAGAAGCAGGAGAAAAACTTGAGAGCAGAATCACAACTCAGTAACCAGAGCCAGGCCAGGTTGGGATACCAGGAAGTCAAGCCAGGGGAGCAGGAGCAAGGGAGCACAAGGCACACAGTCCAGAGCAAGGTGGATCTTAGTTGCAAGGTTGACTTCCTGTTCCTGTGCTGGGTTTAAATAGGGGCTGTGGATCACTCAGTAGAGCCATGCAAATCTGCAGATATCCGCTTTATATCTGCATCTGCGGATGCAGTTGTATTGTTTACCATCTTTACAGATCAGATGCGGATCCAAATTTTTGTGTCCGCACAGGGCTCTAACAGTGAGGTAGGGTGCTGGTGTGAATCGTGGATCGGATGCAAGTTAATTATTGTGGATGCGGATCCAAATTTTTGTATCCATGCAGGGCTCTACCAATCAGGACCCCCAGCGTTCTACCAATCAGCTCCCAGGACTGAGGTCCTCTGTCTGAGTTCAGCTCCTATTCTGACAACAGTTAGCAAATCCCTGGGAGCAGGTTGGAATTTGCTAGCTCCAAAGAGCCAGGGTTCAAGGCCTGAGGCCCTGCAATGGCAGGAAATTGATTAGGTGGGATATGCCCAGATGATCCATACTCCATGCTGCAGAGGAAGGTAGAAAATCACCAAAATGCCTGCCAATCTGACAAGGGCAAAATTCCTTTCCAACCCTAAATCTGACAATCAATTGGACCCGCACCCCCACAAGCAGCCGGGCCGCCCTCCCCCAGCACCCGCGGGGCGCCTGGGCAGTTTCCCCTCCCCAAAGTTTTATTCACTGGCATTTTTAGTAAAAGTCACGGACAGGTCACAGGCCCTGAATTTTTGTTTACTGCCTGTGTCCTGTCCGTGACTTTTACTAAAAATACCCATGAGTAAAACGTTGCCTTAATGAGTCCACCACCTCCCTGGTAAGATGTTGCGATATTTAGCTACCCTCTCTGTTAGGAAATTGTGTCTTATTTCAAAGTTGAATTTGTTTAACTTCAACTTTCTGCCATTGGATCTTGTTATGTCTTTGTCAGCAAGGTTCAAGAGCCTCACTATCAGAGCTTTTCCATTTTTAAGTGCCTATGCACAGTGATCAAGTCACCTCTCAGCCTTCTCTTTGATAAACTGAATAGTTTGAGCTGCTTAAGCCTCAGATTGTAAGGCTTGTCTTCCAGTCCCTGGTTCATTTTTGTGGTCCTCCTTTGAACTCTCTCCAGTATTTCTACATTATTCGTGAAGAGTAGACCCCAACTGAACACAGTATTCTAGTAGTGATCTTACAAATGCATTGTACAGAGTTAAGATTATTTCCCTATTTGATTTGTCTTCCCCTTTTTATACATCCAAGGATAACATTAGCCCTTTTTGCTACAGCATTTTATTGGATTGTGACCATTAAACTAGATAATCTAAATGATTCTGTAATAATAATCTGTTGTAATGGGGGGCACTCACCTCTTGAGTGCCTCCTAGGGACTGGGTGTGGTACTTCAGTGCTTTTATCACCCCTTGCGCCTGCTGCAGGCTTCCAGCTGACCTTCGTGGGTCTTTCATGGCTTGACCCTCCAGCCAAGTCAAAGTCCAAATGAACCTCTTCCGGGTTAGTAAAGAGTCTGATAAAGGAACAGTCCTGCTGCCCTTCTATGGTCTTCAGCCCCAGCTCTGGGCCCTTTAAATTCAGCCCTTTGTTTGAGCTCTCAAATAAGCTCTGTCCCCTTCTTGGGGTTTATGCCACTGTGGCCAAGAGGGGAACCCGGGCATGCCCACTACTCCAGGTTCCAACCCAGGGACCCTATAAACCGCATTTAGTCACTGCTCGTTTTCAGTTTGTTGCTGCTGCTTCCCTGTGCTTCTTCCTACCTGGCCCCTTTTAACTTCACATTTACTTCTGGGTTAAAGATCTTAGGTCCTCTCTCTCCCTGAAAACCCAGCTTCAAGCAAATGCAAGAAGAAACAAACTTTGGTTATCCCTAGAGCTCTGTTGGCCGGAGTGGAGTGGAGCACCCTGCCTTGCCTCACCCCTCTGATCCCAGCCAGGAACTGACTTGCTAAGGCTCTGCAGCTCCTTTTAGCTGAGCCTGCTGAGCTCTGATTGGCTGCTTCCGTAAGACCTTTCTAGGCAGGCCTGGAGGACCCACCTTTCCTGCTCCTTTCCTGTCACTTTGGTGCTTCTTGGGGTGGGGTGTAGTAGGATCGTGGGGCCTCCTGTAGGGAGTGATAAAGGCCAGGAACACCATGTCATACCTGTTTTCATTATATAGTACTCAACTGATCTTAGTCATCTGCAGACTTTGTCAGCAAAGATTTTATATTATCATCTAGATTGTTGAAAACTATTGAATAGCATTGGAACAAGAACTGCTCACTGGAGGACCCTTAGAAATGGCCTCGCTCATTGATATTTTCCCATTAACATCAACACTTGCAGATCTGTTGGCCAGTTTTTAATTCATCTACTGTTAACAATGTTGATTTCATATAATGGAAGTTTTTAAAATTTAAAACTGTAATAATGTGGTACTAAGTCAGATGCCTTCGAGAAATCCAGGCATACTATATCAACCTGTTGCTTTTATCACCCAGTTCTGTAGTCCTGTCAAAAATAAACAGGTTTGTTTGACAAGACCTACTTTCCACGAAACAGTGCTGACAGGTATTAGCTATATTTTCAGCTTCTAATTCTTTGTTGACAGTGTCCTGAATAACTGTCCTATTAATTTGCCCCTGATCGATGTCAGGCTAATTGGTCTATAGCTCGCCTTTATCTGCTATCCTTGCTTAACAGTTCTTATTATCTGTTCTGTATATTTTCTGACTAGTCATCCCACCAATCTTTAGGGGGGAACAGAAACACGGTCTAGTTTTTTTTACCAAGCTTTGTGTGTATTTAGCTTCTGACAGATGTAGTGCAGTTTTCAAAACTCCCACAGATGTTACTTGTTCACCAGAAAGAAAAACTTCCTGTTTTGCATCTCTGAACGGGGGATAGAATATGACCGGTTGCATTTTGCAATTTTTATTGTTGTTTCTTTCCTTCCCAAATCCCTATCACAGTTCTTGGGTGCTGGTTCCACAAACATTTTTGACAAAATAGTGCTAATGTGAATCCTCAGAGGGTCCTGGCAAGTCAAACTTTGTTCCAAAGTTGGATTTTGTAAAAATAAGCTTTTAAAAATCCTTCAAAAAGTATTTTTTATTTATATATAATACCAACAGTGTGCTTGTCATTTTATAAACAAATAAGAGAACTTGGTCCCTGTTCCAGGGAGCTTACAGTGTAGTTGAGATGCAGATAAAACTGACAAAAGCAGTATATGGTGTGCAAGTATGAGTTAGAGGTGGTAAAAATCTAGAAGTAGTCAGTGTTGAAAGGCTTCATGGAAGAAGCTATTTTAAGGAGGAGTTTTGAAGGAGGAAGAGTAGATTGGTGTGAGGGGAGGGGACTATTCCAAGTTTAATAGGTGGTTTGAAAGAAAGTTTCCAGACAAGAATGGGGAAAGATATAAAGGAAACAGATATTTATTTCCAGTGGAAGCCATTTTTTAAACTGTTCCTGAAAGATTCACAATCTTGTGTTAATGCAGAAGAACCTGAAAGGGAAAGAGAAATAAGGACAACCCAGGGAATTATAGACAAGTCAGCTTAACTTCTGTACCTGGAAAGATAATGGAGCAAATAATTAAGCAATCAGTTTGCAAACATCTAGAAGATAATAAGGTGATAAGTAACAGCATGGATTTGTCAAGAACAAATCATGTCAAACCAACCTGATAGCTTTCTTTGACAGGGTAACAAACCTTGTGGATAGGGGGGAAGCAGTAGATGTGGTATATTTTGACTTTAGTAAGGCTTTTGATACTGTCTCGCATGACCGTCTCATAAACAAACAAAGGAAATACAACCTAGATGGAGCTACTATAAGGTGGGTGCAAAACTGGTTGTAAAACCGTTCCCAGAGAGTAGTTATCAGTGGTTCCCAGTCATGCTGGAAGGGCATAACAAGTGGGTCCCTCAGGGATCAGTTCTGGGTCCGGTTCTGTTCATCAGTGATTTAGATGATGGCATAGAGAGTACACTTATAAAGTTTGCAAATGATACCAAGCTGGGAGGGGTTGCAAGTGCTTTGGAGGTTAGGATTATAATTCAAAATGATCTGGGCAAACTGGAGAAATGGTCTGAAGTAAATAGGATGAAATTCAATAAGGACAAATGGAAAGTACTCCACTTAGGAAGGAACAATCAGTTGCACACATACAAAATGGGAATGACTGCCTAGGAAGGAGTACTGCGGAAAGGGATTTGGGGGTCAAAGTGGACCACAAGCTAAATATGAGTCAACAATGTAACGCTGTTGCAAAAAAAGCGAACATCATTCTGGGATGTATTAGCAGGAGTGTTGTAAGCAAGACACGAGAAGTAATTCTTCTGCTCTACTCCGCGCTGATTAGGCCTCAATTGGAGTATTTTGTCCAGTTCTGGGCGCCACATTTCAGGAAGGATATGATAAATTGGAGAGAGTCCAGAGAAGAGTGACAAAAATGATTTAAGATCTAGAAAACATGAACCTATGAGGGAAGATTGAAAAAATTGGGTTTGTTTAGTCTGCAAAAGAGAAGACTGAGAAGGGACATGCTAACAGTTTTCAAGTATGTAAAAGGTTTATACAAGGAGGAGGGAGAAAAATTGTTTTTCTTAACCTCTGAGGATAGGACAAGAAGGAATGGGCTTAAATTGCAGCAAGGGAGGTTTAGGTTGGACATTAGGAAAAACTTCCTAACTGTCAGGGTGGTTAAGCACTGGAATAAATTGCCTAGGGAGGTTGTGGAATCTCTCATTGGAGATTTTTAAGAGTAGGTTAGACAAATATCTGTCAGAAATGGTCTAGATAATATTTAGTCCTGCCATAAGTACAGGGGACTGGACTAGATGACTTCTCAAGGTCCCTTCCAGTCCTATGATTCTATGATTAGCAACAGCTCAGTTAATTGTAATTGTCCAAGCCATCTGGTAAAAGTAAATTTCATCCTCTGATTCTATTCTCCAAGCATCCTCTCTCTTTTTGTCCAGGTCCCTTCTTAAAATTAATCACTTTAATCAGCTTTCATAGATTCCAAGGCTAGAAGGGACCATTGTGATCATCTAGTCTAACCTCCTGTATCACACGCCATAGAACTTTCCAAAAATAATTCCAAGAGCATATTTTTTTAGAAAAACATCCAATCTTGACTTAAAAGTTGACAGTGATAGAGAATCCACCACAACCCTTGGTAACTTGTTCCAATGTTTAATCGCTCTCAGTGTTAAAAATGTACATCCTATTTCCAGTCTGAATTTGTGTAGCTTCAACTTCCAGACATTGGATCATGTTATGCATTTCTCTGCTAGATTGAAGAGCCCATAATTAAACATTTGTTCTCCATGTAAGTACTTATAGACTGTAATCAAGTCATCTCTTTTCTCTTTAAGCTAAACTGACTGAGCTCCTTGAGTCTGTTACTACGAGGCATGCTTTCTAATCCTTTAATCATTCTCATGGTTCTTCTCTGAACCCTCTCCAGTTTTTCAACATCCTTCTTGAATTGTGGAGACCAGAACTGGACACAGTGTTCTGGCTGTGGTTGCACAGTGCCAAATAGATGCATATAAAAATGGTAGGTGGGAGAGAGAGTGAGAGAAACAGGCAGTCAGTCAGTCTCCCATCCTATAAGTATCTCCTACATTTTTAGTGTCTAGATGTTTGCATTTACATTTAGCTATATTAAAACACAGATTGTTTGCTTGTGCCGAGTTCAGCAAGCTATCCAGATTGCTCTGTGTTAGTGACTTGACCTCTTAATTATTTACCATTGCCACAATTTTGTGTCATCTGCAAACTTTATCAGTGATGATTTTATGTTTTTCTTCCAGGTTGTTGATAAAAATGTTAAATAGCGTAGGGCCAACAACAGATCCTAGAGGGACCCTATTAAAATCAGTGATGATTCCCCTTTACAAGTGCATTTTGAGATCAATCAGCTAGCCAGCTTTTAATTCACTTAACATGTGCCATGTTAAGTTTATATTATAGTTTTAAAATCAGAATGTCTTGTGGTATCAAGTCAAATGCCTTTCCATCTCTGGACTCTACTCCACCATTTTTCATGAGTCATACCCTAATTTTAATCTTAACTAAAAGACAAAGAAGAACTAACAAGGTGTGTATACAACAATAATCCTATGACGTTGTGACCTTCCTAGTGCCTTGCAGGGTTGCAGCCATAGGTCCTGTTTCTGCTGCCATTGGAATCAGTGGGAGTTTTGTCATTGATTTCAGTGGGAGCAGGATCAAGCCTTTGGACTGTAAATGCCTCAGACAGGGTTTCTAAAGTACTATGCACACACATGTTATGATATAGAAATAATGCATACAATTTTGATTTAAAGTCATTTTCATTTTAGTAGTCTTGATGTTTATAATATAAGGAAATATTAAAAAAAAAGATTAACATCTATTTGAAGTGTCTTACCCACAACAATTAATATCAGAAAACCTCAATGTGTGGCGTCTATTTTTGCATCTATATTTGAAAAAAAGAATATGAATTGTGAAATTCATGTCTATGGTATATGTAGCTATCGTGTTCGGGAGTAGGAGGGAATGAATGGAGAGAAGCAGTGAGCTTAGGTGAGTTGACTACTAAAAATTACCATTTATTTATCATCTTTCATCCAGAAAGGTCCCAAAGTGATTTGCCAACTGTGTGCAGTAATTGCATCCTTTACCTCTGAATTAAAACATGGCAGCTGTTAAGGGCCTGATCCAACCTTCATTGAGGATGGTGAATGGACTTTGAAAATCTTCAGTGGGAGTTGAATTGGGGCCTAATAGCAAACACAAACACTACATAATGGTTTGGAAATGAAATGAAGAGTACCATATTTGTTTGAAATTGCAGAGGGGATATAGGGAGGCATACACTGGAATTTGGCCAAGACACCAAGGGCTTGTCTACACTTGCCGGGAGATCGACGCGTGGCAATCAATGCATTGGTGGTCAATTTAGCGGGTCTAGTAAAGACCCGCTGAATCAACTGCAAATCGCTCTCCTGTCAACTCCTGTATTCCACCAGAACGAGAAGAGTAAGGGGAGTCGACGGGAGAGCGTCGGGAGAGCGTCTTCCGTTGACATCGCATAGTGTGGACCCCGCAGTAAGTAGATCTAAGCTACGTCGACTTGAGTTGTGCTATTAACGTAACTCAAATTGCATAGATTAGATTCACTTTCATGCATAGTGTAGACAAGGCTTAAGATTAACACACCTCTTTGTGAGAAGTGTCAGCATATACTTTAGGAGTAGATCTGAAACTGGTATTCACTACTGGTTAAAGAAGGCACCAGCTTCTATCACTAAGATTAGGCATCTGTCAAGAGTGCCATCTTTTGAAACACCTTTGCCACTTCCTGTAGGACTTAGGTGAGCCTTCCTTCCCAGTAACAACCTTTCTCGGACCTACTTAGTATGTGAGACCAGGCCAACTTTTACTTTATTGGAAAATGCGCCAACCTAGCATCTTCCTCCATTTCTTTGTGGAACTTATTTTTCCCAGTTGTTACGTTGTAGTATTATTTATTGTGTGTATTACTATAGCACATAGGAGCCCCTGACATGGACTAGCACCCCTTTGTACTAGGCGCTGTACAAACCCAGAACAAAAGACAGTCCCTGCCCAAAAGAGCTTGCATTCTAAGTATAAGACAAGAGACAGCAGATGGAAACCGACAGACGGGGAGTACAAAGGGACAATAAGATAATAATGTTGTTCCCTCCCACCGCCCCCAAGATATTAGTAAATTATCTAGAGGGCCAGTAAAACTGGAGATCTTAACTGTGAATTCATTTTCACTAGATTAGTGGATTTTAAAACATTAGCAAATACTTTCAGGCCAGCCTGCAGCATTGCCTCTTGCCTGTTCCTAGAGCACTGCCTGTGGCCTACTGCAGTTTCATGTTCTGCCATGTTTTTGGTTAAAATTAGGTCTACTGAGGCCAGCCAGCATCATACAAAGTGTAAAAAAACATAGTGCAAAATAAAACAGGAGTGAAAATATTATAGAATCATAGAAATGTAGGGCTGGAAGGGACCTTGAGACGTCAAGTCAAGCCCCCTGTGCTGTGGCAGGACCAAGTAAACCTAGACCATCCCTGACAGGAATTTGTCTAACTTTTTTTTAAAAGCTTCCAATGATGCGAATTCCACAACCTCCCGGGGAACCCAGTTCCTTGGCTTAATTATCCTTATAGTTAGAAATGTTTTCCTAATATCTAACTTGAATCTCCCTTGCTGCAGATTAAGCCCATTACTTCTTATCCTACCTTCAGTGGACATGGAGAAGAATTGATCACCATCATCTTTATAACAGCCATTGAGATATTGGAAGACCTGTTATCAGGTCATCCCTCTGTCTTCTTTTCTCAAGACTAAAATGCCATTTTTTTCAGCCTTTCCTCATAGGTCAGGTTTTCTAAACCTATAATAATTTTTTGCTCTCCTCTGGACTCTTTCCAATTTGTCCACATCCTTCCGAAATTGTGGTGCCCAGAATTGAACACAGTACTCTAGCTGGGGCCTCACCAGTGCTGAGTAAAGTGTCTGTGGTCGTTTTTGAAAGAAAATAATCAAACAAATATTACCATGATTGTTTAGTAGTAATTTTGCAGTGTTATATTTTGTTACTGTGGTTCTTTATAAAAGTAAAGGCTAAAGAGCCTGTAGTGGGTTTGCGATCGTCCCTCCCCCTCTGGTTCAGTGGGAGGTCATTTCACCTCTCTACATCATTGGGGCACCACCCACGATCAGGGAATTAGCAAATTGAGCGTGAGGGCCCGAGGCCCCGGTTGTGGGGCAGGGCTGAGCAATAACAAGGCCTAGGCCATCAGGCCGGGCAGAGCAAACAAACAGACCTATGGCTCAGGCCCTGAGGCAGGGCAGAGCTATAAGCAGTCTAGGCACTCAGTGGGTCTCTGACCCTTTTATGCAAGGCAGAGCAGGAGACAGTCTGATGTCTTGGCTCAGGCAGACAGACAAATGCAGGCCTCCTGGCTTCAGGTGGGGAGGCTGCCACCCCAGGGGTGAGGTTGGCAGCAGGAGGTAAGGGGACCCGGGCCCACCCTACTCCACCGGGTCCCAGCCCAGGGCTCTGTCAGTGGCGGAATGTTCTGCCACTGGGTCAGCGGGAATCCACCGCAAAACGCTGACTCGGATTCTAATAGCAAAACCAGACCAACATCTGGTTTCCCTGGACTACTTCCTACCATCATCTGGGTGAGGGCTTCTGTAGTCCAGGGGTCCTCCATCTCTTCAGAGTGTATGGCAAGCAGCAGCCCCAGCAGCTCTTCTCCAGGGTCAGTCTCCTCTAGGGACAGGGCACAGCGCAGCACAGATTCAGCTCCGGGATCCTGCAGTGGTCTGGAGATGTCTGCTTCCTTCCCTTGCTCAGGCTCAGTTGGGCTAAAGGCCCCGCTCCTGCCTTTTATACTTCCCGTCCTGCTCCTTAGCTTCCGGCAGGAGGCATGGGCCCAGCCTAGCTCCACCCACCAGGGATCAGAGAATGGCTCCTCCCACTCTGCCTCACTACAGAGTCCTATTCTGACCTCATTCACATACTGCATATCTCACATTTACATAACAGGGATGAAAAAATAACATAACAGGGATGAAAAAATAACATAAATAACATTATCATCCAGCAGGAGTAAATTTGGTGGTGGTCCATTCTTAATGTGATTTGGTGTTAGGGGAAACTTACTTCTAGGTGTACAAGAAGGAGGAGACTTGTTTACTGAAAAACAGAGTAGAGCCACTGACTTAAGCATGAACTCCCTATGCATTGCAGTGAAGAAGACGACTAATGCTGTCCTTGGCTGTATAAACAGGGAATATAGAGTAAGAGTAAGGAGGTGTTATTACCGCTAAAAATGGCATTGAAAAACTATGCACAGTTCTGGTGTCCATACATAAAAGGATGTTGAAAAATTGGGGAGGGTTTAGAAAAGAGCTACATGAATTATTCGAAGTTTGGAAAATCTGCCTTACAGCGAAAGATTTAAGAATCTCAGTCTATTTAACTTATCAAAGATACTGGACTTGGTGACGCTCCTGAAATATGTGGGGTTATTTTTTGACCTCCTGCCCCTTAAGTTTCACCTGGCAGCAATATTGCTGTGTTGCACTCCATGGCAATTGTACTCTGTCTTGTTATACCCTACGTTATTAAAATTCCTAAAGGACCTTCATACTTGCCGTCCAGTTAGAGTGCTGACTTCCACATGGGACCTCAATGTTGTCCTTCTAAAGTTTGAATTCTCCCGCATGGCCCCACAGTATGCCAACATTTTTATGGCTGACTTAGAACAATGCTTTCTCAGCTCTCGTCCCCTAATGCCCCTACTTTACTCGCGCTACATTGATGACAGCTTCATCATCTGGACCAATGGAAAAGAAGCCCTTGAGGAATTCCATCATGATTTCAACAATTTCCATCCCACCATCAACATCAGCCTGGACCAGTCCACACACGAGATCCACTTCCTGGACACTACAGTGCTAATAAGCGATGGTCACATAAACACCACCCTATACCGGAAACCTACTGACCGCAATACTTACCTACATGCCTCCAGCTTCCATCCAGACCACATCACATGATCCATTGTCTATAGCCAAGCTCTAAGATACAACCACATTTGCTCCAATCCCTCAGACAGAGACAAACACCTACAAGATCTCTATCAAGCATTCTTAAAACTACAATACCCACCTGCTGAAGTGAAGAAACAGGTTGACAGAGCCAGAAGAATACCCAGAAGTCACCTACTCCAGGTCAGGCCCAAGAAAGAAAGTAACAGAATGCCACTAGCCATCACCTTCAGCCCCCAACTAAAACCTCTCCAGCGCATCATCAAGGATCTACAACCTATCCTGAAGGACGATCCCTCACTCTCACAGATCTTGGGAGACAGGCCAGTCCTCGCTTACAGACAGCCCCCTAACCTGAAGCAAATACTCACCAGCAACCACACACCACACAACAAAAACACTAACCCAGGAACCTATCCTTGCAACAAAGCCCATTGCCAACTCTGTCCACATATCTATTCAGGGGACACCATCATAGGACCTAATCACATCAGCCACACTATCAGAGGCTCGTTCACATGCACATCTACCAATGTGATATATGCCATCATGTGCCAGCAATGCCCCTCTGCCATGTACATTGGCCAAACCAGACAGTCTCTACGCAAAAGAATAAATGGACACAAATCAGACGTCAAGAATTATAACATTCAAAAACCAGTCGGAGAACACTTCAACCTCCCTGGTCACTCAATTACAGACCTAAAAGTCACAATTCTTCAACAAAAAAACTTCAAAACCAGACTCCGACGAGAAACTGCAGAACTGGAATTAATTTGCAAACTGGACACCATTAAATTAGGCTTGAATAAAGACTGGGAGTGGATGGGTCATTACACAAAGTAAAAACTATTTTCCCATGCTAATTTTTCCCCTACTGTTACTCACACCTTCTTGTCAACTGTTTGAAACGGGCCATCCTGATTATCACTACAAAAGGTTTTTTTTTTCTCCTGCTGATAATAGCCCATCTTAACTGATTACTCTCGTTATAGTTCACATGGCAACACCCATTTTTTCATGTTCTCTGTGTATATATATATATATATATCTTCCTACTGTATTTTCCACTGCATGCATCCGATGAAGTGGGTATTAGCCCATGAAAGCTTATGCCCAAAGTCTCTAAGGTGCCACAAGTACTCCTCGTTCTTTTTGCTGATACAGACTAACACGGCTACCACTCTGAACCCTTTCACCTACTGTCAGAGTGCTCAGTACACCTTCTTGCCATCAAGCGGTCTGTCTCATGACTAAGGCTGTGAGTCTGTCATGGAGGTCACAGAAGTCACNGACCTGTTTTAGACCGTGTTCCTGTCATCTAATAAACCTCTGTTTTACTGGCTGGCTGAGAGTCACGTCTGACTGCGAAGTGGGGGGTGCTTGCAGGACCTCTGGCTTCCCCAGGACCCCGCCTGGGCGGACTCGCTGTGGGAAGCACACGGAGGGGCATATGCTGAATACTCCAAGGAGAGACCCAGGAGGTGAAGACCTGTGAGCTTCTTGCCCTGAAAACAGTCTGCTCCGAGGGAGAGGAGGCTCCCCAAAGTCCTGGCTGGCTTTGTGGGGAGCAGTTCCAGAGCATCGCCCAGGGACTCCGTGACACTGCCCGTGACCTGTCCATGACTTTTACTAAAAAAAACCCGTGACTAAAACGTAGGCTTACTCATGACCATTACCTCAGAATGGAGAGCCAGCAAGCTGCAATCTTTTACGGTTGGGCCACCTTAAACATTCTTCCACAAGACAATGTGGTGATGGAACCACACTGCTGAGTCCTCCCTAATGTGGTCTCGGAATTTCAGCTGAACTAATCCATCACCTTACCAGTCATCCGACACACTCCACACAGAAGAGGAGAAGCTGTATACTTTTGGATGTCTATAGAGCCTTGCTCTATTATCTCAGCAGAACCAAGCTTTTCAGGATCTCTTCCCACTTCTGTGTGGCCATATCTGGAACACTGAAAGGCCAAGCTGTCTCATTGTGGAGAATCTTGAAGTTGACCACACCATGTATTTTCACTTGCTGTTACCTGACTGGTGAGCCTGTCCCTGTGAATGTCCAGGCACACTCTACCAGGGTGCAGGCAGCATCATCCGTCTTCTTCAGAAATGTGCCAGTTTGAGTTCTCCAAGTCAGCTACATGGAGCATCCACTAATTTTTGTTGCCAGTTCAGATGCCAAGTTCAGGAGAACAGTACTTCAGTTTCTGTTTGACTGACTGATACAGCTACATTCCCACCATCCAGGGAGGATGCTGCTTGCCAGTCAGCTATGGGGAGCCACACTGACACGCATTCAAAGAAAGAATGGTTACTTACCATATATATATATATGAGTGAAGAACTAGCAGGTTGGACACTTGCCATGTTCTGTTTTGCTGCCATTGGCAGCAAACAGGAACTGACAGCGGGTCATTCCCCCCTTTCAGGGCCGGCTTTAGACTGATTTCCCCCGATTCCCCCAAATCGGGCCCCGCACCCTAAAGAAGAGCGCCTAATTTAGGCGCCTTTTTTATTTTTGCTCACCCGGCAGCGGTCCAGGTCTTCGGTGGCGGGCCCTTCACTCGCTCCGGGTCTTCCGCGGCACTTCGGCAGCGGTGAGTGAAGGACCCGCTGCCGAAGTGCCGCCCAAGACCCGGACCGCCGCCGGGTATTCGAATCGGGCCCCGCACTTCCTAAAGCTGGCCCTGCCCCCTTTGTCCCCCCCTCCACACACTCTTTATGCCCTCTTACAGGAGTACATAGAGGCACAGGGTGCATGTGGGGCCCGATGGACACTGCTAGTTTAAAAAAAAAAAAATCCAATCTCATGCTTGAGGTGCATGCATATCTGCAGTGGGATCCATGCTGACTATAACGTGGAAGGACTACAATCACTGTAGAGTAGGTAACCCTTCTTTCTCACATGTAATCAGTTGCCTCCAGGAGCTGGTGCTTTAAGAAAAACACCAAATATTGCAAGACTTGCAATAAAATTGTGAGAGTTGGCAACACTGCTCCCCACCTCAACATGACCACCTTTCATAGGCGCCGACTCCATGGGTGCTCCAGAGCTGGACCACCCATAGAAAAAAATTAGTGAGTACTTAGCACGCACTGGCAGCCAGCTCCGCCCCTCCCCTGCAGTGCCTCCCGCCCACTAGTGGTTCCACCAATCACCTCCTCTCCCTCCCTCCCAGCACCTCCCGCTCGCAGTTATCAGCTGTTCTGTGGTGTGCAGGAGACACTGGGGGTGGGAGGGAGGAACGGGGGTAGGGTGTGCTGGGGGAGGGGGCGAAACTGGACGGGAAGAGGTGAAGCGAGGGCGGGAAGAGGTGGGACGGGGTGGGGCCTTGGGAGAAGGAATGCAGTGGGTGCAGGGCCTGGGGCTGAGCGGAGGTTGAGCACCCCCAGAGAATGGAAGATGCAGCACTTGTGCCATGTTTTACATCCACTTGCTTGACAAACTGTCAGTAAAGCTTTGTGCAAATACAGTTTTGCAGATTGAGACATGGATATAAGTAGTGGATCAGCAGCACTCACAAAGGTTAAAAAAGCAAGATGAAAGGTATCATTACATCTTTGACTTATTTTTTTTTTAGATACAGAAAACCCATGAACTTTACAGCACATTTCCTAAATATTTATTAGAACACTGCATATAATGATGTGGTATCTGTTGTCTTGAAGTAAAGACATTGTCATCTGAAACAGTAAATGATTTTAAAAAGCCCTCTTTTTGTTAGGTTTCAGAAAAAATTTCCAGTCTGACTTGATAATTGTAGACCTTTATTTATGGCAAATGAAAGCTGCTCCTCAGCTATGATACATTGAAGAATATTGTCCTTCCTTTAGGTATGCATGTTTTTAAAATTACATGAGCGAATTAAGCTGTTGTAATTTATTAGTCTTTCGGTTCCTTTAAAGCTGTGGCACAATTCGTAGTGAATAGATAGGTGGGTTTTGTTACAGCAATGTGTTCTTGTAGCAATTGTGTGTATGTAACTAGAAAGTCGTACGTGTGTGCATTTACATGAAGGCTTGCATTTTTTGCCTGCTGAACGATTGGGATGGAATGATGTTAGTATGTACCAGACACAAGAAATATTTTTAGATCCTTGCTTAATCTCCAGTATGTCCATTTACATGCATTGTTCCTCCCTTACCCCCACTAGCTTTTTGGAGTTTTCACTGGTATTATAGTAAAATGCACATATATTAAATAATGGATGAGTAAAACTTGGTTTGGTAAAAATATCAAACCTCCGAGTTGCTCTTACTTGTAAGTGAGATCCAGTGCTTTAATGTTTTTCAGCACCAGGGTCTCGAAAGCTTTCTTTTGCAGGTAATGTAAATGGTTTGTCCCTGTCTGTGCCAGCATCCAAACTCTTTTCATCCCTAGTGGGAGACCTGTGATTGACATCTGTTGTCAGTTAGAGATTACTGACAGGGCCTCAGTGTATAGAGGGCTTCCCCTCTGAAACTGACTAGGCACTTGTAACTTTCACTTAGTGCTACTGCAAATTCCCCACCCCCTCTAGGATTCTCAGGTAAGCTAATTATAAATGGAGAGAAGGGGACAGGGAAAAAGGCATGATACCCCACAATGCTGTACTGAAAATAAATCCCCAGAGTATGGAGATTTTTTTCCTAAAGATGCGTGGATTAAATATATTCTACCTGTATATCTTTATTTTAAAATGTTTAATTTAGGAGAACCAGCAATACAGTTTACTGTAAGATACAATGAAACATAATAGTTTAATACCTTTATAGCTCCTTCTAGCTGATGATCTCAGAGGATTTAGCAAACTGTTAGTGAATAAGACTTCACAGTCTCCTTGTGACCTAGATACCTAAATATTATTTTACAGATAGAGAAACAGAGGAATAGAGAGGCTAAATGACTTGCTCAAAGTCATATCGCAAGACTGTGGTGGAAGCAAGAACATAACTCACATCTCCCAACTTCCACTTCTGTAGTATTAATCACTATGTCATGCTTTCTCCCATGGATTGTAAATAGGAGTTGGACGAGTATGTTCAGGACACCCAGAGCTTTGTATGGCATTACTTTGTGTGGAGTCTGCGTTGGATGGAAATCTAAAGAAATGAATACAAGTTTAGTTTAATTTATAATTGCAATATTCAATATGTTTACAATAACATAGAAAATTTACTTTATTCTCAATTTTCTTGCAGCATGTAGTCAGTTACACTTGTGCAAAGATGATGTAAAATGGTACCAAAATAGAATGGAAGCATTTTATGCCCTGCTTTGCATTCACTTTATGCTGCTATAAATGACTACATAAAGTATAAGGCAGTGGAGAACCAGGCCCAGTGTTTTTAAAGCAGATCTTCCAAAAAAAAAAAAAAAAAGCATATTAAACTTAAGTTCCTCATCATGGAATGCGCCCTCCAGCCAACCTTGGATCCAGGCCCAGATATCTCCCCATCTACCCTGCAATCCCCCACGTACATTGATCTCCGAGTGAGCACAGTGTCCCATCCATCTCCATATTCCACTGGTCTAAGTTGTTTGCAGGATGAGAACACAGGAGAGGGTACTGGTAAAGCTCCCAAGAGGAGGAGTCCGGAGTCTTCTTACAGAGTGCCTACTTCAAAAAAGCCTTTGTCACCATCTCGGAGACCTTGGTCCTGGGAAAAGTACTGCTGAGGCTCCAGGCTTCTCCGGTACTGGGAACTCCTCAAAGACCCATGGTGCCAAGCATATCTCAGCACCAAAGTTGTCCGCTGTACCTTCCAAGCATGACCACTCCAGCAAAGACCCTGAAAGATCTGTCTCTAGAATGTCTTTAACATCAACAGATTTTTCAGTGCCACTTCTGGTACCTAAATAGATGACCCAGGCTCCAACATCAGTACCTTTGAGGTCAACATCTTCAGTACCAGCGCTATAAACTAGACAGATACTCTTGAAAAAATCAACATCCTCTGCAACCTCATCTGGTCCTGACAAAGGTTCATCTGAGACCACAGGAGTTTAGGTTCCCCAAAGACTTGTTGGTATCTGATGAGCTGGAGTCTCATTTATTAATGGGTGCCAAATTGCAATGGGTACTGAGATCTGCATGGTCTCTGAGACCTTACCTTTCTCCAGTACCCTCAGGTTCTGTGGTATCATCTGCACCAGGGGGACAGCCATCCTTACCTCCAGTGTCTGCTCTGCCTCTGACCAATGCTGAAGACTCCTCTTCAGATTCTCAGATAGAATCATAGATATCTGTGCAGGGATCCACTACTTCTCTCCTGACTCCTTAACTGAAAAAGAAGCCCCAAGAGCAGGACAATCTTGTGCCCTTGTCACTGGTATGACCAGCACTGGATGCCTCCCCCTCTATCTTATGCCCCCATCCATGACCATACTGGGACCCATCATCAGCTTTCAAGAGCTCCTAGTTATACCTTTTGAGGATCATCATGGAAGGCAGTCTCCTGCTCCATCTCTTGCTCCCAAACAGCACCAACCACAGGAGGAGTCGTTTGAAGAGCAAGAGGCTAGAGCAGACAAGGAGGTGACAACACATATTGTTATCGCCTCATCTTCACCAGATGAGGCTGTGATGCCCATTCTGCCTTCTTACACTGTACTATGTCCTAGCAAAAAATTCTGAGTGTTTATTTTTGAACACTCCACCCAACTGTCTAGTTGTGGAGGCTGTAAATGTGCCTGGTAGACAATACCACACTAAGTCTACACTGTACGGTAAAGACCAAGAAGCACCTCAACCTCTTTTGGGCGTAAAAGCTATTTTTTCGTGGCCCTCCAGTTTAGAATGGGGTGTTATCAGGCTTTGATGTCAATTATAGTAAACTCAACACTTTTATTGATCATCTTCCCCTGGAATACCAAGAACAGTTCCAGGCATCATAGCAGAGGATCAGCTCTTAGCAAGGATAAAGTTGCAAGCCTCCCTAGATGCAGCGGACACCGCAGCTCGTTCCATCTCTACTGCTGTCACTATGCTTTGAGCATCTTGGTTGCAGCTGTCAGGATTTCCTAGGGAGTTCCAGAATACCATAGAAGACCTTCCTTTTGACAGGCTGAAACTTTTCAGTGAGTCCAACAATGAATCCTTGCACACCTTGAAGGATTTGGGGGCCACTGTGGTTTCTTGGTGTACATATACACCTGCAAGTTAAAGAAAATTTAGCAGATCACAACTGCAGAGAACGTATCTAGTACAGTTCTCCAACCTTTGTAGACATGCTGAATCACATGAGACTGATGTATCAAAAGAAGAGACCTCCTGCCATGACAACTGCCCCCATGTAGCCCTCTTCATCAAAATGGACGTGTTGATGAGGATTTGATTGAGGGTCTGGCACATCCCAACCTCAGGAATGTTCAGCTGCACCACCCTATCCACCTCCCTCATTTTGGAGACTGTATGTCCCATTTTTGCTTTGCATGAGAGCAAATTACATCCAACAAATGGGTTTTGGAGGTTATAACATCAGGTTACTCCATCCATTCTACCTGTCGCTTTACAGGAGCCCATCTTACAACCATTTGCTAAGATAAGAAGTAATCTCTTTACTATGCATAGGGACCACAGAACCAGTTCCAGTCCAGCACAGGGGGGAGAGATTCTGTTCCAAGTATTTTCTAGCTCCAAAAAAGAATGGGGGATGGAGACCAATATTAAATCTGAGACTTCGAAACACCTTCATGAAATCACAGAAATTCAGGATGTTAACTCTAGCAGCTACAATTCCAGTATTAGATTCCAGGGATTGGTTTGCAGCTCTTGACTTTTAGGATGCATACTGTCATGTTGCCGCTCATCCATCTCACAAAAAGCTTTTTTGTTTCACAGTTGGCCAAAATCACTTCTAGTATCGAGTACTCCCCTTCAGCCTCTTATCTGCTCCAAGGGTTTTCTCCAGTCCTGGCAATAGTACCCACTCACCTTCATTGGCAAGGAATAATTATCTTTCCCTTGAGATATTTCTCTCAAGATTACGAGTGGGAACTGGACTCTTGGATCCTCAAACAGATTTTCCTGATGTGAGGATTTCTGGACGTGGACATCTTTGTAACCACAACTAACACAAATTGCAAGAAATTCTGCTTGAGTGACACAGGTCCTTGGGAGATGCCTTTCTTATTCCTTGAACAAGGGGCCTTCTCTATGCATATCTTCTGATTCTGAGGACATTGAACAAGATCAAACAAGGCAAAGCCAGAATCATTTTATTTGCACTGACTTGACCAAGACAAGTCCAGTACCCTTACCCGATTCTTCTTGCTTCCCGTCCGGCGTTGGAACTTCCAACCATTTCCCATCTGCTGTCTCAGTACTCCAGTTGGATTCTCCATTCCAACCTGGCTATCCTCCAATTCAGAGCTTGGTTCCTCAGTAGTTCTTGGGGATAGATGTTTCCTGTTCGACAGTGGTACAATAGGTCCTATAAAACAGGAGAAAGATCTCTGCTATAAATATTTACCTTTTAAAAGTGGAAGAGATTTCATCATTGTTGTATCCAGTGGCAGTTTCACCTGTTCATTCTTCCCTTTCTGCAGTCCTTTTGGATTTTAAAGAATTCAGATTTTTCTCTGAATTTGTTGGAGTTCATTTGGTGGCAATTACAGCCTTTCATTCCCCTGTGTAGGGATTCTCAGTCTTTGCTTATCCCACAATGGCAGTATTCATCAAGGGACTGGTTAACCTTTTCTTGCAAATGAGAGAGTCTACTCCCATATGGGATTTGATCTTGGTCCTTAATAGTCACATGACACTTCCACTTGAACTGCTAGCTAAGTGTTCTCTGCTGCACTTATCTATGAAAAGACACTGTTATTGGCCTTCACGTCTCTCCACAGATTTGGGGAATTAGGAGCACTGGTGGCTGATTCCTCCCCTCTGCCCCTTCACTTTTTTTTTTCTTTCAAATATAAGGTATAGTTATGTCCATATCCCAAGTTCATACCTAAAATATTCTTGCTTGCTATCAGGCTGTTAATGTTCAATCCCCTTCAAGAATAATAGCCCATTTTACAAGATCCCAAGGAACCTCAATGACATCATTTAAAAAATGTGCCAGTTGCTGAAATTTGCAAAGCGGTAACCTGGGAATCAGTGCACACTTTTTCCAAACACTACGCCCTGGTACATACCACTAGATCAGATGTGGCTGTTGGCATAGCAGTCCTTTCTTCAGTATTGGATCCAGCTTCAAAGCTCTCCCTCCTCCTTTAGGGGAGTCACTGGACCTGAGACACCACTAGTAGAAAAAGTTATTCACCTTGTGCAGTAACTGGAGTTCTTCGAGATGTGTCCCCCCCACAACTCCCCAGGTGCTCCACTACCCACCCTCCTTTCTTCTGCTTTGGAGTTCTGTCTCGCGGGAGTTCACGGTAGGGAAGGGACTGAGAATGGTTTGCCCATGCACCTGTATATATCCTTGGTGCAGGGCATGGGGATGTCTGAAGAGCATCTGCAGTCAGAATGCTCACTGCTACCGAAAATCGCCAGTCAAAGGCGTATGGGGCACAAGTGCACCTGAAGTGGAGCAACTGTAGGGACATGCATCTTGAAGAAATCCCAGTTATTGTACAAGGTGAATAACCTCTCCTTTTTTAGTTCACCTACTCCTGTTAATTCTATTTTGTATTTTCCTTTCAAACCTAGTCTATTTAGTCACAGGCTGGTTTTCAGATCTCAATCCTCTTCTTTCCCCACACTCCGTGTAACCCTCTTCTGTATTCAGTTCCTACAGAATCTCTTCTCTTATTTGTTCTTTGCTTATTTGGTCCCCTTAGTTACCCGCTCCCCTGTCACTTTCTCTGCCCTATCCCACCATCCTCCTTTTCACACCCCTGTCCGTCTCGTAAGTCCAGAAATATGCTGTCCTGGAGTCTGGTGCAACTATGTGTGTGCCACTCCCAACAGCTTCTAGCTGCACTCTTTCTGCTGTCAAGGCAAACACAGATCTTACTATTATCATGATTTGTATTACCATAGCGCCTAAGGGCCCTAGTCAAGGACTGGGACACCACTGTGCTAGGTGCTGTACAAACAGAACAAAAAGACTCTGTCCCAGAGAGCTTACATTCTAAATGTAAGACGAGATAACCTGATACAATACAAACAGGTGTGGGAAATGGAGACAGTATTCAGTAGGATTGGCAGCAGCCTAACTATTGTCAAGGGATCACAGAATAGGCGAGTTTTGAGGAGGGATTTGAAGGTGAATAAAGAGGTAGCTTTGCAGATGTTTACAGGGAGTGCCTCCCAAGCATGAGTGGCAGCATGGGAGAAAGCACCAAGGTGCTTGTTTGAAAATTTAACAAGTGAACTATGGTGGCTGGCATCATGGGCCAATAGGAGGTAGGAGTCAACCTCTTGACACTGAATGAGAGGTGATAGGTGGGGTGGGAGATAGGCTCTGAAGGGCATGGAAAGTGAAGACAAGTTTATATTTGATACAATAGAGGAGGGGTAACCACTGGAGGGATGCAAAAAGAGGGGTGATGTGGTCAAAGTGACGAGCTAGGAAAATGATCGTTGCAGCAGCATTCTGAAGGGTTATAAGCGGCTCAAGTTTGCATTTGTCAAGGCCAAAGAAAAGGATGTTGCAGTAGGAGGAGAGGAGAGCCTGGACCAGAGTTTTAGCTGTGTGGATGGATAGGAACATTTTAGAGATGTTATGCAAAAGGAATCAGCAAGATTAAGACATACATAGTCTGAACGTGAGGACCTATAAGGAGTTCAGAGTCGAAGATGAAGCTTAGGTTACGAGCTTGTGTGACAGGCAGGATAGTGGTGAGTATGATGATTCAGAAATGAGGTAGCAGGGAGGGCTTTTAAGAGATCTGTTTTAGTTATGTTGAGCTTGAGCTGAGGCTAGACATCCACAAGAAGATGTCAGAGACACAGGCCAAAATTTTAGTTTGGACAGAAGGAGACAGGTCTCGAGTACAGGGGTAGATCTGTGAGTCGTCAGCAGAGACAGCGAGGACTGGAGAATTTGTTTGTGGGTGATATTACCCAGAGAAAGGTGTTGAGGGAGAAGAGAAGGGGACCAAGGACAGAGAGCTGTGGGACCCCTTCCCCTCTCTGTCCCCCCCCCCCAAAAAAAGTTGGAAGGCGGATGAGGAGGATCCTCTGCAGGAATGATTAATGAGGTAGGAGACAAATCAGGAGATCAGTCATGGAAACCAAAGAAGCCAAAATACTAAGAAGAGGAGCATGCTCAGTAGTGTCAAAGGTGGCTGAGAGGATGAGGATGAAGTACTGGTTCTGAGATTAGACTGAGAAGGGGTCAGACTTTGACAAAAGCAGTTTCAGTGGAGTGTAAAAGATGGAAGCTGGATTGGAGAGGGTTTAGGATAGAATTGGAGGAGAGGATCTCCAGACAACAATTGTAAATAGTGAGTTAATGAGCTTGGAGGTGAAAGGGAGAAGAGAGATGGGGTGGTAGTTGGAGAGGTAAGTGGGGTCACTGGTGTGTTCTATTTTTAATAAGGAGAGAGTGCAGTGTGCTTGTATTGTGAGTGGAAATAGCCAGAGGGGGGAGAGAGAGTAAGGGGGGGGATGCAAGTGAGTGTGAGGGAGATTGGGGATGGGATGGGGTCACTGGGGCAAGTGGAGGGAATATAGGAAGAGAGCAGGTAAGAAACTTGTGTGTCAGTGACTGTGGAGAAGGAAGAGAGTTGTGTGGGAGAGGGAGGGAAGGTAAATCGAGGGCAGGGGAGGCCACATTTTGTCAATTTTCTCTTGGAAGTAATTGGTAAGATCCTGTTGGGAGAGAGAAGTGGAGGCAGATGGGGGAGGGTTTGAGGAGTGCATCAAAGGGACAAAAAGGGGACTGGGAGTGGGCATGGAATTCAATTAAGATGGAGAAGTAGAGTTGCTTAGCAAGGAAAATGGAAGTACTGAAGCAAGAGAAGATGAATTTGTAGTGGAGGAAGTCAGCCTCATGATAGGATTTCTAGAGGAGCAACAGAGGAAGCAGATATTGGGGATGAGCCAGGGCTGGGGGTTGGCAGGGTGAACCTTGGGATGGGAACAAGGGCAAAAGAGTCAAGGGTGGAGGAGAGTGAAGTATGGAGTGAATCAACAACCACATCAACGGAAAAATGGAAAAGAGGACAGGAAGGAGAGGTCATAGATGCTGATGGATTGGAGGTCACAGAAGGCTGAGTACTATCTGGGGTCAGGGAGTGGAGATGGGGTTGCTGGCCAATGCTGAAAGACCAGGTGATGGTTGGAGAGGGGAAACTCAGCAACAGAGATATCAGCGTTGCCAGGTTCAAGTGAACAGCCCTTTTGGTGAGTGTGCGTGTTGAACCAGGGCTGTGGGTTGAATGAAGGGGTGAGGGCGGGGAAATGTGCAGCTAAGGGGTTCGATGGGCCATCAGCATGAAAGCTGAAGTCACTGAAGGTGAGCGTGGGAGACTGCAAGAAGAGGAAGAGAGAGGGCCAGGAGTTGATGGGGAGGAGTTGGGTGGCTGGTACGTGACAGCATCATGGGAGGGGAGACGAGAGTTAGATGCAGCATGTTCAAAAGAGAAGAAAGATTAGGAAGGGGAAGAAGGAAGTGGTTGGAAGCAGCAGGAACAGAAGAGCAGAAGCCCAACATCCCCACCACGGTCTGATACGGGGTGGGGTGTGAGATCCCGTCAGAGAGGGCTGCTCTGTACAGGCCGTGTCAGACAAAGGGATCCAGATCTCTCTCAGAGCCAGAGGCCTGAGCGAGTGAAAGAAGTTGTGGATGGAAGAGATCTTTTTAGAGGTGGAGTGTGTGTTCCAGAGACAGCAAGAGGAAGGATGAGGTCATGAAGGGTGGTATTTGAGTGGCGGGGATGCATGTAGGATGTAGAGAATGTGCGGGGTGAAGGTAGGGCCGGGGTGAGATGAGGCAGAGAAGAGTGCAGCACTAGTCTGTGGACCCAGGCTGGGAGGCTCACTCCCAGATGCAGTGTAGACAGACCCTAAGGGGCTAAGATCCTGTCTCTGCTGTCTCTCTGTGTGTGTGTGGGGAGGGGGGAAAGAGGGCGGGTTATGTAAAAAAATACACCGCTACCTCAATATAACGCCACCCGATATAACACGAATTCTGATATAACGCGGTAAAGCAGGGCTCCGGGAGGGGCGGGGCTGTGCACTCCGGTGGATCAAAGCAAGTTCAATAGAACGCGGTTTCATCTATAACACGGTAAGATTTTTTGGCTCCTGAGGACAGCGTTCTATCGAGGTAGAGGTGTACTGCAAGTCACTGCATCAGTACTCTGGAAACCTGGTGACACTATTTTCTTTCATGCCCTCACTTTCAGATGGTCTGTGCTTCAAATATCATTTTTTATCACATTCTGCTACAATGCTTAAAAACAAACAGCCACGTGGCAAAACCAAATGGTAGACTGAGATATACCACTTCCAACAATTTTCCCAAAAGATGCCTCAAGGAGACAGAATACGATAAAATCACACTTAAATCTTACACAATTTTGAAAATATATAAAGTACTATACAGGTATTTAACTAAGTAATCTGAACAGCAGCTCTCTGAAGAAAAGTATTGTCATCCCCATTTTAAAGAATAAGCAAAGGGGTTAACTTACAGAGAGATTGTCTTTCCCAAGTCCGCACAGCAATATTGGTGACAACCGTAGTATTTCTGGCTCCTAGTCCTGAGCTTAGTCTACAGATCATACTGCTTCTTTGGGCTTTAGTGAGACGAGGAAGCATTTATAAGTGCATTTCTGCTTCAGAGTTGCTGTCCTGTGTCATGCTTTTTTCAGGTAGAGAAAACACACACACCCACCACATTAAAGCGCTGCCATAGCAGCGCTTTCATGTGGCTTGTGTAGTCGTGGCATAGCACTGGGAGAGAAAACTAAAGCTAAAAAACCATCTCTACGAGGGGCATAGCTACCAGCGCTGGGAGCACAGTTGGGAGCTGGGAGCACAGTTACAGCACTGAAACTTGCAGCGCTCAGGGGAGTGTTTTTTCACCCCCCTGAGCGAGAAAGTTGCAGCGCTGTAAAGTGCCAGTGTAGACAAGCCCTTAGATTGTAAGATCTTTGGGGACATAGACAGTCTCTTTATTATGTATGTATAGTGCCCAGCACAATAAAACCCTGCTTATGTTTGAGGCTTTTAAGTGTTATCACAATACAAGTAACAATACAGGAGTAATAATTAGTTGGACAAGTCACTTAACTACTTTGTGTCTCCGTTTCCCCCACCTGTAGTATGATCTTAATATTTTGCAAAGTTGGCAAAGTGCTTTGAGATCTTTGCTTGGATGATGTAATTAAAGCCTGAAGTAGTGTCTCTCTGTGACAAACTTGCAGCTTTTCTGGGAAAAGCAACATCCATGCCTCTCTCTTGAAACTCTTCACTCCATTTGGAATGTTTTCCTGGCCTGAGCTTCAGGTCCAGGGAAGTTCAAGGGTTTTTCTACCTTCAAATTGTTTTTAGTTCTGTCATTTCAAAATTCTTTTTCGGTCCTGGGAATCTGAGAGAATAGCTATTAATGTGTCACCATTAGTGGTCAAAATCCTGGAGGACGCATACTGTTGCTCTTTTCAATATATACATTGGTTCATCTTTTTTATTTAATTTGACTAAACTGACCCAAAAATGTTTCCATGAATTCAGTCAGGTCAAGGAGCTCTTTCACAGTGAGGACCTCCAGAATTCTAATAGTAGTGTTGTGTGCTCTGTCCTGGTTTCTGAGCTGCTCCAGTCTTCTTTCCATTACAAGATTGCTTTTAATCAGGAGTTTATGTGGCCTTCCTCTACCAGTGTAGTTTTTCCCCCTACTGTGTCTAGGAGCTTATCCTGGCTGATAAGTTTGCCATCTTGTATAATTTGCATAGTTTATGTGAAGGTGAGTCAAATATGTCTAATAGGGATGCCAGAGAGGTTTGCAGGTTATCAGGATCTGTTTAATGCTTTGCTATATTTCTTTTATTTTACTTTCTGCTCATGAGGTGTTTCCCATTTCTCCCTCCACAGTCTGCTTTGCAGATAAGAGTTCTGCTTGTGTCTGGTTCACCAGTGAAGTTGATTTTGACACATAGACAACCTGCACATCTGATTTGATTTTCATTATTTTTTCCAAATATCCAATTTTTGCTTCTCCAAGAGCCTAAAAGCATTTCACTTCATTGGGGAGCCTTTCACAGCCTATAAAACAGTCTTACAAGATAATCTTACGTATGTGTGCGTTCCTTCCCATTAAGGCCTGTTCCTGTACCTATTGAAATAGATGGCAACACTCTTATTGATTCTAGTGAATACAGGATCAGGCCTATAATGAGCCACCTCACTTGCCTCCTTTGCCAACGACTCTTTTTTTTTTTTTTTTTTTTTAGTGGGTTAGGGTTTTTTTCATTTAAAAATGGGAACAAATTTTCAAATTCAAGTTTGGGGACTTAGTAGTTCAATTCCTGTTAATGTCACTGGGAGCCGTACAATTATATGGGTGCACCTCACTTAGAAGATCTGTACCCTTTTGTACAATTGTCATGATGGAATCATACTGCTCCAATCATCAAATTATTAGATTACATCTCCATGTTTGCATTCTGTAAGTATGGTGAAATAGGGTGATTCGAATCTAGCATGTGAAATCAAACTTAGTATTAGAATTGGAAGAATACTTCTTACAATAGTGGGTGGGGGGGGGAAAGATGCTTGAAATCTTTTTCTACAGCTTGCTCTCTGATAGAATTTTAGCAGATATGACTTCACTCATAACTTCATCAGCAGTTTTGCAATAAGTTTGATATTTTGTAAAGCTCTGTTTCCAAAAAAGGTCCTGTAAGGTTATTGAAACATCCAGTTTTAAATTGCTTGTAAATTATCTTGGAATGTAAACAATGATTCCAAGCCAGCTGTGAGAGAGAACGAGCAAGAGCATTATTTTAGTAAGAATTCAGATGTATTTTGATAACGAACAATTGGGCATTAATGCCTACCACATTTCTTACATGAAAAAGTTGCCAGTAATGTAAACCTTTTTTTCTGGCAAGGGGAGGTGTCATTATAGTTTAGTTTATGGTAGAGTGACTTTATCGCTGTTGAACTTCCTACTTGTATTAAACCTGTATGAACTAGTTGGGAATATGGGAGATAGTCATTTCCATTTGATGTTTCACTTTGACTTAGAATTGCACCATAGGTATCAAAAAAATTATTAAAGTGGAGTTTGATTGATGGAACATGATCGCATTCTCCTTGCTGTACATTACACTTCTAACCGAAAACTAAACCTTCTCAATATATATAGCTATGTTTGTAGGTCGAGATTTCAAAACCTACTACAGGATTTAATCACATGCAACTCCACCGAAATTACTGTGAATTGTGTGGCTAAATTCACTAATTAACTTTGGAAATCACAATAATACTGTCCAATGAAAAATAACCCCAAATTTCTCCCACTTAAAAAATTTGTAAGCAATTGCAATTGAAATTAGCAAGTTTTGGTTCTTATTTTACAACTAAACATTTGTTTCACTCTGTTATCCCCAGATATAAAACTAGGTTAAAATGGAGTTAAGGTTGAGAGAGCACAGTGGTATCTGAAGGTTTAAAAACATAAGAGGAATTTGTAATTATCCCCCAAATGGGGGATAATTGCATATGAAGGAAATTAGGGATAAGGTTAAACTTAAGGGAAATTCAAACATGTTTAGGTATGGAAATTCACAGTTAAGGCATCCAAATAACCTTAACTTTGCCCCGTAGTAATGCTGTGCAATAACTATACACCTATGAGTAATGCCTTTTTAGTGTTTGTGGTCTGTTATTAAGTAATACTAGTTGTTAAAGACATAATTTTTTCATATTTTTCCCTCAAGGAAAAAAGTTCTATTTTCATTAGGGGAAATAAGTTCAGTTAAGTTAACTACAAAGAAAGTTTGGTTTTCTTGAAGTCCAAAACTGTGAGCCCAGTTTCAAAGTGTGGCCACTTGAGTCCCACATTTAGTCTTCATATTAAACACCCTAATAGACCTTACTAGAATAAAGGTTACTGTTGTGGACTTACAAAGCAAACACATTGTTCAGTATGAAAGCTGGGCTTAGGCACCTTCCTCCTCCTCTGGCCATTGCTAACAAGGTTTGTTTAATCTGTTAGCACTGATTGAGGCAAATCCACTGGTTTTCAGAGACTTCCTTGCTTAAAGACATTCCATCTAGAAGGCTTGGAAAATTAAATGGATTGTTCAAATTTTCAGCTACCATAACTACCAAATCTCCTGTCCAGAGCAAAGAGGAAGGAGAAGACTGCTATTTAAGCCTGTGATACAGTTCTGGTCACCCCATCTCAAAAAATATATATTAGAATTGGGGAAGGTACAGAGAAGAGCATCTAAAATGATTAGGAGTATGGAATAGCTTCCATACAAGGAGAGAGTAAAAATATGGGGATTGTTCAGTTTACAAAAGTGGCAACTAAGGGGAGATATGATAGAGGTCTATAAAATCATGAATGGTATGGAGAAAGTGAATAAGAAAGTGTTAGTTATCCCTTCACATAACACAAGAACCAGGGGTCACCCAATGAAATTAATAGGCAGCAGGTTTAAAACAAACATAAGGAAGTACCTCTTCACTGAACGCACAGTCAACCTGTGGAACTCATTGCCAAGGGATATCGTGAAGGTCAAAAGTATGACTATAAGTATTAGATAAGTTTGTGTAGGATAGGTCCATGAATGGCTATCAGCCATGATGGTCAGGGATGCAAACACATGTGCTGGGTATCCTAAGCCTCTAACTGCCAGAAGCTGGGGATGGATCACTCTATAATCGCCCTGTTCTGTTCATTCCCTCTGAAGCATCAGAAGACAGGATATTGGGCTAGATGGACCATTGGTCTGACCCAGTATTCCATTTTTATGTTCTTATTATTAGTAATGAAGTTGACAGTTTTATAACACATAAAACCCATCCCGAAGTGACTGCAATATGTCCCTTGTGCCATTACAGAACAGAAAACAAAAACAATGTTATGCAAAAACACTGTGTGTGGTTGCAAGCTCACTTGCAGCAGTCATATATATGTGTAAGGTAAAATTGTGAAACATCAAAAAAAAAAAAAGTAACTAGTTTTTCCATTGCTCTCTGTTACTGATTTGAGAATGTGAAAATGAAACTGTTGTGCAGTTCTTTGTGTGTTAAATAAAATGGCAAGAATTGTATAGGTGAGTGTCAGGAAAGTCGTTTGATGTGTTTGACAAAATATGGCAGGCTAGAAATTCAAATAAAATAATAATGTAATTGAGTATTAAGCTAATTGTCAAAAGCTACTTCTTCCCTACAGTAAAAACACTCTTATTACATGTTAGTATGTTTTTAAAAAGGAACAATCCTCCGGTCTGAATGATTATACTAAACTGTGATTTGTGTGGAATGGGTTAGAAATACATACCCTTCAGCATAACAAGTACAGAACGTTTTATTCTGATTTAAACAAGTAGGACATATCTGTGTTTTCAAGTTTATTTCCCTTTCTTCCTCTTGCTTCCTCAGCATTACTAGGTAAGGAAGCTTGCTCAAACTGACTCGTAACATGTTCTGAGTCTTCAAGGTGGATGTTCACAAGCGGTTCAGGGGGAAAAATACCCTTATGATAATTCTTTAATCTTTCTTAGCTAATAAAAAGCTGTCTTTTATTATTAAGAAAAATGTCTGAGTTTTTTTCCTGACTTTACACATCTTTTGAGTTGATGCTATACCTACTCATGTCTAAAAATGAATTAATCTTATCCATGCAGGATGAAGTTCCTTCCAGGATGAGCACTCTGTTTTTGCAGAGTTGTAGTCTGAGTCATTTACTTCTCTTCATATGGTTGTTGATGTCTGTAGCTTAGTTACCGTAGCACAAATGAGAGAGAAGTGGGGAAAATAATGTGTGTGAATGCAACTTGCCCTTACATTTTGGAGCAGGCAAACTCTGGTCATGCATTCGGAGGCACTGTAGATTATGAATGGCATTTAGACTCTTGAGAATAAGAAACTGTGTATAAACCTTATTGTAAAGCCAGAATTTGAAAGGTGTGCTTATTCGGTCAGACTTTTAGCTGCTTTGGTATCTGATATATGTACTTAGATATCTTATTCTTTGGGGAGCAAGCTTCTCTTCTCAAAACACAACAACTGTTGTAAGGTGGTATGTATTCTTAGAACCACAGACAATCTGAAACTTGTAGTCGTTAATTCATGAAGATCTGTAAAGTTTGTGTATCTGTTGAGTATTAAGGGTGAAGGTCATCACGGGTGTAAGAGTGGTTTTGGATTCATAACACAAACTGAATATTCAACTGCTGTGTGAGACCCTATTAGATTAATCTTTTTGGTAGAGTGTGTCTTCAGCACCTGTAGCCTATGCTCTGTGCAGTGACACTTGGATAACATCAAGTAGTTTATCCCATATTTGACATTCCAATCTAGTGGGAAATATTGTTTGAATTTTAATTAATGTCTCTTATTTGGGTTTTTTTTTTTAGAACTTATGAGAAAATAAATCTCCTTTATTTGCATTAGCACTACTAGCTTTGCATTAGCAAACTAACTATTACTAATTTTATTCCTTATTTGTATAATGCCTTTACAGTGAAGTAAACAGTATAGTTTAGAGCTTGAACAGATGCTGTTGTTATATTGGTATGTGACAAAGGATGTAAACAAACAAACAAACAAAAAAAACCCCACATTTTAATTTCAAGCTGAAAAACATTAGGGGAAAACTGTAATATTTTTCCAAAGAGGGAAAAAATATAATCTTAACTAAAACCTGCCAGCTTCTCACATTTGTTGTTTGTATTGCAGGGGCACCCATAGACTTACTCAGGCTTGGGACAGCATTGTGCTAAGTGCTGTATAAACACTAAGGAAGACCATGAAGTACTTGAAATCTAAGGCCCAAAATGCAGACACGTGAACACAGAGTTCAGTGTTTAGCATTAAGTTAAGCACATGCATATGTCTTTATAGAATCAGGATCTAAGAATACAAGCAATACATGGAGACTGCAGGAGAGGCATACACTAAAGTGTAGAAGGGTGTTATTTGTATGTGTTTTATATAAAATCATGTTGGCAATATCCAACTGTTCTGGACATCTTTGTACCAGATGGATTTAACTAATTGGTGTAAGTTTGAAGAGAGACTAAAATGACCCCAAGGGACTGGAGGGATTGATTTACTGGAAACTACTTACCATAGCTTGGTTAAACTATTAATTCGGATGGGAGGGCATAAATTTGCATATATTTGGAAGGTGTAAACATCCAGGAGGGAGCAGAATTACTGACAGTGATGCATTATGTAATTAAGAATAATGGCTAATTTAAGTAATAAAGAAATATTTAGGCTATGTATAGTGGAGGGAAATTGGGGGAACATCCTGATACAGATCTCGGACTGTGTAAGTGAAGATAGATCTCCTTATGGAAGTAGTGGAAAGTGTGTCACTTAAACCGCCCTAACATTAGACTAAACAAAGCACTAAAGGATGTACTATATGAACTATCCTTTGCTGGGGGAAACAGGGACTAGATGACTTGATAAGAATTTTCTAAGTGCAATAGCTACTCTTTCCAGTGTCAGGGTTCTTTATTCTGCTGAAAAGCAACATTGTGTGTGCTTGTAAAATATATGTGATATTGATGAGTATCCATATGAGATCTAGGTATTTCAATGGTTACTTTATTACATTCAATAAATTTGTGTATATATCACTTTTATATGAAGTATCTGTTTTTTTTATAATGAAAAGTAAAATGGAACAGTACTTACCTAACGTGGCATGTAAATTCCTCTAGAGATGCCTTCGTGTGTTTGTAAAAACTATGGTGCACATTGTGTTTTGTGCATCAAAAATAGCTTGACGTAGTATTTTGTGGACTAATACAAGAACATCCCTATTCCAAAGAGTTTTAATTCGAAGGTCCCAATCTTGTAATTTATTGAACACAAACAGGCACTTGTGTGGTTGTCCATGTGCCGTGTATTGCAGCGTTGGGACCTTAGTTTAACAATGTACGAAGAAAGGAAAGGGTAGGAATGATTGTAAAGAAGTTGTGGTGTGGAGTGTTTCTGTGCTTCTTGTAGTTTCAGGATTTTTTTAAAGTATGTTGTAAAATTATATTTCATTGCAGGGAAGAGAGCGGGAGAGGAGAGCTACTGTTGGAAGGCCAGCTGAAAGTGATATTTTAGGAGAGACTGAAAGGATAAGCAGTAGCTAAGCACTTGGGATCAGGAAGTCACTTCTGAAGTGTGCTCCTTATTTAGGGTGCAACATGAAAAAAGGCCCAGAGATGAGAGTGGGAGGGGATGAACTAGCATACAAGACATTGTACTTTAGATAAATAGTAGTATAAACACTTTTATACAGTATGTAGCTATTAGTAAAGAATGAATGGGCACATAAGGGTTAATCATGGTCACAACTTAGAGAAGAGGAAGATTTTGAAGCAAGATCTGAAGACACTTTGTCCCTGGGGGGGAGGGAGAAGATTCTGTTCCAAAGCAATGGAGCAAGGAAGGAGTACCACCCTCACCGATGGAAAGTCTTGGGGTGGGGAAAGACGGGAGGTCAATACCGAAGGAGTTTGACATTGAATTTGGAGATGGGCCTCTTAACACAGTCATGTGTTTCCCCTAGTCTACTCTTTTATTTTATTTTATTGATTTATTTATTTTTAAACCTCACCTCTTGGCTGGTGTATGAAATACGTGTTACAAATGTCAGGACTAATGCAGTTCCAGAAAGCATCTCCAGTTGCTTTGAGATACGAATTGCTCTTTTAGCCAAGGTTATGGTTGCTTTTTAACTTGTGTATGTGATTTTATGCTTTTGAAAGGCTGACACCCCCAGAGACTGAAGTTCTCTGTGGAACAGGTAATGTACAGTATACAAATTAACACATACTCCCTTTCAATGTACCTCAACTCTAACCTGGAGGATTCACCTTTGGGTGTGTGAATAGCTCAGTTTCCAGGTCTGCTCAGTCCATATATAAGGCTATCAATAATAGTGTGTTAGAGTCAGTTGTGGTAGTGTCTTTTTAGGATGTGGAAACTTGTCCTGTGGGAACTTGACTTAGACAATTAAATCATTTCATATAGGCCACCAAACATCTATTGCATAATAACAGTTGTTAGTCATTGGGTTTAAAGTGCCTAACTAGAGGTGAAAAGTTTTATATCCAATTATAAAACTCATAATTTTACTAGATATTTTATCCTGATTTTTGCAAGTGTGATAATCACATTTTAAATAAGACTCACTAAGTTATTTCTCTTATGGAGATAGTAACTTAATCAGAAAAATGTCCAGCACACCTGAGAAGGGGAGGAATTAGGTATTTTGTATAAAGAGCTGCTTTGCTGCTTGAATATCATGGTAAAATAAATGAGTATAGAGATCAAAAACTCTTTGCTTTCTTTCCACAGTGTTTACCAGCAGTCTTTTAATAAAAATGTAATCTTTTTTTCATGCCAACAAAATTTTCAAATGGTCAGCTTTCTTTGGAAAAAGATCCCTCTATATTCTTTGGGGATTTTGGAGGGGTTGTTATTTTGAACCATTGCTGGATGAAGATCTCTTTTATATTTTCCCTCTCCCCAATTTCTCCTACTCTGGCAGAATTTGGAATGAGGTAGATAAGGTGGGAAAGACTGAGGATGTTGTCATCCTGTACTGGCTTGGGGGAGAAAAGAGATTTTCCTGATTAGGCAGCAGTAGCGGAATCATTTTCTCTTCTTTCAGATTTAGTCCATATCTAACGATAAAAGAAGAGGACAAACTAAATTGAATTTTCTATGAATTGCCTGATGGCCGAGTGGTGGAATATAAGGAAATACTGGCTTTCTTCAGCAGTATTGGATATTCTGACAGCAGTAAGTAAAGGAATCCATAATAACGCTTACTGAAGTGGGAACACTCATGGGTTTACAGACTCTTTCTATATAGGAGAGCATGAGCATGCTTAGCTTTTTCCAAACTCACAGATGTAAGGTGAGGATATTTCTTTTTCTAGAAGGTGTCTTTTATTAGTAATTTTCTTTGCTAGAAGAATTGGGAGATTGCAGGCATTAGCTATTGTCCCAGGAACATTCTCCTTTGAAAAGAAGTCATTTCAGAACCTAGTTTAGTCGTCATCTTGAGAGAGAACATCCTAAAGACATTAGGATAGAAATCCATGAAAATGTTGTGTTTTATTAAACTTGTCATCCAAAAGAAAGAAGAGGTTGTTCATCTTTTATTATGTTGTTGTGGGACTGAGGATTTTGTTACATATTTTATAGAAGAGTACCTTTCTTTAAGAAGGAGCCTATGCTCAGCTGAAGATAATCTTTCTTCTCAACTGTGTCTGCCTCCTAGACTAGAAGTTGTTGATGTGGGGACAGTTAGGAAGGATTTCTTTATCAGATCTTTGTGATAGCATCATAGTCTTCTTTTTCAACATATAAGAATTGCTGTAAATTATGTATTTATATTATAGTAAGTCTTAGAGGTCCCAGCTAGATCAAGGCCCCATTGTGCTAGATATTGTACAGATACATGGTAAGAGAATAGTAAAAAAGCTACCATCTAAATAGGTAAGGCATACAAAAGAAAGTGTTATCTCCATTTTAGAGATGGGGTATGGGAGCACAGAAAGATTTCCTCCAGGTCACTCAAAAATTCTGTGACAGAACCAGCAACGGAACCCAGATCTTGAATACTATTCCATTGCCCAAAGACCGTTATTCTTCTCTGAAACATTAATGTAGCTTCCCAAGCTAGTTTGTGAATGCTGTCCATGTCTTGTCTGATTGCTTAAAAGTCAGTTATTCACTTGGAACTCTGTACATAGCATAAAAAGTAGTGGCACATTTTCTGCGCTCAGGTTCTCTCCTTAGGTTTTTAAGATCAGGCTTGACAAAGCCCTGGCTGGGATGATTTAGTTGGGGATTGGTCCTGCTTTGAGCAGGGGGTTGGACTAGATGACCCCCTGAGGTCCCTTCCAACCCTGATATTCTATGATTCTATGAAGGTTGGTTGATTTAAGAGTCAACATAAGTGTAACATTTTAATCAATTTGTATTAATTTGAGAAACGAGAGTAGGAGACGTGACATACTTGCAATATTTCTACTGGAATATAATCACTGCAATACGTAAATTGTGGATTTACCAAAACAGAAAGTTGCCTATGCCAGCCAGTTAACTAAATGCTCACCATTCCATTATCCCAGCAGAGACTTCTGCCGGGTTATCTAGTGGAAAACAGGGATGAACTGGAAAACATCAGTAAAGTTTGGAAATATCAGCCTTTCAGATGTTTAACCTATCTAACAGCTGCAGTTTTAGGAAATGGGAAACTTGATGAAAGGAGGAGCACCAATAGTCTGTACAGTAGGTGATGGTTACGTACTATGCTTTTTGATACAGTATTCACAAGAGAAAAGTGAATGTACCTTTGTCTCATTTTAGAATGTTTTTACATAAATGGATTTCTCATAATGCATGTGTTAACAGGGCTTCCTGTTCCAAGAAGGTCCGTGTAGAAAATCCTTGATGGTTTGGGACGCAGTAATACTACACCTGCATCATTAGGATGTGCTTATTTCTTAAAACCTAGGGCTACTATGGCATAGGAGAGAACACTGACAAAGGTTTGTACTACCTATCCACACCCCTTCAGCCAGTCAAATGAGTTTCTCAAGTCAGTCTGATTCTCACCCTCCCTTCTCAGCCTCTTCCATTGCTTCTCATATAGCCTGTTTTGGCCTTTCCAAACTGTCAACAGACTTGCACATCTTAATTACAATATTTAGAAACATTCCAAAGATCATTTGCATGAATTGATTTAATGTGAAAAAGGCTCACGTTTCCTGTAGAATAGAATTTCTTCTGTTTTTGATACCTGTTTAAAGATGAAACTTTGCTCTTTTAATTACAATTTAAAAAAAATTAAAATCCTGAACTGTCTCTTAGGGAAAAATATATCACTGTTTTGTAGGTATAGTTTCTAGTTTGAGCAGGGATTCCACTGTAGATTCATGTGCATATCATGCACACAAGACTGGATTTTGATTAGCAATATCTGGGGTCACGCATGCCCCGTACCGCCTCATGCTCTTATATGAATGTATAAAGGGTGGGTGGCCACAACCCTCCCTTGGTTCCCTATTACCACCCAGGACAGCGAGATGGGCTGCCGTGAATGTCTGACCTGCAGGTTCTTAGCTCAGGCTAAAGATCTTCGAAATCTTCTGCAAATCTTCAGAACCACTTCTGATCTTCTGTTGTGACTTCCATGAATCGACTATGAACTTCATTAGTTAGATCCCCTCACTCCATGTACAGGGATTATCAAATGGCAAATTCAAAACCTGCAGGCTTCCAGCCCTGTCCGTCCTGCAATGAAATAATACCCTCGAAAGACAGACACAGTAGGTGTCTCTTTTGCCTGAGGGAATCACATATTCCAAGCAGATGCTTATTATGCTTATTCTTCTCAGCAAGGACTCATTTCCCCCCAAGTCAGATTGTTGGTGATGGGTTTTTTTCTCCTTCTTCTGCAGCCTGGGTCACATGCTGGGATTATCTGGGTATATCTCACTTAATCAGTTCCCTGCCATTGCAGGGGCCTTAGTCATAGGGGCATCTCAGTCCCTCCTATTCTCTGCCTGTGGCACACAGTAGTTTAGTCTCCTGTGGGCTGCAACATTTTGGTCTAATTGTGGTTGTTGGCTTTGGTGTGTGGGTGCTGGGTGATGTTGGTGGCCTGTGAGTTACAGGTCAGACTAGATGATATGGTAGTCCCTTCTGGCCTCTGACTCTGTGACTCGCACGTTACAAGATGCGAGGCTGAAGCTCCTGAAAGTCTCATCAAAAGTGGAGGAAACAAGGTCCAGAAACCTATTAATAGACAAGCCAGCATCATCTAACACCCCACTGAGTGGACAAGCAATGCCCAAGCCTACTGTGGAGAAGATTGTGTTGGGGAGAGATTGACCTCTGCTTCAACATCAAAGCCAGCACTGACACCTCAGATTTTGAAGTTGAGCACTGAAAGGGGCCTCTCTGAACATTGAGGCAGAAGCTCAAGAAGGATCTCAGTGTCCTCCCATAAGAGTAGACACAGCACACCCTCAGAAGAAAAGTCCTACAAGCCCCAAACAGTGTTGAGGGATAGAAAAAAGGAGCAGACTGTGATGCAGCAGACTTCACCATTGTTGACGACGCGCCTCTCAGCATCCACCCCAGCCTTGGGGCATGAGGCTTGAGTAGAACCAGGTCCATCGTTGGTACCAAGACATCCACCAGGACCAAAAGCACCTTATACATGGGCATGCCCTCTGGGGAGAGGTCTGTTCCTCCTCACTGTCACTGGGGCATACATTCTCCCCATCATTGACTAGTGAACCTGCCCCTCTGAGGTCTGTAGTCACTGCCACTGAGAGCCCCGTGGGGCTCTCCTACAGATTTCAGCCATCACTGGCCTGTCAAGACTGGCATTGGTCCAGCCAACAATCTGTTAGTCATCTGTACTCATATAGGTATGATACCATGGCTTTATTGGGGGTACTGGGGCCTGTCTTCACAAGCACCAAGGACCCTGTCTCCACCACTGAGAGAGAAAGAAACAAGTGCCCCTCCCCAATGGCCAGACCATTGATGCCAGAATATTAAGAGAAGGCAGATCCTGGGCTGATGGCACCAGCGCCTCATCTCTCTAACAAAATATTTCTCCTCATCATTGCCAGATGAAGCAGTATCTTCAATACTGGATGACTTTAAGGAATTCCAGGAGCTCCTTGTGTGGACTTCGGTCATCTCAGAGAAATCTCACTAGCAGTCTGACATCCTGTCTGGATTGCCCTCCCCATTAATGAGGGCCTATTACACACAGCTGAAGTCCTGTGGCAGATGCCAGATATCATGACGTCAATGGCCACATGAGTCAAGAAGAGGTATAAGGTACCCCTTTCAAGGTTTGAGTACTTCTACACTCACTACTAGCTAGGCCCTACTGTCCAAATGACTTTCTAGCCTGGAACAGGGTGACACCTTTCCTCACAAAGCTCTGTCATGACTACAGAGAAGAGCTTAAGGATATAATGAAAGAAGGTTGACTGTTGGCCAAGATGGCTTTGCAAGTGGCAATGGATACCGCAGACACTGCAGCCAGGTCTGTGGCCATCACGGTGACCGTGTGCAGAGCATTGTGGCTTCAAGCATTGGACATCCTGAGGCACAGTTCACAGTTGAGGATTTGCACTTGAAGGGCTCAGAGCTGCTGAACAAGAGGACAGACAGTGCTCTGCACTTGCTAAAGGACACCAAAGCTATCCTGCATTCTCTGGGAATTTACACCCTTCTCCGTACTGCAAGCTATACCATCCTCCGCCACAGCTGAGATAGTGCACACCATTTTACCACCCCAGATTAAACAGAATATCACTCCAAAAGGCACTTGAGATGCCACAGGAGGTGCCAACCTTCCTCTTCCTTGGCAAAGCGCACTTCTCCTTTTACATGTCAGCGGGTTTGATGAGGCAGTCAGGAGCCTTATTGGACTCAGCCTAGAGAACACAAACTTCAGAAGCTGCTTTGTCTCATTCCACTGGGCATTATCTGTCCTGACATCAGACAGATGGGTGTTAGAGATAATCACCCCTGGCTAACTCATACAGTTTGACACTTTACCCCCCTTTCTTTCCCCATCTCTCTTCAGGGACCCTTCAAGACTGTTACAGTCAGAATGGGCCTTGCTACTTCATTTTGAAGGGGAAGCTTCTCAGGAATACAAGGAAAGAGACTTCTATTTTTGGTATTTCCTCATTCCAAAGAAGAAAAAAGGGGTCTTCATCCTATCCTATCCTACACCTGAGGAGATTAAAGAAATACAAAAACTGTCTCAGGTGCAGGATGGTAACGCTTGCCTCCATCATCCCATCCCTCCAAGCTCAAGACTGGTTTGTGACTTTCAGAATGCATCCTTCCACCTACCTTTCCACTTTGCTCGCAGGAAGTATCCAAGATTCACCATGGGACCCAACCATTATCAATACAGGTTTTTGCCCTGATTTATCTCGTTAAACTGACCTAACACTTGGTAAAGCAACCCCCATCCTTTCATGTATTTATCCCTGCTCCTGTATTTTTTACTTCATACATCTGATGAAGTGGGTTCTAGCACATGAAAGCTTATGCCCAAATAAATTTGTTAGTCTCTAAGGTGCCATAAGGACTCCTCCTTTTTTTTGCTGATACAGACTAACACGGCTACCACTGAAACCAGTTAAAACTTTGATATTTGTCTCACGGGGATTCACCTGCAAAATACAAAGTCCAAAAAGCAAATGCGAATTAGCAGGCATGGACACCAACACAGGCTCCCAACAATGTGTGTACTGTATTTTAAGTTGCTGTGGCAGTCCTGGTCCTGCCTTGATACCATCACCTCCACTCATGAGAGCCAAAACAGAAGAAGGATCATTAATTGAGGGATACACATGAAGACTGCGGTCACGCATGGGAACCAGAAAGTGAAACTTAACCAGTCTAGTTTCACTGTCCAAGTTAAATAGAATGTAAGAAAGTAAATAGTAATAAGGAAGCTAGCATTAAAAAAAAATCAGTTGTGTAATCGAAGATGTTAGTAAAAATAATTATTTAAAATGCGTGACACTGCCTTTCTGAATCTATTGACACAGTATAAATTAAAAGCTTTGATCACTGCTAATTTTGATTGCCAGATAGAACATTCAAAGATATGTTTATTTCTAGAAGGCTGTTCTCTGGAGCCAAGTATTTCTGCATGTTCTGCTGAGATGAATGTAATACAAAATGTTTATTATGAACCCTAGTATAGTTGGGAAGCTGGAGTACAGAAGCCTTTTTGTCAGAGGTAGTCATTTATACTTCTCTGGCAAAGACTAAGAAATGAATTTTGTCACGGACCCTCTCACTTAGAGCCTCTCACTGAAGTCAATGGAAATACTTCAGTTGATTTTAATTGTGCTTAGATTGTGCCCTAAATTGCATCTCTCACAAGGAAAGCTATATATTGAGGTTCTCAGCTTTGCCCCTTTGTACTGACATTTTCCTACTTGGCAGGATTATTTTTAAACGTTTGGTGTAGTTCAGTTTATTTTAAATAAACTGACATCGCTACAGCCATTTAGCTAAAGAGAGCATAAGAGCTGAATTTTTATCTGAAAACAATTAGAGAAAAATATACAGTACAATAACAGGACTTTAGATGACTGTATGTACATATAATATATACCAGTGGTTCTCAAACTATACCGGGGTGTCAAACATATGACCCATGGGCTAGATCTGTCCTGAATTATGTATTTTTGGCCCACTAGACGCATTCAGTTTGTGTGGAATATCAGCTTTCATTTTTTAAAAAGTAAGTTTCTAGCCTTCAGAGAGAACTTTTTGAAACATGAACCAACTATAAACTGAAGTCATGATGTTGGCCTGAATCTGCACAGAGCCTGAAACAATGACTCTGTCTCCTAATCTCACTGCAACATCTGCACTAAATCCCAATGATAAACACTTGATAATATTAACTATTCCTTTGCTGATCACTTTAGCAGATAGAATGGAAAATGGGGAAAAGAAAAGCCTGAAAGGTGGGAATTGGGGGTTGCTACAGGAAGGAAGAATAGAGGGACTGACAAAGATGGAGAGAAACGGGGAAAAGAAGAGAAATAAAGGGCAGAAGTAGCAGTGGCCAAAAAGGAAGCAGATTTTCTTACTATGTGACAATAAGATACAGAGTAAATAATAAGTTTAGTTACTATGTAAATACGGTATTCTCCCATTAATTTCTGTGAAAACCTCCCACTCACATCATTGGAAGTTAATGTGTATATATAGAGTGGGGTATGAAGTCTACAGTTCTATACCCTGGCTCACAGACCATAAATAAACATAGAATCCAGCCATCTTGTCCAAGTGTGTTTGCCACCCCTTCTTTATATTCCATCCCACCCACTTGGCTCAGAGCAGATGAGCTGAGACCCCATCCTTTGCACATATACTAGAGACAGTATTCACATAGATCAACTAAAGCATAACCCTTCTTTGAGAGATTTCAATTAAACATGCAAGCTTGGGACAGTGTGGAGGAAGAGGGTGGGGTTAAAGGCAGATGGAGAACCTGGGTCAGCCTGGACAGGAGAGTTGTTGGCAGACAATGGGAGCCATGAGCCTTCAGGATGGATTGAGATGGAACCTGGAGCAATCTCATCCATTATGTTCCTGCATCCCATTACTCCCCTTGTATTCTCTCATCTTTCTCAGCTCATCCTCCCATCCCCTTGAGCCTCTGCTTCCGTCACCTCTGTGCCATCACAACCCTAAGGTGGCTGCTGCCTCCACCTCTTCTTCTTTTGCAACTCAACACAGCTGGACATTAGAATAAGAAGGATTGAAAGCAGAGAAGATATGATAGTTAGTTTGGTTAGTGTTGTACAATGGAAGGAATCATGGCAGGGGGAACCCTCCTGATTCCTGGCAGCCTTGCTGGGAGCATGGGAAAGACTGTAGTTGGAGCTGGAGCAAGCGTAAAGGAATTCTGAAAGAAAGACGCAGGCATTTTATCTTTAAAGTTGTAAACAAAGACAAGTTTCAGGTCCCACACACAATCTGAAGAGTCTGGTATGCAACACATTATAATAGGCGCAGCAGCTCCTTAAGACTTAAAATTAAACTCCCTTAAAGTGAAGGTTACACAACAGTTTCCAATTGTCACCTGCACCTTACTGAACTGTTCAAGACTTTATGCCATAGGTAAAAAAATTTTTTTTTTTAAATCTGCCCTACAAATGAAATAGTAGAAAATTGTAGTTGGCAAGGAAATAGTCAGGAGGAGCACCTTTCAGTGTTCCAGAAGAATCTTGGTTTGATTTGATCAATTTAAATGCCTTTGCAAATCATTAATTGAGAATACATATAGTAAGATGGTAAAGTGTTGAGCTGAGGAAGGCTTCACTGCACAAGAGTTATGAAGCTAACTTAGCTGCCTAGTGAAAAATCTAGTCGAATGCATTGCTGCAAAAAGACAGGGACATCTTGGGTTGGAGGAATGGTCTGGGCTTCAGACCATTTAAAATGCAAAAAGGTTGGTGGGAGGGCTCTCTTACACCTTGTAAGGAGTTCAAATGGTGAAGTAAGGCCTCCATAAGTAGATGATCTCCCTCTTATGCACTTTTGGACAGCTGCACAAGTTATGTTGTTGGTAAACTCCTAGGATAAAATAAGTGAGTACTAAAATTCCTTAAAATTCAGTGAGGGAAAATGTGCATTTAGTTATTGCTTCAGCCTCTAGATCTTTTAAGATGTGAAGGAGTTGAGGGGAGGAGTTCCCATTGTCTTTATTAGGTGTTCAGGATGCATCCTAAAGATGTGCATCTTTGACAATCTCTTGCGGACCTCCTAAGGTATGTGTGGTACTGGAAGTTCTGGTGCTGTCGAGCCAAATAGTTCCAGATTTTGAAATGTACATGCACCATTTGTAATCCAATAGGCCTTCAGAGTTCTGGAGAAAAACACCTTTTCAGATATTTTTTCATTTAAAAAAAACAAGGACATTTCAGGAAAAAAAAATTACTTAAATGATTGATTGGTTGTTCAGTTTGATCCAAACCAATTCAGATTCAAACAGGTTCTTATCACAGAAGGCATTCTAGTGCTGTGAATCCAAAATATGTCTCTTTACACCACTGAGTCCAGTACCAGAATTTTCCTTGCTTTGCTAGCACTTGGAACTGGTAGGGCAGAGGTAGTCAACATTTTTTTGTCAAGGTCCAAATTTCTTTGTCAAGGTATAGTCAAGGTCCAGACTCCAGAGGAAATTAAAAACAAACAAACAATAATGCTAATAATAAGTAAATAAAAAGATTTTGGGGTCCATTCTAAAGCAGCTGGCAGTCTGGATTTGGCCTGCGGTCTGCCTATTGACTACCCCTATGGTAGGGTCTCTGAGAAGATCAATCCACTCCCACCTTGGATACTCTTCACAAGTATGTCTAGCCATTCCCAGTCAGGCAGTGCAATAATTAAACCTTCAGTCAGTGTTGATATCGGTTTCTGTGTAAACTGTAATTAATGGGAAATTCCCAACATTATTTAATATCTCCAACACCCTAAATTGATTTAATTAGCCATAGCACCTGGGAGGCAGCATACCGTTCTCGGTTATTTATGAGTCACAGGTGTCACCACCCAGGCTCGTCTCTACTGGTGAAGATTACTTGCTGCTTCTTTCTTTCTGGTGGTTCCCTTCCAGTCTCCTTGGTCACTGTTCTATCTTTGGCTTCTTAGGGCTTGTCTATACTTACATTTTATAGTGCTCTAACTTGCTGGCTCAGGGGTGTGAAAAATCACCCCCCTGATCACAGCAAGTTTGAGTGCTTTAAAGCGCTAGTGTGGTCAGGCTCTGAGCGCTGGGAGCCATTCCCCTTGTGGAGGTGGATTACCCGGAGCAGCGCTTTGAAGTTTCTAGTGTAGACGTAGCCTAGGTCTACGTCTACACTTGACAGAAGGGGTTCTCCTGTCACTGTAGTAAATCCACCTCCCTGACATGCAGTAGCTAGGTCGATGGAACAATTCATCAACCTAGCGCTGTCTACACTGTGGTTTCGGTTGGTTTATCTACATTCCTCAGAGGTGTGGGGTTTTTTAACATGGCTGAACAACTGTAGCTGGGTCGATCTGATTTTCTAATGTAGACCAGCCCTCAGTGCCTTTGTTGAAAAGTCATTTGCCCTCTGCTTTCTTCTCCTTAACTACTTGTGTGTTAACTTGCATTGTCTTTGGTGCTTTGATTTATTTGTATTATGCTAGCATCCAAAGGGTCCCAATCAGGACTGGGGATCAGCTGAACTGGGTGCTGTATGAATACCCAGTCTCTTACCTGAAGAACAACAACTTGGTCTAATTCATATAATTTTTTTCCTTGATTTCTACACTAGTGACTTCAATCTTGCTTTACCTTGTTTGTTCAGAAAAGAAACCAGCTTGCATTTGATTAAAATGTAGCTCACCTAGGATGGGATTTTCAAAAGCACTAGGCACCTAAATGACTTAGAACCACAAATCATATTGACTTTTGCTGGGACTTGAATTCCCAAATCAAACAAGCACTTTTGAAAATCACACCCATTGTCTTGTCACTTGCCAGAGCTAACATTTCACAATTTGAATGACCTTGATTACTATATCTCTTGTGTATCCAAATTTCTTCTCTTTTTGGGACTTAGGACACGTCTACACTGCCCTGCAGTTTGGACTACAAAGGTGTGAATAGTGGCGCACACCAAAGTGCTGCCCTGTAATTCCCTTGTGTGGGTGCTGTGGGCATGAACTAAAATGTTCCTAGATCTCATTAACTTAGTCCTCTTCAAACAGCGGCAAATTATTGAGAAGTAGGAACTTTTTAGTGCGAACCTGCAGCATCTGCACAGAAGAGGTTTACTCAGTTTAATTTTACTTAGTTCATAAAAATGTGTGGTTTTGGTAACAAGGTGATTAACATTTAGTCTTTATAGTTGTCCAGTCCCTGAAAATTCATATAGGATCTGGCATTTTCAAGAATAATATTAAACCAATATCAACTAACTACTGAAGCAACTTCACCTCTTTTCACAAAAGGAGAAATGTTACTTGTAGTAAAACTTACATTAGATAGAAGGAGTGGACACTTATTTCTAACATAAGGGAGCAGCTAAACATGCTTGCATAACACAGTGCAGTTGCCTTTGTATTGTGTTTCGGTTTCAGGTTTCAATTCACCTCTCAAATCACTCAGAATAGATTTTTGTAGAAGTGATCTTATGTAGTGAAAGGGGTTTTCTCTTTCACTGTCATTGATCTAGAGTGGGAGAGAATATATCTAACAAATTTCTAGCCCTAGAGTTTTTCAAATCTATAACTTGAGCTGAGGGTCCAGGTTGATGGATGTTTTTCAGCATACCTATCAATGCGACATTTTTGTCTATCTAAACAAGTTTCACTTCAACACTGACTTATTAAACATGACCAAAATTAATTTTTAGAATATAATTTTACGAAATGTTCAGCGGAGCAATTAGTACATAAGGTGGAATGTATGTTTACAATTAACAGGGGAGCATGATTCCTATATAATAAAATACAACTTCTCTAGCAGTCAGCATTGTGAGGTCCTTGGTGCTGTGATCACCTTAGCTCTGCAGTGGAGGGATCATTCCTTTCCTGAGTTTTTCTATACACTTAGATGTAACTGATTATGTATATTCTGTTCTACATGTAGAGAAGGAACTTCATATAAGTCATTTGACCTTGATTGTTACTACAAGTAATCCTTACTTTCTATGTGTATTATGATGGAAAGTTAAAAATTATATCTGACATCTGCAGTAACCTTTGAATGTTCGTGCCACACTCTGCAAAAGCAACATATTTTCTTTGTTTTCTGTGATTTCTGTTTTTTTAATGCATCCTTTACTAAAATAAAGTCTAGCAAAATTGGATCATCTTATGGATACAACTATCTTACTGTTTACAAATCTAATATAAAAACTATAAACACAAGAATTCCCTAGTACAGTAAGGCTTATTCTCTGAAAAATGCAATAAAGTATGTTAACAGAAATATTGATCTTATGACTTTATCCTATAGAAGTCAGGATTTCTACACTCAAGTTTTACCATCCCTTCGCCCTCCTACCTTTTCCCACATTCACATGGGTATGACACATAATCATATAATGTCGGACAATATTACATGCTATTACTCAAATATTTAGTTTTCAAACACAGGCTGTGGTCCTATATAAATACGTTCTACGGCAATTGTGGTAAATTATCAGATGATAAAGGTACATTAGTATGTGAAAGGTTTACCATAGGACAACTAGATTTGGTCAAAGTATTTGTAACAAGAAATGTGGTTTATCAAAATATGCTCATTTTTGAGTTTGACAGTGGAGGCAATTTTATAGGCGTTTGTATTTCTTGAGTTAAAATTTGTGCAAAGATTTTTGTTCTCATTAAGATGTCTGAAAATATATTGTGACAAATGTTTGTGCTACTTTTTTTTTTTTTTTAAGTTTTGAGCTGGACTGGTTTAGGTACAACTGGTTAGATAAGTTTAGCAAGATAATTGCTCTGGTTCTTTGGTTGGTTGAGCCTATCCATGTTGTCAGAAGAGTTAGCAGACATGATTCCCCATTTTTTCTCTCTGAAGGAGTGGCTGTATTTCATGTGCTCTCTCTGAACTATTAAAAGTAGGGTTGGGGGCAGGGAGCAGATCTACCTTAGGGAAGCCACAGGCCAGGGGGAATACAGGAAATGCATAATTTTCTTTCTCTTTTACCTCTCCCCCTCCTAAGTTGGGGCATATCCCCAATAAATGTTCCATCTGTAAGTCTTTTCTAAAAGAACCAGAAAGCTAGAGAGGCTGACATCAGACTTTTGGATAGCTCTTTGTGGCTTGACTTGGACCTAGGCAAGCAAGACCTTCCTGTACCAGCTCAATCTGAGTTCAGAAGTGCCCTGAGCTCCAGATCAACAGCTAGCTCCCAAGTCTGTCATCTGTGATGGCCCTGGTTGCAGATGTGATAGGGAAGTTAGATTCCTGAGACAGGGGTGCCATTTAAGGGGGTCAGGGGAGGGCTTTAGCTCCCCCCGCAGTTTTGTAGGGGAGGTCTACTCACCCTAGCCCCATTTATATTCATAAATGATCTGGGAAAAGGTGTACACAGTGAGGTGGTAAAATTTGCAGATGATACAAAATTACTCAAGATAATTAAGTCCAAAGCAGACTGCGAAGAGTTACATAGGGATCTCACAAAACTGGGTGACTGGGCAACACAATGGCAGAAGAAATTCAGTGTTGATAAATGCAAAGTAATGCACTTGGCAAAATATAATCCCAACTATACATACAAAATGATGGGGTCTAAATTAGCTGAACCCGTCAATAAAGAGATCTTGGAGTCATTTTGGATAGTTCTCTGAAAACATCTGCTCAATGTGCAATGGCAATTAAAAAGCTAACAGAATATTGGAAATCATTAGGAAAGGGATAGATAATAGAAAAATATTATATTGCCTCTATATAAATCCACGGTGTGCCAACATATTGAAAAGGGTGTGCAGATTTGGTCATCCCATATCAAAAAGATATATTGGATTTGGAAAAGGTACAGAGAAGGCAACAGGAATGATTAGGGGTATAGAGCACCTTCTGTATGAGGAGAGATTAAAAAGACTGGGACTTTTCAGCTTGGAAAAGAGATGGCTAAGGGTGGATATGATAGAGGTCTATAAAATCATGAATGGTGTGGAAAAATTGAATAAGGAAATGTTATTTTCTCCTTCACATAACACAAGAACTAGGGGGTCACCAAATGAAATTAATAGGCACCAGATTTAAAACAAACGGAAAAATGTATTTCTTCACAGTCAACTCTTTGCTAGGGGATGTTGTGAAGGCCAAAACTATAACAGGGTTCCAATAAGAACTAGATAAGTTCAAGGAGGATAGGTCCAGCAATGGCGATTAGCCAGGGTGGGCAGGGATCCAACACCATGTTCTGCATGTCCCTCGCCTCTGTTTATCAGAAGCTGGGAGTGGGCAACAGGGCAACTTGATGATTACCTGTTCTGTTCATTCCCCCTGGAGCACTTGGCATTGGCCACTGTTGGAAGACAGGATACTGGGCTAGATGGACCATTGGTCTTACCCAGTATGGCCATTCTGATGTTCTTATATAGAACCCAGATATATCTGCTCCCCGCTGTAACCCACTGGACCCCGCTCTCCTCCCAGAGCTGGGATAGAACCCAGGGCTTCTGATGGGGTCTCTCTCTCCACAGAGTTAGTAATAAAGTAAGAATATACATTAAAATTTTAAAGCTAACCAGTATCCCTTAAGTGACTTGCCATAAGATGTCAGAACATGTTGTTGTTAGAGCTGAGTGGATCTAATGTTTATTAAATTTTCTTTCTTTTTAATAAAGGCATTAGATACAGGGCTCCTGTCAGTTAATTGCTAAGTTAGCTTCCAAAAAACTAGAGTTTTAAAGTGCCTAAGTAGCCTCAGGAATCGCAGTTCAAGTTGTCTCTCCCTCCCTCCCCCCACCACCCCCCGAATCTGAAATGGCGCCCCTGCCCTGAGAAAAGCTTTGGCTAGTGATAGAAAGGAGCCGTGCTCCTCTGGGAAATATAGGGGTAGATCCCCTTCAGCTGACCCAAGCAAAAAGATTTAAACTGCTTCACCAATCCTAGTCTATGTGGATTTAATGGCCTGAATTGGGTGCTGTTGGAGCCCTGAGGGTGCATGGTACTTGGTCTTCAACACCATCTTGGGAGGTGGGTCTAACTGCCTCTGGTACACCGTCAACAGTGACATGATCACTTTGGCACTCTCCACTCTGATACTGTAATCCCCTGCTCTGCTTTTGTGGCACCTTGTGTCTCAGTAGCAAGATAATTCACAGTACTGAGAGATCTCTACGTATAAGCTGAGCTAGAGTCGTCATTGCTATCTTAGGTGCTGAACGTCTTCACTATGATGCTGGCTACCACCACTGCGGCAGTACTGAGTATCTCTTAGGCACCGGTCAAGCCACAGTTGGAAGTGCATCCAATAATCAGTAATTTGAGGGGCAGCTGGTAGCCAGATCATCCTTTCAGGCCACTCTATATGCCTCCAATACCATAGCAAGAGCCATGGCAATTTCTATTGCCATGAGGAGAGCATCCTGGCTAGTCTTCAGGCATCTCAAAGGAAGTTCAGACAACAATTGAAGACCTCCCATTCAAAAGCTGTGAACTCTGGTATGAAAATGGATGACACTGCATTCATTGAAAGACTCCCAACCTGCTCATTGGCTGCTAAGAACATACACGCTAGAGGGTCGTGCACTTCATAGCTTGTGTGGGCTGAGCTGATTGCACGCACCAGTGGCTCCTTGCATCCCTCCATTCCACCCCAAGCTCCCTGTGTGCCATCCTCCTCTGTTTAAGAGACTCAATGTGACTCCTAATCTCCTCCATGCCAGGGGTTCTTTGTGACCCCCATGTCTGCCTCCTCCCATACCAGGGTACCCCAATCTCCCCCCCACCATGCTGGGGGTTCTGTCTGTCCCCATTCCCCCCTCTGCCATTTCCCTCCATGACAGGGGCTCTCTGTTCACCCCCTTTCATACCTTCCTTCCATTCAAGGGACTCTGTGTGGCCCGCTTCCTCCTCCTTCTCCCCATACCAGGGTCCTCCATTCCCCCTCCCACTAGGAGCTTGGTGTGCATGCCCCCATTCCCCACTTTCCCTGACCCCTTTCCCCCCCATTATTATTATTATTATTATTTATTTTATTTTTTTGTCTGAGAGAGATGACATTCTGGGTGTCAACGTGATAAACTCTAGTGGGAGGACAGGCAGAGAGGAAGGAGATGGGGTATTGTTATGCTGAGGGGCCATCAGCCAGCTGTTTGATCTACAGAGGACTGTAGAAGTGCTTGAAGCTGTCTCTATACTAACAAGATGGCATGGGGCTCCAGTTAACCCCCATTTTTCCCATCTCAGTTTTCCAGTTTTTCTCAGAAGTCAATAGAGTTCTGGCCACTGATGCCAAGAACTTTCCCCGAACATTTGGAATTGATTAGATGCAGTGTTCAAAAGTTATTGTCATTGAGATGAGTGTAAGGCTTTTGCAAGCTTGGCCAACCAGCTGCCAGAAGGAAATGGAAGGCTGCAGTCTTGTTCCAGACAAAGACAATGGCCAAGTGCTTTTATCCATCAAAGAAATAGCCTGATTTTTGGCAATCATGGTGTCACAACTGGGGCATAGGTGGTCTGACCTCATGGTCAGAACAGGAGTCAGGAATCAGGCCAGGTCAGATACAGGAGGTCAGAATCCTAGGCAAATCAGAGGACAAAACCAAGAGTCAGGTGTCAGGAGACAGGCAGGGTCAGGTTATCAGGAGATCAGTAGCAAGTAGAAGGAGCAGGTATTGAAGGGGAAACAGTCTGACGCAGGGAGATCCCAGTTGCATGGACAACTTCTTGTTCCTGTGCTGGTTTATAAAGAAGTTGTGAATCAATCAGGACTACCAGCATTCTGCCAATCAGATTCCAGGCCTGGAGTCCTCAGTCAGAGTTCAGCTTCTATTCTGGCATCTGCCAACAGGATAGCAAATTGGAACTTACTAGGCTCTAAGAGCCCAATGGACCAGAGGTCAAGACCTGTAGTCCCTGACACATGGTTATTTGTGGCAAACATGGTTATTTTAATTGAAAAAGGGAAATTCCTGTTCACACTAGACCACCAAACTATGCAAGCTACATCTGTGTTTAAAAATGTTTGAGACACAAGGTGGGTGAGGTATCATCTTCTATTGGACCTCACACACTTTGAGTACCTTTCCCAGACCTGAAAAAGAGCTCTGTGTAAGCTCAAAAAAGTGTCTCTTTCACCAACAGAAGTTGGTCCAATAAAAGATATCACCTCATCCACCCTGTCTCTCTAATATCCTGGGACCAACTCAGCTATACCAACACTGAAAACATTCAACGTTTGTCAAGCACATTCCTCCCTTTGGTGCCATAGGAGGCATAGGATTTTTCTGTCTCTTTCCTCTGCACTTTCCGTGCAACTCATTTCACCCTTTTCTCCACTTTTGCCATCTCAGTACTACAAAAACTGCTATTCGTGCAATGTACTATTAATAGTCCCCTCATTCCCCACTTTGCCTCCCCAATATTGTGTGTGGTAGAGATGCAATTGCTTCTCTGATACTGTGACCTGGCCTGGTTTCTTATTCTATCATGTCCTTGGATCGATTCTTGAAGTATTAACTCCTTCTGTTTTTTAGTAATTTCTCACAGCTGGACTTCTACTAACTTAGGTCCCAGAACTGGGCAAGTTTTGAAGGCCTAGTATACGGGATGTATTCTGAGGCTTAAAAAAGCTTAAAGAATTTGGAACAGTGACAAAATGTAACTCTTAAATATTATCTATACCTTTTTATTTGCCAAGTGATAAGTCTGTGTGTATCTGTTTTTTAAAGTATGTAGTGTTGTTGTAGCCGTGTTGGTCCCAGGATATTAGAGAGACAGGGTGGATGAGGTAATACACCTCTACCCTGATATAACGTGACCCGATATAACACGAATTCGGATATAATGCGGTAAAGCAGTGCTCCGGGGGGGGCTGCGCACTCTGGTGGATCAAAGCAAGTTCGATATAACGCGGTTTCACCTATCACGCGGTAAGATTTTTTGGCTCCCGAGGACAGCGTTATATCGAGGTAGAGGTGTATCTTTTATTGGACCAACTTCTGTTGGTGAGACACACAAGGTTTTGAGCTTAAACAGAGCTCTTCTTCAGATCTGGGAAACTCAATCAGAGTGTCACAGCTGAATAGAAGGTGGAACAGTGTGTTTAGCACAAGTAGTTAACATACATTTCAAGGGATCATGCAAGGTGAAGTGGCCCATTAACACCACTCCAGACATAAGGGGGAAAGGAGGCGGGAGGTGGGGTCATTAGTGGGTTATAGATTGTTGTAATAGACCATAAATCCAGTGCCTCTATTCAGTCCATGATTTTTAATGTCTAGCAAAGTTATGAATTGAAGCTCTCCGGCTCTCAGACTTTGAGGATGAGGACTGGTAGGTCAGATATAGAGTGACCGCGTTTTGAAAAGTGTTCACTCGCAGATGATGTTTTTGTCTTTTATCATTTTCCTATGTGAGTTCATTTGAGAGCGTAGTGACTGTCTGGTTTTACCCACATACTTGCTATTCGGGCATTTAGTGCAGTGGATGAGGTACACCACATGTTGTGATAGGCATGTGAAGGACATACGGAGCTTGAAAGCTGTGTTGTGGAGGGTATTGATCATTGTAGCAGTGGAGATATGTCTTCAGGTTTTGAATCAGTTGCTCTGGCAGGGTCTGGTGCCGCTTTGAATTAGTGTATCCTGGTGTGTTGGGAGCTTGCTTCTAATGATGAGCTTGGAGAGGCGATGCAAGAGTAAGAATAAATTTTTTTTTTTCAAAACTCTTATAAACTTTATAACGAGGCTTGAACATTTCATAAATGTAATGCAATGAATGATTCTTGAGCTGAGAGCTTGTGCCAAGTTTCAGACTGGTGAGGGAATCCTTATCATGGAGTTACAAGGTTCTGACAGTGGGAATCTACAAATGGAGAATCAGTAGCAAAACCCTGGCTTTAGCATTGCTATATCTGTACTGCAATGTAAAGTGTTTTTAAGATCAATAACTTCAACCTCAGGCTAAAGCAGAAGGAATGGCCTCCAGAGTTCTTAAAATTATATAACCGTATTAGATGTGAGATTAAAATAAAATGGCCTGCCAAATTGTTCTTTTATCAACCAGTAAAACGAATAGCTGTGAAGAGGAACAAGGCTTAGTATGCAATGTTGGTCCCATCTGCACTAAAACTGTAACTAGTTAGGGGGTTAAATCACAACATGGTTTATTTATAGTGTGGACAGGGCCTAACTATGTCCTAGTAACAAGGCTAAAACCTTGGAAAGTATAAGGCTTTAGCATGGTTAAGGGGCCACGGTTAGGTTTCATCTGAACTATAACCTTTGACCATGTTGTAACCAGATCTCGTGACTTTGTAATAGCAGTATAGATTGGGGCTTTTGCTTTCCTCCACATCCTGGCCTTTAGTATCTCTTCTTGATTTATATTGTCTATCACTGAGGGGGGGCCTGGTTCTGGCCAACCATAGTTGAATCAGGGTCTTTTAAAGTCCACTAACACTCCTCCTTTATTGAATCATGAAGAGACTGCCCTGCTCTTCCCCATCCCTTGCTCTCTGAGAGACTGAAAACACTCGCTCCCAGCCCTTTCAACCTGAAGAGTGATATTAGTCCTAGGCATCGAATTGTGGGCTTTCCCACAGGGCAGTGCGGAACATGACATGATTTTTAATGAAAACATACCATTCTGGCACTACCATTATCAAGAAACAATGAAACAACTTTGGTAATATATTAATTCACCCACTGAAAAAGCTACTTGTTTGAATAAACATAAGTTATAAGACTTGCAGACAGGTGACAAATATATTAGATAATTGATATTTAAACATTCATCTGTTTATCATTCTCAGCTGGTAGTTTGAGTGTTTCAGGGCCATTTAATTTTTGTGGTGGTCCTGCACTAGAAGGTTTTTTTAATGTTTAATTTTAATTTAAGTAAATGGAGTTTGTCTTTTAAATGGCAAAGCAGTGCTGAATTGAAAGCTACCTTTTAAGGAACCTGCATCAGAAGCAGCATTTACAAGCTTTCGAGTAGATCTTTCAGATGCAGTAAGTAGTGCTAAGGCACCATCATGTGACATCTTTGAATAAGTCATGGACCTGTCCTGAGGGGTAGCATGGACCACAGTTGACATTGTTGATACTCGGAGAGGCATTTGACAGTCCAGCAGTGCATTCATTGTTTGCCCAAAAGAATCTAACATTACCTACCTATGAGGCCTTTCATTTTGAGTTATTTTTTTAAACTTCAGAAAGTTATCAGTGTTTGTTACAAAAATTTAAAAAAATGGGTGAAAATGGATGCACAGTTCTCTGGGCAAATATTGAGGTTAGTGTTGGGGGTGGGAGAAGAGAGAAAAAAGCCACAAATAGAGAAAAGTAAGAGTATTAAGTAATTTAATGCTGTGGTTTATTTCATGGACTGCTCATTAACAGTATGTACACCTGCATGTGCGTATCTCTTCCAGTACATTTTCTTACTTTAACTGACAGCCTCGCCTTTACACTTAGACTAATTTATTATTAACATAACCGTGTCTACCTAATGTAATGTATTGGATTGTCTTAACAATCAATATTTTCATGTACTTGAGCAGTACAAATTTGGGAGAAAATCGGTAAAAATAGTAGCTTTTGTAAAAGCTGGGAATTTTTCAGTAAAAATCAGTAAAACTGAAAACAAAGGGCCTCATTTACCTAACACTGATAGATTTAATGGAGTTTCCCAGTTGGTCAATGGAGAATGCTACTTTGGAGAGCCTTGGCTCCTGAGTCCTATCTCTAATTCTTAAAAAGTAGAATCTGCTAATAGTCTACAGAGAGCCAAGCTCTTAAGTCATTAGCTGCTGCAGAACTCATGCTCCTTGTTTGCTGAAATAATAACAGAAATTAGAGATGGGAAAGACCTATAAATATTTCATTTTGTGAGTCCTTTCCCAGTGCAGGACTGTTCCTTACAACGTGTTCTTGAGTGCTTTGTTCAGTATTACATTTATTTCCAATAAGTATTTAGACAGGGGTGCTGCTTCTTGTATTCTCATTGTCAGAATAAGATGTTCTGTCCACAGCTTAAATAAAGGATCATAGAAATTAGAGCTGGCAAAGATCTATTTTGATAACATACCACCAACACTGTCCTTACAGAGAATATTACGTAGTTTTTGTTTTTATAAATATAATAGTAGTAATCCTACAGTATCTTTAATTTCTTTTAAATATACTCTTAACGCATAACTTCTAATACTTGTATATATTTTTTAACTTTCCCACAGATATGCACTTATTTGGCCATTATCCAGCTCATGACGATTTCTATCTAGTAGTGTGCAATATCTGCAATCAGGTAGTCAAGCCACAGGTTTTCCAGTCGCACTGCGGTAAGTGAAAATTTTCATTCCTGGATTACAGTGCCAGATCAGTGTATGGTTCTCATAAGAATCATTGCGTACAATTATGACAGAGGCATTGCAAAGGTAATCCTCTTGTCATCATGTCTGTTTTCAGTGCAGAACGTCACAAATGCCTGAAAGCAGCTATGAGTTTCTTATAGGGAAAGTTAAAATAATTATCCCAGAAGCTAGGCTTCTCAAATTGAACCTATTATAACAAATTAGATAATACCTGTAACTAGATACTAACTAGACCAAAACTATTTTGATGTAACCTTGAAATGGTCTCTGTCAAAGTTGGGCAGTTGGGTCACTTGTAACCAGAACACAGAAGGAAAGGTCTCAAGGATTTGTATTTAGGAAGTTTGAAATGAAGGTTGATCTGTTGCAAGTTTCGTGTATACAACAAAAGCTTTAATAATACCAGGAGTTGTAGAAATGTGCAAATACTTTTTCTAAATTAGCCTGCTAATGGCAAGATTACAAAATGTATCCTCATTTTGATATCTGAAATCAGAGCTTATTTTGTTTGAAAAGCATTTTTTATTTTGCTTTAGCAAGCTGCTTTTGGGCATTTCCTGCAAATCTTCACCCCAAGTTCTAGTCTCATAGTTTATTATTTGTCCATTGTTTTGATTTATACAAATAAAAGGGAGTGGCAGGGTGTGGCTGGGCTTGGCCAGGACACTAAGCTGATGAGCTTTATATGAATTCCTGAAAGTTTCATACATTTTCCTCTGAAAACTTCAACTTAATCAAGTTAGTTTTTGAGAGAGGATTGCAGAACAATGAAAAGTAGCTAATACTATACATGAGGGATAGGTGAAAATGCATCAGAAAGTAAAACTGAAGATAATCCAGTCAGTTTTTACTTTTTTCAGTCGCAAATAGATTTCATAGATCCTGTGTATTGTTCAGTCTTGTATGCAGGAAGCAATTCAGTAAGTGGAATTCTTCAGCAGAACTGCAGAACAGGAAATGTAAAAATACTACCTCCACTTTGGAGAAGCACCTACTAAAAGTTAACTACAGAAATCCATCTGTGTAAGACCAACAGGAAGCAACTGAAGTCATGTTGCAGGCAGTTAGGTGCCACAGATCAGCATGGTAGATTCTTACTAAAAGAATTGTGAAACAAAGCATAATAAATGAATGCCGCATTGAGTATCTTGTGACAAGGACAAGATCTGAAAACATGAGGATCTTGGGGCTTCAGTACCAACATCATGGAAATTCAAAACCTAGACGCATGGGTCACAAACGTAATTATTTTTACAGGACCAATTCCAGGGTTGTAACTAGTAATTTTTCTTGAATGAACACACTCTCCCCCCACCCTTGTAGCCTCCAGCCTACGTTATATTTGTATTTTCCCAAGGTAAACAGGCCTCTACACACATGGTCACTGATAACATGGATACATTAACTGTAAACACTTTATCAGTGTGTTAATAAACGCTTGATGCAGAACAAACAATTGTGTATGCTGCAGAATTGCTACACAAGGATAATTAAAAATTATTTGCTGTGGCATGCATGATACATGCTGGACTTCAGGCATGACATGTTGGCCTGGAGTAAATATGAAAGATGGCCCTCTGTCTATTAAGTGAACATACATGATCCCTGTTAGCAACAAAATAAAAAAAACCCTAAAATCAATAATCTGATTTCTCCATCTGATCACTGAAGTTTCAACAAAATTATGCAGCAGCAGTTTCTGAAAGGAATTGAGTGTAAATGGCATAAATCCAGTGTTACCAGTGTTAGCCTGCATGTCGGAGAAAACTGACCAGATTAAGAAGATTTTTTGCCAAGAAAGTAGTAGAGCCTTGTGGTTTCCCCATCAAGATGTGAGTTACATATATGAAAAAATGGTATGTGTTCTTAGGGACATGGGTGCAGCAAACTGTATGAGGAAATCTAGTAGAGTAAACAAGGGAGGAATCTAATAATGACAAAAATACCTTAAAATCAAAAGCTACATTCAAATCCTTAGAATTAGTACAGGGGATATTTAAGCATACGATACTACCATAACAGAAACTATGTCCTATGCTCCTCAGCAAAAAGGAAAACATTTGTCATTGAATGGCAAGATGCACCGGATTTTATTCATGTCTGTCACATGGAAATACAGCATGGTGAATTCAGTAACAAGGAAAGTAAACTATGACAGGTAAATTGTAAAATGGAAATTAAGAGGGTCAAGAGGGAATTTTAACAGCTAATAGCCAAAGCTAATCAGCAAACAACAAGGAATTCTTCAAGTATGTCAGAAACAGGAAGCCTCCAAGAAGGTCAGTAGATCAGACTACCATGGAGTAAAAGAGAGAAACCCTGTGTAGTTAAGGACATTGCTGAGTAGCTAATTAGTTTTTTGCCTCTGTAGTCACTGTAGAGGAATTTTGAATACCTACCCAGACCTATTATTTGTGGATAAAGATGAGTCACTGTAAGAAACTGAGCTGACAAAAGGTGCTGGAACAAAATGATCATTTAAAAGCAACAAGTCGCTAAGGCCAGAATTCTGAAGGAACTTAAGAATGGAATGGCTGAGCTGGTAACAAAAAAAGTATATATAATTAAAATCACGTACTATACTCGAAGACAGAAAGTTAGCTAATCTACTTTTCTTTTTAAAAGGTGCTAGGCATGCCCCTGGGAACTACAGACTTTTGAGCCTTACTTCAGTACTAGGTATAGTACTGTTATAGGTATATAACAAAAAAAAATTATAAAACACCTTGCATGGTAAGGTAGACACAAACCAGCATAGCTTATATAAAGGGTTTTTTGCCCGATTCTTTTTGAATGATTTAAGACAGTCAGCAAAATAGTTGGCGAAGTAAGGATGGTCTTGTGGTTAAGGCACAAGATTGGGACTCTGGATATATTGATTCACATCTCTGGCACAGACTTCCTGTGTATCTGTGGGTAAGTCTCTTAAAATGACTCTCATCCTTGCAATAGTCCTGTGATGTAGAGAAGTATTATCCCCATTTTACAGATAGGTAACAGGCAAAGTTTACTGTTTTGAGGTGCTCGGATAGAATCTTTGTAGGTTCTCATTATTTCCTAATGTGATGATTTTTAAGAGAGTTTAATATAGTCCCTTGCAAGAAGTTAAGAAATCAAGTCACAAAATGAATGGTTAAGTTGTTTCGTAGATTAAAAACTGTCTCCGAGACAGAAGATAAATATCAGGAAACATTGCCAATTTTAAACATGGAAGGAGGTTAACAGTGGGAAGCCCCAAGATTCCATAACTAATATCAGTGTTTAGTGTATTAATCATCAAGACAATGATGTGAAGTTGGCAGAATTTGCAGTTGACACAATTATTTAGATAAGTCAACTAGAGAATAGGGAATTCCAAAGAGACCTAAAGCTAGGCAATTAGACAACATGATGGCACATGAAATTCACTGTAGATAAGTGCAAGGTAATGCTCATTGAAAGGGGTAATTTGAGCTCATGGTGCACTTTGGGTCCTAATAAGTTATCTCTCATGAGTAAAGAACTATGTGTCACTATGCATAGCTCAATAAAAACTTCTGCTTAGTGTGCGGCAATGATCTAAAAAAGCAACAAAATGTTTAATTAACTCCATTATGAAAAGGAATGACACTATTTGAAAATATTATATCACTGTCAAACTTTCCAGTGTGCCCTCACATAGAATACTATACTTGATTCTGGACACCTCCATCTCAAGAAGGATATAAATGAAATATTGTAGAACAGGCCCATAGAAGGGCAACAGATACATAGATGAATGTGAAGATTTCCGTGTGAGAAGAGACTAAAACTATTAGGACTAGTTTGTTTAGAGAGGAGACACATAAGAGGTGATGTGATAGAAGTATATGTAATGAGTGGCATAGAGAAAGGCAGTTGGGAGCCGCAGGTCATCCATATAATAAAATATATTAAAAAAATCTAAGAAAATTTAAAACAAATTTAAAACTGATAAAAGTACTCTTTTATACAAGGCATAATTAACATGTGGCACTCATTGCCACAGGATGTTATTGAGGCCAATAGTTTAGTAAGATTCAAAAAAGGGTTGGACTTATGTTAGATATGCATTTACACTAGCTAGGATTAAATTGATTTATAAAATCTCATGTGATTAGACAAAAGGCATCTACTAACTACTTTGGGCTAGGAAGAGTCTTTTCCAAAGGACATGTCATTGCAGAGTTGTCCATTACCTGGGGGTTTACACTTTCCTCTGAAGTATCTGATACTGGCCACTGGCAAACAAGAAATTGAAATAGATGGGTCATTGGTCTGCTCTGGTGTTGTAAATATTTACCCTTTTTCAATATTACTTTATTTTGAGGTCTGGAAAGCCTTGGAACTAATTTGCTGAATCAAATTTGTTCAATTGCAGGGTGTAGCAGTGTGCTCTCTTCTATTCTGTTTGAATTCAGAGACACTGAACACCTCACTAGGAGGATATGAGGATACTTTACACTGTTCAATTGAGTTTGAAACATAGGGTCTTGCATGTCATGAGCTACAGCTGTAAAGGTGTGGAGGAGGCAGAGAAAGGGGAAAACAAATCACTGTAGAGACCACTATTATTGTCTGTCTTAGGTATGCAGGAAAAAAACCAGCAGAACATTGGTTTGTAATTTTTGCCTTTTTTCTCCTTACTCCTCCTCCACACTAACTGTAGGACAGCTGTATAATTTAAACCCTGAATTTTATTAGGTATTTTGCATTACTAATTTTCTAATCTGTAGATTCATTTGAGCATTTTTTTATTATTTATTTTATTATTTTCATTTATTTTTTTAATTGTAATTTTAGATTATTGTAATGTGACCGACTGGGAGAACCCTCTCTTTTTCATGTGGTGGAAAAACTCACCTGAAAAATACTAAATTTTGCATTTTTATTTAAAAATCTTAGTAAAAAGTTTTGGTTTTTTTCAATGTTGCTAACTACATTATTGTTTTCAAATAAATAGTTTAAAGGCATTATTATAATGTTAGGTTCAGAGATTGAAAAAGGCAAGGCCAGTTATAGTTAAGGTGTTTAGTTTTCTCTTCTATTTTTGGATTTCTTTAGCAGTCTCTATTACAGTTTATCTGTGTTCTTATTGCCACTTACTGTAGGGTTTGCCTTTTACTACTGACATAGAAACAGTGAAGCTTGGGGTTCTCACCAGGTTTTTTCTTGTCTTGTGTTTCTGCTATTTTCCCTCTTTAATAATATTTTAAAAACTAAATATCGGGGGACTCATAGTTGCAGGGGTTAGGGATTGCAGCAGACCACGATGTGGAGGTAATGGAGAGGAAATTACTGTCTGGATGAGAGAATGTGTGTGTGAAACTAGAGCATAACTGAAACAAAAAATAGACTTGGCTTTTATTGACAAATGCATAATAGCTTATATAGCTACATAATTGAAATACATTTTTGCTTGGGTTGCTCTTCAGTTTCAGTATTCCAGGTACTGAGATTCATGCCAGTTTTGCTCTGAAACCATTTGCAAGTGGCATCCTATCAGTCAGAATGTGCTGTCAATCCAGGCATTGAGCCTGTTGTCTGCTCGTAAATGCCGTTGTCCTGAATAATGAGTATGTTGTACTATTTCACTGAGTTACCCAGCTTTAGACTTTTAAAACTATTTAATCTGTGTACATTATATGCATGAATATCCAGTGTTGCAAGCATATAGTTGTGGCTACTTCTGCATAAAGTAGTTTTAAATGATGTCAGCTCCTTGTGAGGCTGGTAATGTAGTTCAGTGCACTTTACCATATGGAAGACAGACGTTTGAGACTGACATCTTGGCTATTATATGCTGGCCTTAGTGGCATCTTGGAACACACTTGGGGGCAACACAGTGCTACTTGTGGTGGTGGGTGGGTGGGCGTCATGTCCTCAATGCACTCTCTTTCTAGACATCTGTTTTTGTAGAAGATTTTTTGAGCTAGTCATCCATGGTGTGAGAGGTTTGTCCACATGACTTTCATTAACTGGAATCCTGTTCACTTGCCCCTTATTAAATAAGATTGTATTCTTGCATTTAGATGCCTTTCTCTCCCTTCCCCCTTTTCTTTACAGTCCTCAGCCAGTTTTAAATAATCGAAAACTGGGGTTGTAACAGAAAATTAAAGAGAAATAAATGTAGTTCCAATTATCAAAAACAATGAGATGATGATCCTAGCAATAACAGCCCTGTAAGTCAGTCTTTCCCTTTTAAATGAAAATCTCTCTTAACAGGTGGCAGTGGAGCCATGAACAACAAGCAGAATAGGTTTATAAAAAGAATAGAACTTGTCAGACCAATTTGATGACTTTTTTATGATAAAACAAACTTAGTAAATGATGGAAAAATGGTAGATATAAAATTACTGGAATTTAGGAAATTGTATGATATAATGTCTCAAAATCTTACATTCAAAACTGACTGAAGGAACTTAGTGTGGTGATAAATGGTGAAGTATCATGTTTGGGGAGATGTGGAGTACTGCAGGGATCAATTTGGGTTAGCAATGGTCTAGAACAGGGGTAGGCAACCTATGGCATGCGTGCCGAAGGCGGCACGCAAGCTGATTTTCAGTGGCACTCACACTGCCCAGGTCCTGGCCACCGGTCCGGGGGCTCTGCGTTTTAATTTAATTTTAAATGAAGCTTCTTAAACATTTTATAAACCTTATTTACTTTACATACAACAATAATTTCATTATATATTATAGACTTATAGAAAGAGACCTTCTAAAAATGTTAAAATGTATTACTGGCACGTGAAACCTTATATTAGAGTGAATAAATGAAGACTCGGCACATCACTCCTGAAAGGTTGCCAACCCCTGGTCTAGAAGAAGGAACTACTAGCAAATTAAATCTGTAGATGGTAATACTTTACAGATCTATAGTGCCTTCCATTCAAAGATTTCAAAGCACTTTATGGAAACTGAGGGACAGAAAGGTAAGGTGACATGCCCAAGATTGCACAGGAAGCCTGTTGCATAGCTCCAGACAGAGTGCAGCTCTCATGCACTTCAATCCTTTGCTGCAACTGCAAGAATACCCTATCCCTAAAGGGAGATAAACAGAAAATAAAATTAGCCTCAATTTGGAAGAGAAACCAGCTAATAACATGTGAGGAAAAACTAAATTGAAGCATAGATATTCAATTGGAGGGAGAAACTTAGAAAGCAGTATAATGAAAGATTTTGGATGATAACGCTGGGGGGAAATGAGGTATAAGTTTGTAAAGCTATCTGAAGTTGTATGCTATGGAGTAGGAAGATAATTGTTCAGTATAACTACACCTCGGGTATGACTGCCGCTGGAAATACTAAGAAGCTTGTTATTATAAATGATTGATTAACTGGAGGATGCTCAGAGAAGAGCAATAAAACTTTTTAGGGAGTTGTGGGGACTGGTTTGAGGAAAGATTGAGTTACGGTAAATATATTTTGCTTGGCTAAGCTCTGGATAGGTGCCCCCTTTAATTTTTGTACAAATCTAAATAATATATAAATACAAATATATTTGTAGACTGTAAACACCAAAGATGAACATGAAATGTTTAGGCTAATAAATGGTGGCATATTTAGGAGTTGTTAAACTGAAATTTAAGAAAGCAAAATTTAGGCAGGCAGACTATCAAGAAAAGCTTTCCAGCAGTGAGATCGGAGGCTGGGAAGTAGTTTCCAGGGAAGTGGTGGAAGTCCCATTACTTAGGTAATTACAACGAGGCAGGACAAAATATTAGTAAGTGTACACTGGAGAACAATCCTGCTTTGGCAGAGATGGACTAGATGACCTAGAGGGTCTTCTCCATTATTTACTTCTGTGGTATGATTTTATTGTTCTGTGCTTCCTATCTGCAAGGTCATTTTACCATATACCTCTAATTAGGGGCAGAGACTCTCATTATATAAGAGTATGATGACAGGTCAGGGAGATCATGCACACCTGATTTGTCACTCTCTAATTATGAAAGCTAGGGTTGGCATACCTGTTTTTCGCAAGGGGTACGTAGGGGATAATATTTCATTTGATCTCTTTGCTACAGAAACATTTTTTAAAAAATATCTAGGACACCCTACAGTAGTCTAGAATATAAAATCTTTTTTCCCTTTCAAATAATTACTTATATCCTCAAGGAGATTATATTCTGAATGCATGTAAGATTAGCTATTTTGCAGAGTGATGGTGGTACAGTAGAATTTAATGAACTGTGATTCAGAGGAAGAAGGCTGAGCTGTAAAATGAATGAGGAATGGTTCACTCTCCATACATTGAACTAGAACAGTGATTCTCAAGTGCATCCACTGTGACTTCTGGGGTCCCAGAGCCCCTTCTTCAAACTCCTTGCTGCGGTCCCTGGCTCTGCTCCTTGAATCAGTGCCCAAGCCCAAGGTGGGCCTGGTGATATTTCATTATACTTTATGGGGCTGCTGCCTCTGGCTGTGGGAAGGAACCTGCCCTCTCTCCCCACCCCCTTTGACTGATTGTCAAGGGGGCTCTGGCATGCCCTGATTGGCCAGACCTCATTGTTTCCTGGCTTGCCTTCCATTGAAGGGGAGTGTCACTCACTAAGGCGCCACCTGACCAGCTCTGAAATAATCACCTTGTATGGGGAGGAGCAAGGCACAAGCAGGAAGATGCTGTCCAGGAGAGACTGCATGGTGGTGGTGCTGCTGCTGGGGAGCTGAGTCACAGAAACAACTCCGGGGCAGTGTCAGCCAGGGAGTGCAGGTGCAGGATGGTGCACATGCTGCAGTGAATTTAGGGGCCCAGCTGGGAGAGAGCACAGATGGCAGCTGTTGCAGGGACACGGAGGACCATGGAGCACAGGGACCGGCCCAAGGAGCAGCCTGAGTGTGTGGCCTCCAGAAGCCTCCCCAAGGGTTCCAGCTTGGAGGAACCCACTAGTCAGGGCAGCCCCAACCACAGTAGCAGCTTCACATTTCTTGTGTGCCACTATGTATATACAAAACCTTTCTGCTGAAAAGGAAGCATAGAAGTGACCAGCTCATACTGAATCTAATATGAGTGACATAGGTAACTCTGACTTGTCAGCACCATCTTCTGCAAACCACAACCGTGACGTACATGAGGAAAAGAGGGTGTTTTAGAGTGAGTGGGGAAGACAAGTATTTAGTTTTGTTGGAACCAAATTCATCTGAAACTATCACGATTTGTGCAATATGTAAAACAGTACTTCATCAGGTGAAATCGTACCCTGGGCAGCGTCATTATAACACTCATGAATCAGAAGTAGAGAAAAACTATGGTGACATTTTTTTCCATAAAAGCTCTTGGGAAAAATCAGAAGCGAGACGCTTCAACAACAAAAGAAACGGAAAGACTTTCTTCCCCAAAATGATGAATTCCATCTGGCAACACTCAAGGCAAGTTATTGCATTGTGTTGCATCACAAACCATTTTCAGATGGTGAATTCGTCACACCTTTAGTACTTTTTGTTCAACAGCAAAATCAACTGTTTTGTGATATAGCCCTTTAATTAATTACATATTATTCTTTACAATTATTTTATTTATGATACTTCCAAATAACCATGTCACTAGGCTGTCACTAATATAATATTTTAACTGTCAAAACTGCGGCCTCAGCAAACATTCATTTGAGAGCCAGAGAACCAGAACATAACTATTTTTTGTTTCTCATAAGCATTCTGATATTATCAGTGTTATATTTTGTTAGAAACAGCATCAAAACTGTGAAAAAGTAAATCTATCAAGTGTATATCTCTACTATGAAATTACTGTTTTCTGTAATTGTTAATATTTTGTCCAGTGTATTATGACCTTTGTCAAGGAAAGAAAAGCGCTTGTATCCTTGATGAAAAAAGGAAGTTTGATGGTTTCTCATTCTTACATGGTGTTTTTCACTAATACGTATCATCATTTAATTACCTTGTCAAGACGTGCAATACAAAGATGTTAAGCATAGGCCAATTTTTTTCTTTTTGTATTGTCATGTTGAGGCTAGTTTTCACTCCACATAAGACTTAAATAACAAAAACTAACCTCATTCCACTTGCTTTATGTCAAGTCTGGCAGAGTTGGTTGACATTTAGTTAACAGCTGCCAAGAGCATGCACTAACCTTACTTTTTTTTGGTGTATTAATTTTTAACTTTATGTATTCTGGATAATTTAGTACATATAGGGGTTTTTTGGGGTGTGCATGTATTTTGTTTGTTGTTGTTTTTTTTGCCTACTATTTTTCATTTCATTTACTTTGAATTAGGAATTGCACAAGCAATTTCTCTCTATGAGAGAGAGATTGAGAAGGTGAAATCTGCTCCTGCCTGAGGCCAAGGCATTGGGCTGCAGCGCAAGCCCCCCACCCACAGCTCTAGCCTGGGGTTAGAATGCCAACTAGAGGTGTGGGTGTTTAGGACCACTACATCTGCAAACTCCCAGATTGCATAACCTCTTATTTTGGCTGGTCCCAATTCCGCCCTCCAAGCTGGCCTGCATAAAACAAAAGCCACCTGCTTCAAAACCCCCATTCATGCCTAGCCTGGCTGCCGGATTCAAGTGATCTTGAAAGCCTTGCACAAGCCATCCATATCTGTATTAAATTAATATGGGGCATTTTGAACTCTACGTCATAGTAATTGCGTGGGTGGGAGATAGGTATCCCTGGTAATTTGTGTCTCAGGCAAGGTTTTTAATCGAAATGTAGTTTTAAATAGTAACCGGCAAAAAGGATTTCTCTCTGAAGGGGTATCCATTTATAGGGCTCAGCTGTTGAAGTTCAAGGGTAGCATTAGGTTTAAATTTAATCTCCTGTACATTATAATTTACGGGCTGAGTTTAGAGCAGGGGTCGGCAATCTTTCAGAAGTGGTGTGCCGAGTCTTCATTTATTCACTCTAATTTAAGGTTTCGTGTGACAGTAATACATTTTAATGTTTTTAGAAGATCTCTTTCTATAAGTCTATAATATATAACTAAACTATTGTTGTATGTAAAGTAAATAAGGTTTTTTAAATGTTTAAGAAGCTTCATTTAAAATTAAATTAAAATGCAGAGCCCCCTGGACCGGTGGCTAGGACCCAGGCAGTGTGAGTGCCACTGAAAATCAGTTCGCGTGCCACCTTCGGCACACGTGCCATAGGTTGCCTGCCCCTGGTTTAGAGCATCATACTTTCAACTGTTGTTTGACAGAATAACTGTTGCCTTTGGTGAAATAGAAAAAAAATTATCTGGCAAATATTGAATTATAGGCAGGGCTGTTGACACCCCCTATTATTAAAGTTGCACAACACACCCCATTATAAGACTGATTTCAGATAATGCATACACACAAGTAGGCCAAATTAAGGTTGCACAGGCAACCTCAATTTTGGCATTTCCTAGCTTTTGAATGCTTGACTTTGCAAACTTAATGTTCTTTTAATCTAGTTGTGTATAATGTTACAAAAGTCAGTGCAAGCTTCAATTTTAAAGGCGGAATCCCACTGAAATCCATGTTTTCGTTGGTTTAAAATTTAATCACTTGCTATGTTTTACATGCCAAATATATTCTTTCAGATATCAATTATTTGGAATATATATATATATAAAAATACATACTGTATTTCCAACAAGTAGTCCAAATAGCACTTTTATTTGAGACTGCAAATGTGAGCCCCTATAATATCCCATATTGTTATGTTGAGAACTCTTGGTGGATTGGTTGTGTTGTGACAGCACTAGTAGAACCACCGATATAAAAAGAAAGAATTTAATTAATTTGTTTAGTAGTGATTTACAAAATATATTTTAAAACTTGGATTGTGAATTTAATGCTGTGAAAGATGTTGGATTTATATCACGGGAGTCTGAAGCCTTGTGTTTATTGCCATAGCAGGTACAGCACATGCAGGCTTTTCAACATGATTCTGCCAATGTGCCACCATACCGGCCTGGCGAGAATCATGAGGAGTTCATTTTCCAATCCTTGGCCTCTCTCCTGAGACTGCCAAGAAGGATGTCCATTAATTGCCAGTCATAGTAGTTTTTGTGGTATGGACTTGTCCACTATGAACTGGACTGGGATCACCTGGGCATAGATGTATTGATGTATGGCGCAATAATGGAAGATACTTGTTTTCCCATCTCTGGTCTGGTGCCAACAAGATGTCTTTTTAATATACAGCAGAACTGTGTTGGGTTTTTTATTAATAATTTTGTGAATTCCTGACTTGTGGGAGCAATCCAAAATCATAAATAGATACAAGTAAAAAACAAGCCAGATCAAAACATTATATCAAATTGAAACATACTGTAAAGAAGGTGAATCTGACCCTGATTTTTAGTTTGCTAAAGACCCAAGTATGAAATCATTAGTTCTACTGTATGCAGAGGTGTTAAGTTCCTTCAAAGCAAATGTACTTTGTCCTTCCATCCTTTTACTTACCTTGTATATGATCAACAGAAAGATTTGGTTCTTGCTCTGACAAACTGTGCAGGTGATAGTTTATTTGACAATGCTCTGCAGGAAATATAATTAGTATTTGGATTAGTCATTAATGTACATTGCACACACGAGTTACCCTTGAATTCCTAGGAAAATGTTACATGCATATAAACCTGGAAATTGGAATTTTTTTTGGCAGTTTTCTAAACTCTGTTTCCTGGTTCATATGCTGAGTGCTATTGAAACAGGAATGCATGGTGGCACTACAACCCATATATTTTATTTCCCACAGAACATATGTATGAATTCTGGTCTACCTACCGTCTCAGTGCCTGGTCACCAAAACTTCTACAATATACAATGGTGAGTGGAGAGAGAAGTGGGATGGTGGTTTGTCCCCACGCAGAAACATCTTCTTTGATGGTCTGTAGTACAGTAGGCAATGCTAGGCGCTACCACTTCCCTTACCATTCCCAGCGTCTGCAGCCCAGTTATGGTACACTGTGAGGGAAGAAGCTCCTTGTTACTCTCTCTCATCCATCAAGTGTATTTTTGCAGAGATAGGTGTGATTAGACCCAAATCAAATAGGGAAACACGCCAAAATAGAGAAAATTACTTTAATAAAAACACACACACAACACAACACCTTTAAAAACAACAACACAGAAGCAGTTCTTGATGCTTTCGGGTGATGTCTGCCTGATGTACAACAAAATATTTTACTAAGTCATGTCTTTCAAACATATTGTAAAGCAGGTAAAACGGCTTTATTGTAATCCACAGAGGGCTAGCTAGAATAAAGCTCAATAGTTAAGTGATCGTTTTGTCCTAGTTGGCTATTGGTGGATTACATTTTTCCTTTGAAAAGGCTGTTTTACCTACTTCAGATTATTTTTGTTCTAAGTGCGTAAGAAATGGTCTGTATTGCTGGGTTGTTGTTTTTTTCTTTGATCACAGTAAGATTGGTTTATTTCCTGCCTCATACAAATATGTATTTTCTAAAGCTAATGGGTTCTGTTTATTCCACTAGTACTACATTAGGAGTTCTGAATACTGCCAAATATATGCAAAACATTATATTTGAATGTGTGAAATACTGTACTTAAAATTTGCAATATTTTACATGCAACTGATGCTCTGTCTAGTTCTCATTTCAGAATCCTGCAGTGAATCATATAATTTTTTTAATAGCTTAATGCTATTTTGCTTAACTGTTGATATTAGTGTAATAAGTCATAGCAAATTTTAAAAAAATATTGAATTAGGACTTTTGTTCTAAAATATATTTATTAGGACAAGCTAGAAAATACTGTAGGCCAGTGTTTTTAAATAAAATTGCTACATTTATCTAAATAAAGTAAAACATAATTCATTATATGATATATAATGAGAGAGCTATTAAAAGATGATGTTGAAGATATTTCCCTGACTGGTATGTATTTTTGAGCATTCAGCTTCACACAACCAAAACCCCCTCTATTTTTAAAGCTATCTCAATTGAATTTAGAAAATCTTCCTCAATGATTGTTTGAATTTGTGTGACTGGTGATACTGTCAACCAGGAATATTTTTTTACTATGTAGTGTTCTGTGGAATTAACAGAGATTTCTGGGAGGCTTATTGCTTCTAAAGCACAGTGTATGAAATGTCACTGTATCTACTAGGATATTTCTAGTTGTGCTCTAATATGGAACAAGCAGTGTGTGTGTGTAAAATAATGGGAACAGTGTGTAAAACAGCAGAGGAACATTCGGGGGGGGGAAGGGGGGGGTGTGCGGCAGGGCTCAGGCCAGCCCCCATGGGTAGGCAGGAAGGGAATGCCATGCTTCCAGCCCCGCTCTGCCACCAACCTCATTCAGCCTCCAGGCCAGTCCTGCTCCACCTCCAGGCCAGATCCGCCCCCAGCTCCACTCTGCCCCCTGCTCTGCCCCCAGCCTGGTTCTGCCCTCATTATCTCTCCACCCCAGCCCAGCTCCACCTTTAACCCTACTTCCTCCCCCATCCCCAGTTAGGGTGGCCAGGTGTCCAGTTTTCGACCGGAAAGTCTGGTCAAAATGGGGACCTGAGGGTGTCCAGTCAGATCTAGGGTGACCAGATGTCCTGATTTTATAGGGACAGTCCCGATTTTTGGGTCTTTTTCTTACATAGGCTCCTATTACCCCCCACCCCCGTCCCGATTTTTCACATTTGCTGTCTGGTCACCCTAAGTCAGATCTACTGACTGGACACCCAAAGGCTGGTTACTGCAGGCGGGAGACTGTGGTCGGATCACTCATACACTAATATATACTACTGGAATTACTACTGGGCTCAGTTGCTGCCCTTAGATAGAGACAGATTGAGGGGGAGGGAGGAAAGACCGTGTTTTCGGTCTCTGCCTAGAGCAACAGAAGAGGTTAGCCCATCACAGTTTTTAATAGATTTTTATGTCACTACCTAGTGCATTTTGCTGGAATGTTGAAAACAGAGTTAAAATGTTCAGATGGACAAAAAAGGCATAGAGACTGTTGCTAAGAGATGTGAGGAACAGCATGGTACAGAAAAGTAGTGTAAGAAGGGGTCTTTTGTGGTCCATTAACTAGCTTGGTTGCGTTAGAGAGAGGAGTTCAGTACACAACTCAAATATGCAGGTAATGTAAAGCTGGGAGGGATCACTGATACTTTGGCAGATAGTGTTATAACAACATGATTAGTAAATTATAGAAATAAATTATCATGGGGTTAATAATACTCTTTGACTTCATGGATTGTTCCATTTTTGTTACCCCGGCTACCCTTAGGCTGTTCCACGATAGATTTCTGTGGTCCTGAGCTTTCCTGACCCAACATATAACAATAATGTTAATAGGGTGAACTGGGAACTGTTCGTACGGGTCTTAGAGCTGTTGTTTCAGCCATGTCTGCAGACTTGGAACACTGCATCAGTTTATATTCATTTCACATTTTCAATTTTCAGTCTAAGTCTAAAAACATTTAAAAAAAAAACCCTAAAGTTTTAATTCTGGAGCACAATTCTGGGGCATGTTCAGGGACCAGGAAATACATGCGGCCTAGGTCATGCCACTATTTTTCTATGAAGATTGAGAATACTCAGGGTTCATTGTCTTGACTCCAATGTCTCTCCTTTGATCAACTTGTTTCCCTTCAGCTTCTGTAAAGTTCTTTTGACTTTCCACTCTCACTCTAAGTGCCATATCCTGTCCCCAACTGGAGGAGTCCCCTAAATCTCAGTAACTGGTGGCATTCCACTCTATATACATGGAGTGAGTGGGAAGGGGTAAGATGTGTGGCACCAACTCAATGGTCCACACACTATGCATGCCATGGAGTTCAGCTCCATGAGGACTCCCTGGATGTGGGGGCTGGGAGAGGAGCAGAGGGGCAGTGGATTGATCAGCTAGTGTGAATCCATGGTACCCTGTGAATTGGGAGAGCAGGAGCTGCCAGGGAACAGCGCCACTGCTGCTCCTGTGCTAAGATCAGCTACTCTGGGTTGGTGCAGAGGGAAGGATTTGGCTTTAAAATCTGTCACATTACTTAATACCTGCTGCATGTATATTAACCCCTCTCTTTATCAGACCAGCAATAGCTGTTAAGATATTCTCATGTAAAAGAATTTCTTCTTGGGTTTTTGAGAGCAGCTAGAATGCTCCAGACAACACCCAGCAGTGTTAAGTTGGGTGATACTGAGTCAACTATTATATATATTAGCAAAGTTTCCTCATCTGCCTAAGTCATGTCTCATCATCATTTCTGAACTACCATCCAATGAACTCCTTAGGTGTGTAGGCCTGTGGGTTACATACACTGAGTCTGTTAATACTCCACTCTAACACAGACATTCATAATTCTGATATAGCTACAGAATCTAGTTATATGCACATATACACAAGTTAAGTGTTTGTATATTGAATTTATCAGTCCCTAAAAGCAAAATTTAGAGTTAAGGTTGCTCAAGCGTAAATCCCACCAGCACAATTTCTCAGCCTAGGAGATCCCAGCCTGTCTACCTCCCTAGCTCCTCGTGGTCTCTGAGAAATAGAGCAGCGAGTCAGGGAGATTGGGCTGGCAGTGTACAGAAATGGAATTAGTTGACAGAACTTGACAACGGTCATCTACTCTTGGCACAGATCAATTCAGTTATGCTAAATAAGGGGAGCTGGCTTTGTTTAATTGTTAAATTTCAAATGTGGCCTGTGTCTCAGATGTTAAAAGAAAATATGTAGGTGTGAAGTTTGGAGTTTGTGGTGACTGCATTTGTTTAGCTGGAGGAACCCCAAAAAGTGAGATGTTCAGAGCAGAATTTCACAGAGTGGAATAAGTTTTAAATGTTAGCTCAGCAAAAGGAAATAAAAATTTTACTAAAAAAAGTTATATGGGAAAATTGTGGAGTCACTAAACAACAGCACCATAGAATATTATTAGGGTTGGAAGGGACCTCAGGAGGTCATCTAGTCCAACCCCTGCTCAAAGCAGGACCAAACCCCAGACAGATTTTTGCCCCAGATCCCTAAATGGCTCCCTCAAGGATTGAACTTACAACTCTGGGTTTAGCAGGCCAATGCTCAAACCAATGAGCTATCCCTCCTCCAGTAAAGACAAATGTAAAATATTTCAAGTAGGAAGGATTAGTTAAATGCACAAATACCTGATAACCATGCTACCTAGCCAGTAGTACTGAGCTGGAACAAAGGTTAAAGTAAACAATACATTAAATGGGTCTACCATGTGACTCTGTCGCATACAAAAAATGGCAAATGGTGTACAGTTGAACCCACCTGAAATCATCTTGCTTAATGCAAGTTCTTGCATAAAACTAAACTATTTATTAATTTAATATAGATATTTCACTTAGTTTCACTTCAACAAAATAGTTGGTTCCAGCCAGACAGTTAAAGTCAATTATTGCACAAAACGGAAACAGGTTTTCAGTTTTTTAAACTGAAACTGATTTTAATTTCATTTCATTTTAGCAGAATGGTTTTGTTAGTGAAACAGCTGCTGTATGTGAAACAATGACATGATAAGATTGGAAAAATATTTGGATTCTGCCACTAAAGAGTTTGGAAAAAACTGCACATTTTAGCAAGTTCATTTAGAGTTTATCACTTATTAGAGAATCTTGGTTAATGGGGGTAGTATGTAAAAACTGGTATTAATATTAAGTAGTTTTGTCTGTGCAAAGTTAATAGAAACATAGGTAAAACAAATTAAATAATTGTTCCCCTCTACTTGTGTGTGATCCACCAAAACTATCATCCAGGCCCACTTGTCATGTAATGTCTTGACTGCTACAACCTTCTCCTTTCTTGTTACTCTGACTATGTCACTTCCACTTTGCATCCCTCCACTGGCTCCCATTTTTCTGCTACATGGAACACCAGCTACTTTGTTCACCTCTGAGGCCCTGCATGACTTGATTCACGCCTACCAACCCTAATGCACTGTCTGTTTGCCTGCTCTGCCAAAGATTTGCCCTTCATCCATTTTTCCCTGAGGTGCCTTCATGCTTTCTCCCAGGCTGCTCTTTATGTTTGGGAGGAACTTCCTGTTTAAAACAAAAACAAAAAGCCCACCTCCTTATCTTTCTTCAAATCCTTTCTTAAAACCTGGGGAAACCTCTGCCTTTCTGAAAGGCATAGGCAGAGTGGACAAAACCTTTATCTACTGTTGAAAACCACTGTGTAACAGTTGGGTGTTGTTAGTACAAGGTCTTCAAAGAGAAACTTACACGATAAATGTAATAGTACTTATTTTAGCTGTGTCAGAAGGATGAAGTACTGAGTCAGTTTTGCCAGGATTTGGACCTGCCGTGGCAAGGAAGTATTCCAAACCTTATGATTAGGCTACTCAAGGTATTTCCTTTGGCTACACATGTTCTGCAGAGCCTATTGTTCCTAAACAAAAATGATCAAAGTGTACCCAAGAGCCAGTTTTTGAAGCATAACAAAGTCAGAAATCAATTTTAAAAAATAATGAATTGGCTTTGATGAACATACTGGTCTGGGCCCTCAAATAATGTGTATCTGCATAACCACTTAGCTGAGAATCTGGGCCAGTGTGTATTCTGTGTCACTGAAACAAATGAATCCATGAACATTCCATGAATTTATATTTGTAAATTCCACCCTTCATATGTTATTTCTCTTGGGGGTAGAGGGAGAAGGATAAAAAAAGAGTATGGAACTAGCAAGATGTTTGTTTATCTGACTTCGTGCATATGTTTATTATGTTCCCCTTGCCTTCATTTGTGTGTTTTCTTTTCAGATTGTAAACTTTTGGGGTAGGAATTGTATCTTCTAATGTGGCTGTACAGCAGAAAACAGTCTTAAGCTAAGAGTAAAATAAGGGGTAAATGATACTCAATTGCAAGCAACTTTCTGTCCTCTTGCAAAACCAATAGAAAAAAGATCTTGCGGTCCCTTTTTTATTCAAAAGTATGTCTTGTATCTATATTGAAATAGTGTCACATTCTGTATAATTTCCAATAAGAAGGCTCACATCAATTTTCATTGTTTCTTATTAACTATACTGCAGTCGAGTATATTTGAATAAATTTAATGTTTATGGAATTGGTTTTCGTTTCTTACTGCCAGCAGTAAACATTTTAAGTAATAATGGATGATTGTGAAACAGGAAGAAATTTAGAACTTTGCCTAATTTTAAGAAGGAACCAGTAGTTCAGTGACTGTATTGCCATTGGCGTTGTCTTGTAAGGTTAGTGTTCTCTCATGTCAGTCAATCAAATAGTACCAATAATGAAATAATTTTTTTTTTCATCCAAGGATTCATTTCTTACTGCATTCCCAGGAGAATTACTACCTCTGGATGACATTGGGTATGTCTGCACTGCAGCTGGATGGTGTGATTCCCAGCATGGGTAGATAGACTCAAACTAGTGCATTAAAAATTGCAGTGTGGCTGTTGCAGCGCGCGTGGCAGTTTGGGCTAGTTGCCCAAGCTTGGACCCAGAGGGTCGGGTGCACTTGGACTCGGGCAGCTGCCCCAAGCTGCTGCCCCTACCACAATGTCCACACTGCTATTTTTGGCATGCTAGCTGAGGTAGCACGAGTCTGTCTACCTGCACTGCGAATCACACATTCCAGCTGCAGTGTACACATACCTGTTGTGTCTGAAGGTCGTGTAGAACTAGCTTTAGTGATTTAGCAGTCTACTTCCTTCTAATGCTTTTGCTTTGAAGCTCTTGTGGTGTTTGGTTGCAATGCATGAAAGGCCCCCCATATATCGAGATCTTGTTTGGCTTACTTCCTCTGGCCTCTTAAAAAAACCCAGCCACCTCTGTTTATGGAGGCCAAGAAGCTAAAGGAGCACCATAGCTACACCTTTTGCAATTACAGTCTGCCAGTTACTACAGCAAGAATCAAGGCTTGTATGTAGTAGAAATCACAATTTAGAACATCAACTTGAGAAATCTCTGTTAGGAACACCCATGTCTGATTGTAGGGTTTACTCACCATCAGCTGATACAATGTTGAACTCACGTGGTTACTCCCTACACTGTTGTGGTCAACCTGTTAGTTAACACAATTCTTCAAGGTGTAGCTTTTTAGTGAAGACAAGCCTCAGAGGCCACTGTGCAGATAGCACGTTTCTTCACCATACCATCTCAACCTATGTTTGAGTTCCTCAGCCCAAACTAATCCCAGACATTTGGAAGAGGAGAGACTGGCAGGACTAATTTCTCAAACACATGGAGGGTAGATTTGACTCTTAAACCTGTCATCAGTACTTAGCTGGAGATTTTGAAGATTCCCAGAAGTCTTTGCCAGAAGGTCCAGTAGAGGTAGGTGATATACTAAGAATTCTACCAAGAATTTGTCTAGTAATTTCAGGGGGACTATTTGCCTGCAAAGGTAGGAGATACACACATACCCTTTCCCCCATTTGAAGTTTTGGAGAGGGAAGGTGAATTAGAGTTATTTGGAGCCAAAAAAGAGACCCATAAGTCCTTCTGTAAAGTTACACAAGAGGATTGAACTAAGAACATTACACAAACATGTCTTCAGGAACCCTGGAGACCTGCATTCTCTGTAAGGAAAGGTCTTGCTTTGTTCCTAGATAAAGGTAAAATCAGAATTTATGCAGGTTCATCTGCCTTTCATATTTCAGAGGAAAATAGCTGGCATTCTCCTGATACAATTATTCTAAGAATTTAAACAAGCAGCATAAAATGACCAAAGTATGTTGCCTGGAAGTTTCTACAGTAGATCCGGTAGTGGCTTCCTGCCCTGTGCTTCTCTTCCCAGGGGGAGATGCATCTCTCCCAGATGCACACCAGATAGGAAAATGTAATATGTCTGATACAGAAAACTTGAGTTGACCACACCACTGGTAGGAACACCATGTGACTCATATCTTGAAGTCCAGTATCGAATGCATGGATGACTTAATGTATTCTAATAAGAATGTTTGTATGTAACTTCCAAAAGAATGTCAGATTACCCAGTAACCTATTTGCCTTATAAATGTTATCAGAGAAATCTCCTAGGATTTCCTTAAATTAGTTGTCAACAATCATGGATGCCTGTCTTTGCTTAAAGGGTATTCTGGCCATTACTTGGCAAAGACAATTCCCCAGGCAAAGTTAAAGTAAGTGTTCCCTGCAGAAGAGGAAATTGAGGGATCCAGGATGGTCTATGTAGTTTTTCATTCATACTGTCCCATTTCAGTTGCATCTCTTGAAGATCACTAAATATATACAATTGTGATAAAAATTTTGGAACCATCTCTTTTGTAAGCCAGGTCAATTTTCATACTGTTTGTAGTCAGTTAACCAGCCAGGAAAGAACTCCTTCTGACAACTATTGCACCTGCTTTCAGGCATCAGTCTCCATAAGATATGGTCTCACATCAGGGACCATCAGATTTGATGGTCTCATGAGGTCATCATTACTCCTGTGTCAACAAGGGCAATACTACTCATAAGGCCTTTGAGACAGTAAAAGAAGGGAGCTGCTTTGAAAGCCATATTTCCTCACTAGCCATAAGAATCATCTGCCTCTTGTATTGGGGAAAGAGGCCCAGTGGGTCTGGCATGCTCTGCTCCCTGTTCACCGTCTAGTCAGACTTCACACGCTTAATTCTGATCATTAATGGTGGGAATATCAAGGTAAATTTATTCCTGAATTTGTGAAGATGTAGAACAGTTTGAGTCTCCAACAGTGTAGTTATGATATTGCACTTACTGTTTATGTCCAGTATCACAATTAACTCAGATTAGTATTAATCACTGGGAGAAATGAGCAAGAGGGGGCAGTATATCTTACATTTTATGTAATTCGGTCTGCTTGAGGATCAAGTGCAGGGTAAAATTCATGCAGGGTTTCCCCTTCCCAGAATCAAAGGTGATATAATCAGTCAAGAATACGCTATTGCCAAAGTTATCCTATTGAATCCCGTCTACAAACTCTAACAGAAGTCATATTTATTTCTCTTGCAAAGAAAAATCAGTCTAGCTTGTAATTAACTAGAGAAAATGTTCATGATTTTCAAGCGGCTATTAAAGTAGCTGGAAATTGGCTATATTGGTTCCCTGACTAATATGCACACTCCCTTCCTCACCCCTACGGCCAGTTGAGAATCAGTGTGGGAGCAGTTTACGAGCCACTAAAATGGTCCTGTGCCCGCTGGAGATTCCCCTACACTATGGGATTCCTCAGGTTGCTGGTTATATGGGCTTTCCAGCTGCCAGAGTAGCAAAAAACAGCAAGGGTCAGGACTTGGCCCAAAGTTTCAGAAAGTTACGAGAAACAGCAAACAGGGTGAGAATAGAAACTGTTATGCACATTTAACCACAGCAGTTGCTTCTGCTTCTGGCACCCATTTTTCCCCCCTCTTGAATTTACTGATTCCCCCATCCCATTTATTTTACGTTCTTGTCTTCTTTGAGAGACAAAGTCCTTAGTTTTAATCCCACCTGTACCATTGCTTATTGTGTGTCCTTGGGCAAGTCATTTAAAATCTTTCTGCCCTTCTGCAGCATGAGAATACTTGCCTCTGCCTCTATGGGGATTTAAAGAATTAAATGCATTTTCAAAGTGCTGTGGAAAATTAAAGCACTATTCAAATTATATGCTTGCTTTTTCAAGGTTGGGGCTGGATTTCTTTCCTCTTGATTTGTTGTCTCTTCTCCCCTCATTTGTATGCTCTTTGTTCATTCATTCTCTCTCTCTTCCTTTTCCCTTGTTGTCTTTTTTATCCTTCCATCACCCACGCTTTTTAGTAGAATACTGTACTATACTGCGAACATTAACCAGAACAAAACTAACTTGAATCATTAAACTTTACTGTGTAGACTACTGCACTTCCAGAAACCTTAGAGAGAAGAGTGCCTTATGGATCCATATTAGGAGGGAAGTGGATTAGCAGTTGTGTAAGTGAAATCCTAAAGGAAATCGAATATGCATAATCCCACTTATTCTTAAATCCTTGATTCACTGTGACTGCTCTAGACACATTGGTCAAACTGTTGTGTATTCTGTTTGCTCCTGAGAGATTTACACTATTTCTTGGACTAATACACTAATAGAAAATTGACCCTTGAGATATTATAAAGTAAAATACCATCTCTCCATCCCTTAGCTACAAGTAATGTGTGTCTCAGAATAATGGAGGGTAATGGAGAGTCATACTGTATGCACCATATGTGCTATAAACTACAATATAAAAATTGTTCAGATTTATGATGGAAATAGCACTTCTTTGATTTCATGAGCTCAGGTTAAACCTAGTGCTATAAGTTCCAGTCACTGTGCAAGACTTTGTGCACCTCCAATTAAAGTGAAAGGGGATCATACTGCTAAAACTCTATACCAGTGTTTGAAAAGGTAGAGGTTAATGTTTCTTTAACTGCTTTTTTCTCATCTGTTTTATAGGAGATGACATTTGGCAGCTGTCATTGGGTATTTGAGAAATGTACATTCAGGTTAAGTGTAGGTTCTAATGTACATGGTTGTTAACCTCAATTTCTATGCCCCCTTTCTCCCCACTCTCACAATTGCCACTGAGTTGCAACAGATTTGATATAAGGCACTTAAAGTCTTGAACTAACTCAATTTTAATCAAATGCTGATCCAGTGAAATAGAAAATTATAAAACAAATAAAATGTTAATATTGAAGTCCTGCCTTCCTCTTGGTACCTGTACTGATCTTTAACTGCTGAGGAAAGACTAACACTCTGAATAATACTTTATTCTTAGAAACAGTTCAACTTGTCACCATATGACAATGTAATTATTTTTATTTGTGCCTTTATCTGTTTATAGCAATAGTGACTGCAAGGGCAGAATTTACCTGGCAGGGAAAGGCCCTTCACTTCACTTTCAGCACTCAGCTCTCCAGCTGGTTATGAATTGTCAGGCAATGTCCCCTTCCTTTTAGGGTATGTCTACACTGCCTATGTTACAGCGTGGCCGTGGCAGCGCTATGACATGGGCAGTGTAGTCACGCTTTATCGCCGGGGGAGAGCTCTCCTGACGATAAAATATAGCCACCCCGAATGACTAAAGTTTTCACAGCCCTGAACAACTGAAGTTTTAGGGCTGAAAGTGGCAGTGTAGACACAGCCTAAGTCATCATTGTTGTCTAGTGCTGAATACTTGAAGTACCCGGAAGTAACTGTTTTTTTTAACAATCATATAGTAGTTAATTCTTTAAGATTTTTGTTTCATTGTGCTTCACTGCATTAGTACCTCGGCTAAGTATTTGCCAGAGTCCAGGTTATGAAACAAGTGACTTTCATATGGAATTTTAAAAAGCCTCAGAAATAAAACCCTGTTTATTTCCTTAAATCTAATGAGAAAATTGTTTAACCATTTTTTTAAGGCTTTGCAAAACCCAGTGCACTAAGATAGAGTCCTTTTCCATGTTAGATAAACCCTAGAAATCATATTCTGAACCCTTAACTATAGTTACTCAAATGATTCTGGAACTTTGAGTTAATATTCAGCACTGGTTGCAGTTGTTTTCCTAACAAAAAATAGCTTAAATCCATTAAAATGATTTTAGCAGATTGCATTGATGGCCAAAAAGACAAAATGATGTTAAATGTAATTCACATTATTTTAAAGATGCATACAGTGCATCATGTTAGTCTGAGGCTAGCTCTGTGCTGCCCTGCACTTCAGAATACAGGTTGTGTGAAGTAACAGTGTACACCAAAGTGCTGCGCTGTAACTCCCCCATGTGGACATTGCAGGCACAAACTAAAAGGTTCCTTCGTGTTGACATAATCCTCTTCAAACAGGACTACGTTAACACAAACTAGGAACCTTTAGTTTGCACCCGCTACGTCCACACAGGGGAGTTACATTGCAGCACTTTGCACACTGCAATTTGTACCCCCTTAGTCCAAACTGTGGGGCAGTGTAGACAAGCCCTGAGTTGGTAATATAAGTGTGAACAGATGAATTGATTACCATACTAATACAGTATTATGCTATTGAGTATCATACAGAGTCTTTTTAGTGTGCAATACCCATGCATGCTAAAGTTTTTCATAGTACTGTATTATTTCAGTTTCACAGTTTTGGCTGTAGCTGCATGTAATGTTTTTTACTTTGTAAAGGTTTCCTGATTTCTGCTTCTACACGACATTTACTTGCCATACTGTATATAAAATGTCATTTGTTCCATATCTTTGGAATGTTGTAAGAAATGTAGAATCTATTATGTCTTTCAATGCAAATGAATTATTTCAATATTTACATTTTAATGTCTAGCAACATTATACAGTAAAAAACAAAAAAAAGAAAAAAAAAACACCACCAATGCAGTATGAAAGACAAGTAACCAAAGTTGCATATACTCCATGGCAAGTTTCCTGGATTCTATGGCACTCTAGTGTTGCATGCTGGAAATTCTGTGGCAGCATCATCTAAGTTAAATTGAGGTTTTTAATGAACTAACTATGAAAATGACTGTAGCCCCTCTTGTTTGTTTTAATTTTACTTTGTCCCCACACTGTCATTAAGCAAAACATATTTTAAGGACTGCATCATAGAAGTTGTTGGGATGGAGAGCTGGGAATAATGGCATTAGAGAGGGAAGAAAGTTAGAGTTTTTGCTGTTCAGAAAGTCAGGAGAGGCAGTGTGGGACTGTGAAACAATCACAGTTGTATGTTTCTGCTAAAATCAAGAGTGAAAGATTTGTTAAGATTTAAATTGTTGTCATTATTCTTCAGGGTTAACCTCACTGAGATGAATAGTGCTGTTCAGATCTCTGAGTTATTGTTCTGGGCCAGGGGTGGGCAAACTTTTTGGCCTGAGGGCCACATCTGGGTATGGAAATTGTATGGCGGGCCATGAATGCTCACTAAATTGGTGGTTGGGCGGGGGGGGGGTGAGGGCTCCGGCTGGGGGTGTGGGCTCTGGGGTGGGGCCAGAAAGGAGGAGCTCAGGGTATGGGAGGGGACTCCGGCTGGCGGTGTGGGCTCTGGGGTGGGGCTGGGGATGAGGGGTTGGGGGTTCAGGAGGGTGCTCCGGGCTGGGACCGAGGGATTCGGAGGGCAGGAGGGGGATCAGGGGCGGGGCAGGGGGTTGGGGCATGAGACGGGGTCAGGGGTGCAGGCTCTGGGGGTGCTTACCTCAAGTAGCTCCTAGAAGCAGCGGTATGTCCCCTCTCCGGCTCCTATGCGGAGGCGCAGCCAGGCGGCTCTGCGCGCTTCCCTGTCCACAGGCACCACCCCTGCAGCTCCCATTAGCTGTGGTTCCCAGCCAATGGGAGCTGTGGGGGCAGTGCTTGGGGTGGGGGCAGCGTCTGGAGCCCCCTGGCTGCCCATATTCGATGGAGCCGGATAGGGGACGTGCTGCTGCTTCTGGGAGCCCTGCAGAACGGGGCAAGCCCCCGACCCCACTCCCCGGCTGGAGCGGGGCAAGCCCTGGATCCTGCTCCCTGGTGAGAGCTCGAGGGCCGGATTAAAATGTCTGGAGGGCCAGATGCGGCCCCCGAGCCGTAGTTTGCCCACCCCTGTTCCTTTCTTTACCGGCAGTAGAAAGTTCTGAAACAGCTCTTAAAATGCTTCAAGTAGACAGACAGCAATTATTAATAGCCTCTTGTGAAAACAAGCATGATACTTCAGTGACCAGAGTAAACAAGATGCAAAGAATCTAGAAGCCCTTGGATTTGGCTGAATCAAATGCAGAAAATGAGGAAAGATGTAAATGAGAGGAATAAGGGTGGAACTGAGATTTTAGTCAAAAGATTGACACGGACAGCTAAAAAGAATGGAAGATCAGAACACAACCAGGACATTAGGATTTGCACAGTTGAATGTGAAAAGGAAGACAATGACACTAGCAGCTGTGCAGAGAAGTTTCTTCCAAAATTTAGATATCGACATGGTATAGTCAATGAACAAATATATCTGCTGAGACCTTGCTGGTGATATTATAATATAACTTTTCAAAGTAGAGATAATAGGGTGACCAGACGTCCCAATATCGAGCAGTTTGTCCCGCGTCCCGACCGAAGTACGGTCGGGACGCCATTTGTCCCGATACTTTGTTTCGGGTGCTTTTTTTTTTTTTCCCTTGTTGCTTAGGCGGCGGTGACTGGCAGGGGGAGTGCCTTTTCAATTATTACACTCACCCGGCACGTCTGGGTCTTCAGCGGCACTTCGGAGGCGGCAAGGTTTATTACCCGCCGCCGAAATGCCACCGAAATGCCGCCGAAGACCGTCAGCGACTGAAGGACCCTCCGCTGAAGTGCTGCCGAAGACTCGGACGGGTGAGTGTAACAATTGAAAAGGCGCTCCCCCTGCGGCAGTCCCGATATTTTGGCATTCTCATTTGGTCACCCTAAGAGATAAGAACAGGCCTTTACTGGGGGCTAAAAACAAGAATTGAGTTGTTTGGGTTTGATGTCAGTTCTTAACATATCTGGATTTAAAACAGTTACACAGTTTGTCAGACTTCCTGATTAATGTCTTCATCAGTTCTAGCTCCCTCTGAGTTCTGCAGTGAGAAAATATATATTTTCTGGAGCACAGACGTAGTGCCTACAATGCTAGAGAAAATGATAGGAAGAGATTGGTGTATAGGATTCAGAAAGCAAGTGTATAGGAGATAGTTAATATTCAGTTTGATGAATGCATGTGACTTTAAAATTGTTTTTTCTATATTTGCTCAGAGGTCGTGATAGATGTACATTTAAATAAACTCTCCGCTGTTTTTCCTAGTTAGATATTAATGCACATACCTGCTGGTTAAAGATCAACTGAATACTAAACCCCATTTGATATTTTTCTCAACAGTGTAAGTAATGCTTTTATACGTATACATGTGGTTTGTGTGGACACAGCCCTATATATAAAATAATTCTAAATAAAAAAAATGAATTGTAATGCAAGATTAAGAGCCTAATTCAATAACCCTCAGATTAATAGTTCCACTTCAATCCATGGCAATACTCATGTTACTAGAGATTGTAGAATCTGGTTCTGAGGCTGGGAAATTAAACATAGCATTTGGGAAATTAAAAAGATGAGGTTCCTATAGCAATTTAAACTCTGCTTTGTTGCACATGTACTGTCGCTATATTTGACACACATTTAACAAATTAAGAAGTAATATGCATTTTTGAGGTACACATTAGCAAACCTAGGAATAGACAATGCTATGTGTGGCAGAGCTATTTTGCTGTGGGAAATTTACCTCTTCCAATTTTTGACTTGTACATTAAGAATTAATGTATAATTCATGTGAATTTGCATTTAAATTTCCTTTAAAAATGATTCAGAATCTCTTCTAGTCCTGTGAAAGGAGATTGTTGAGTTTCTTTAGCATTAAAGGATCTGTTGCTTCAATATCACAGAATAAACCTTGACCACTCCTCAATTTAGAATCTGATCCTGGAAGCACTTAGGCATAAAAGTAGTATGACCATTGCCATGGCCATAAAGTTATTCATGTGCCTAAGTGTTTGCAGGATTGGCACCCTCATTCCTAAGCTATTCAGAACAGTGATAGTGTTCTTGATATGTGTTTGTATCGTATCTAGTACAATGGGGTCCTGATCCTGATTGGTGCTGTTGTAATATAAATACTACATAATAATAATGGGTCTGGGAAGAAAATTTGACCAGCCTCCTAACAGCCAAACCTATTTAAGTGCAAATAAAGTTGAAACTTTTTTTACAGTAAGAAAACTTCATGCTCAATTTAAATTGCTCAAAAATCTCCTTTTCTAAAAAGTCTTTTTTTGATATACTTTTATTTTGAAAAATGCTTAGAAGAGTTTCTCTTGTTAAAAGAAAGGATTTATCTGTATTAAGGGAGCTACCTAAGGGCCCCTATCAAGGAGCAGAGCCTCATTGTGTTAGACATCTGTATAAATACATATTAAAAAGAGATAGTATCTTCCCCCAGCCTAGAAATGGGAGAAAAATTAGACTAGAGTTTGTCATCCTTTGTACTTTCTAGGTAAAGCAGATAAAATGTCACTTGTTATGAAAATTAGTTTTATTTAATGTTATAATTAGTTCTTCGAGTAACCTCTGCATATTCCCCCTTGCGTCAAGCGGTGGAGTTTTTCTAGCCAGCAGTGTTAATTGAAGATGTGATAGTGAGATATGTCTGTATCAGATTATAATCTACATTTTGTATTATGAGCTGAACTCTCATGTCTAACCTTGCGTAAAACAAGGTTGTTGTAATGCAGGGGTTCCCAAACTTGGTTCATGGCTTGTTCAGGGTAAGCCCCTGGCGGGCTGCGAGACACTTTGTTTACCTGAGCGTCCGCAGGTACGGCTGCTCGCAGCTCCCAGTGGCCGGGAATGGCGAACCGCAGTGACTGGGAGCTGCGTGTGTCCATAGCTGCGGACGCTCAGGTAAACAAAGCGTCTCGCGGCCCTCTAGGGGCTTACCTTGAACAAGCCGCGAATCGAGTTTGGGAACCCCTGTTGTAATGCATTCCAGACAGGTGGCCTGCCCAGAAAAGATGTTTGAGACCTTGTTGAAGGACCATCAGCTGAGAAGCTACCACAGAGTAGTCTGGAGCCATTAACTTTGATTGTCCCTCAAATGCTGGCCCAGCCCCATGGGGCAAGGGATTTTAGATGCCAGCATAGCTGGTGGATCTGCAGTTTCTTAGCCTGGACATATGGCAGAAGTAGACTGTTTTTAAGAAGGGTGCTGTTCTGAGCAGGGGTGGGCAGATCATCACCACATGTAAGCAGGACTGAATGGAGAGAAAAGGCAGGAGGGATTCTGCGCAGCCTGAGTCAAGATTTGGAGTTTACACAGAGCTCTTCGTCAGGTCTGGGAAACTTACTCAGAGTGTCACAGCTAAATACATGATGGAACAGATTGTTTAGCATAAGTAGTTAACACATATTTCAAGGGACCATTCAAAGTGAAGTGGCCCATTAACACCCTTCCATTCATATGGAGGAAAGAGGGAGGAAAGGAGCTGGGGGATTGTTAGTGGGTTATAGATTGTTGTAATAAGCCATAAATCCAGTGTCTCTATTCAGTCTGCATGAGGGGGGCGTCTCACGACTAATATTTTATAGAGATCTGTATCTCTCAAGTGCTTTATAAGAGTAAAGTTTCGGTGGTTAAGAAATTCCTTTGCTAAGCCTAGAATCCTGGCTTTCCTGCCACCTTGTTACCAGAGGGCTTTAACTAGAATCCCAGAGTGCCCACAGCTAGGTGGATCTCTACGGTAGTATGTAAGTGACTGAGGGCACTTGGGAAATTAAAAGTACTAGTTTTAAGGTGTATGGTGGCTGGACTGCAGAGTCCCGTGTCCCAAGGAAAGGCTCAGACAAGAAGCCTTAACTAGAGCTGTGCAAATAACCAATGTTTCAGTTTGATGACTGAACCAAAAAATTGAAAAAACTTTTGTTTCAGGTCAACCCAAAACAAAATTTGAATTTTCCAATAAACTGAAAAAAATTGTTTTTGGGTCAAAGGAAATAGTGCCGAGGGTTCAGGACAATTGACTCTGATGAGCCACTTACTTAAAAGTGCCATTAAAGTCAGCCTTAGCTGAAGTGACTCCACACCCAGCTCAAGTGGCAATGGGATCCTATGATCCATCTGAACCAATGTAGTTCAGTGGCAAGATCCAGAACTGTTAACTTGAGTAAACCACTTGGAAAAGTTTCTCAGTATCAATACTGAAATCCGCAGATTTGCTCAGGACAACTGGATCCAATGCCGGCATGGTCCATAGTCTCTATACTACCACTTGCTAAAGGAGTTTTATACCTACATCATTTTCACCAAGGTTCCCTGATTTGTCACAGATTCAAGAGAATCTCACATTGTGATACTTTACGTCTAGCATAACTGGCTCATATGCTATATTGTCCGAGTATGGTTCTGAGAACATAGATCCACAGACTATTTTCTCTTGTAGGTGTCACTATAGTTCCCTGATTCTTTGGGATTTGCTGAGTCAACAACCCTAAAAAACCTGGGTCTACTATCCTATTCTCATTTAAATACTACTGCGAAGTGTTATCTACCAATGGTTTACTCCAAGAGCCTGAAGCTGTAGACATTCCCTTTCTGGGAGTCCCTCCAGATAAAATCAGTAGTATAGTTCAGGTTTTCCAAAAGTTCTGTCTAGGACCTGGAATAACCTCAGTGGGCTTTGAAAACATTCATATGGGTTCCCTAACCCAGCAGCCCTTGAGTGTTAAACAGCATTGGTACTAAATTCTCATAAACCTGTTCTCAGGCCCAGATTGAGAGAACTCCAGTCTCCTCTGATTCTCATTCAGAGCCTCACTACTTGTTGGCTCTGCAAATGGCTAAAACATCTAGTCTAAGGCTAATACCCCAGTTTTAAAAATGTCCAAGTCTATGATAAGGCATCAGGGGTCTAAACATGGTTGATTATAATCAGTGCTTTGTTTCTGAAGTCATGTGTGATGGGTAAGTGTCACAGGACCTAGAGTCAGAAGGGAAGACTACCTGAAAAGACATGCAGACAGATTGTCCGGTGGGACTTTACTCTGGAAGGGGAGAACTATATAGTGACCTGACCAGACGGCAGAGTCACAAAGAGGGAGCACCCTACGTCCCAAAGAGTGCGGCCATTGGACGAGCAACCCCCAGGCGGGGGTGCCAGACAGGACAAGAGCTAATTCCCAGACCTAGTCACAAGGAGACACATCTGCAGTGAGTGAACACCTTCACATCAGGTCATAAAGAGCTTCTCCACCACTGTCATCTGCCAGTGATGGATCAGTGGATCTGCAGACTATTCCTTATGTGAAATCAATTGCACAGTGATATCCCTCAAGATAACAGGGAACAATAATAAATAAATAAGTACTTTTTGCAGCTGCTTCTGGGACCACATTGTCTTAGCACTGAAGTTCTTGGTTCCAATCAGATTGGGCCCAGATTGATCCCACATTAGGGTTCTGCAGTTGAAAACTGTTTTTCTAGGATACAAGACCTAGACCTTTGATCAAGGGCAGAGACTGATCTGTCAAAAGCACAGGTCTCTCACTTAGGACTCGGTCTGGCAGTATGTATTATTTAAAGGGAGTATGCCCAGGTTAGGCCTCTTTGGATACATCTATGCTGGAATAAAAGACCCATGGCCGGCCCATGTTAGCTGACTTGGGCTCTCAGAGCTTGGGCTGAGGGGCTGTAAAATTGCTGTGTAGATGTTCGGGCTCAAGCAGCCCCTCAGCCCAAGCCACACAAGCCTGAGTCAGCTGACCCAGGCCAGCCACAGGTGTTTAATTGCTGTGTAAACATACCATTTTTGGTATGTCTACGCTGCAATGTAAGTCCAGGTTCGGCTGACTCTGGGTTAGAGAACCCAGGGCTTGAGCATCTACACTGATTGTTAACCCTACATTAAGAATTTTCTAACCCAGGCTCAAACCTGGGGCTCTGGTTTCCACATAGCAGAACGTAGATCCAAGTCAAACCAATCATATCCCATACTCCCATTGCATCCTCTTGAAACATGGCCGCGCTAGCCCTTTGATCATGGTGCACTTTGAGAAAACTTGACCATCCAACCGCACATTATAAGAAATTTGAATAGCCTGCCAACACATCCTGCTGAGCAGTCATTTTGCTCTGTGTGCTCCCAGCTATCAGAGCCAGCAATGTGGAGGAGGAGCCCTTTGAAGACCTTCTCTTGCTTGGACTTTCACTCCTATGTCAGGAAACAGGCAGAGCTTCTGTGAGACACTGGTGGACATGTAGGCGGTGTTTTCTGACCCACCAAAGGCACCTGACAGTTTATGATGGAGGAGGACACAGACATGGCAGACTTGATGTGGCTGATGCTCATGACACTTGGCACAGCTGTTGATGCCCCCTACCTAGCCTGGACCTTCTGAAGCAGGGCCACGAGCACAGACTGATGGGATCACATCATCATGCAGACCTGGGATGACCAGAAGTGGGTCCAGAGCTTTCGCATGAAGAAAGCTACATTTCTGGAGCTTTGTGAGCAGCTTGCCCCAACCCTCCAGCGTAAAGATACACATATGAGAGCGGCCATCTCGGTCCAAAAGCAGATTGCCAGACTGCCAACCAGTTTGGTGTTGGAAAGTCGACTGTAGGCAATGTGATGATGGAAGTTTCTGAGACAGTCAGGCATGTGGTTTACCCCAAGGTGGCAGGCATCAAAGATATCCCTAAAGTAACTGCTGGCTTGGAGAAAATAGGGTTTCCAAACTGCACCTGGGCTATTTATGAGACTCATGTGACCATATTTTGCTGCCCTCAAGGAACACTTGGATACATAAACCAAAAAGGGTACTGCTCCATTGTTCTGCAGGCCTTTGTGGACCCCAGAGGTAAATTTGTGAATGTCAGCATGGCTTGCACTGGGAAAGTTCATGATACTAGAGTTTTTCATTGTTTGGGAGTTCTGTTTCCAAGCTGGGACACTATTCCCACCAAATGACATTATCATAAACGGAGTTAATGTCCCCACCATTATTCTGGGGGACCCTGCATACCCCCTCTTGCCTTGGCTTATGAAACTGTACCCTGATTTCAGAGGCCCTGGCAAAAGATGTTTTAATTACACTCTGAGCAGATGTAGAATGGTTGTTGAATGTGCTTTAGGCCGATTGAAATCGTGTTGGAGATGTCTACAGACCCGTTTGCACGCCAGTGTCATCAAGGCTGTCCACACTACTGTGCCTCGCTGTGCTCTTCACAATCTTTATGAAACCAGAGGTGAGCCATTTCCTTCTGAATGGATCTATGACAGCCGGTCCGCTGAATCAGTACACTCAGCCAGAAAGAGCACCTACCACAACTGGAGCTGGATGCACACCCAGACAACAGAAGTCAGGAATGCTTTGTGTTCCCGCATTATGGACTTGCATGGTCCAATGAAAGAGGGAGACTTGTACCTTTATGTGTGTGCTGGGGTGGGGGTGGGGAATGGGCCTCATTGTGTGGGGTGTTTTCAGTGCTTGGGAGGGGTGTGATTTATGAATGACATGACTACTTAGCCCACCCTCTTTGATGATTCACAGTATGGATTGATGTAAGGAAGTGATTGAAGTATGGATTGATGTAGACAACTGTATCTATGAATAGTGTTTGCATACTAATTCCTAATTTTCCCTTCTCATTTATTTACCTTTATTATTTCAAATAGACACTGTATGATGTGATGCAGTGATAGCAATACACTTTCTTGATAAAGTAAAAAGCTTTATTAATAAATTTGTATTAGGGAAGTACAACATTAACCCATTACCAGGCCAGCTGCCATTACCTCACCAAAACACCAGTAACAATAGAACTTTAAAAAACAAAAAAACAATGTATGAACAAGTGCAAACAGAGGAACATGTATGAGACAGGAACCCCTACTGTTGCATATTCCCTGCCCCGCCCCCCGGTTCTCCTTTCCCTTCTTTCCCCATTTGCTGTTCATTTGGTGCCAGGGGAGAGGGATGGAGGCATCCATAGGGGAGGTGGTCAATATGGAGGGCAGCATGGAGCAAAGCTGCCCTACCAAGCCACTCATGGGGGGCTGATTGCATGGGCCACCCAGCCATGGAGTTTTCCAAGCTGTTTCTGGACTATATCACATGGTACCACATGGGGGACTCGGGCTGTGGTGTGGGTGATGCAGCAGGAGCCGCTACTTTTGTGGCCATTAGTGATATCAGCCACAGTTCTCTCTGCTGAGCTCTGTCTTTCTCCTTTAGCCGCCATTCCTGTTCCAGGAACTGAGAGGCAAGTGCCTACTCCCACGCTGAAACCCTGTCCTCAAGCTGTTCAGTCAGCCTGAGCCTTCCTGCTGGCCTCTTGCCATCCCTTTCCTCTAGCCATACTTCGCTCTGTCTTTGTGACTGGGCCTACTTGTTGGCCCTGTTCAGAACTTCAACCATAAATTCATCACAGAAACAATTCCCCTTGGAAAGGTCCGTGAAGATACAGTGACCCAGGTTCTGCTGCAGTGTGGGCGAGCTGTGGATGTACAGCAGCCAGTAGAGGTCAAGGGGCCCGTAATAGGACAAGACACAGAGGGTTACTGTCTCAATCGCTCAGTGCAGAAGCACAGAAAAAATCCTTGTGGAATTTCAAGGACGTCAAATATTACTTTTCCAAACTGAACCTCAGTATATTAGGAGAGGGATGCTTCAGATCACAGAAGCTCCCTGGACATGCCTGGGTTAATCGCAGCAAAAGAAGTCCAGAGACCATACTAAGTTAAAATTTTAAAGTTGTTTTGTGTTTTCTAGAAATTGCAGCCCTACTTGGGTTGGGGGACATTTTGGAGGACATAACAGTTGTGGTGGTGCCCAACTGGCAAAGGGAGATGTTATTCCAAGCTGCTGGTGGGAAACCTGCAGTGTATGCAAGCAAAGTATTTGAATGTATAGTGACTGAACAGCAAATCTGAGTGGAGTGGGCTGGTCAGCTACCCTCCCCTGAAATGTGACTACCTATCTGGAGTTCCTGCCTCAGGAATAGTTTGCAGCTATCAGTCCCCAAGTTTGGGTTAGAATTCATGAGGGAATCAACAGGATGATATGTTAACTTTCATGTGGCCTGTCTTGTTATGGCTGCATGCAAACACACACAACTTCACAGCTATCCCCTTACTCCCCCTCTCCCTCTGCTACATTTGTGGAAAAAAATTCTAATCTCGGTCAAATTTGGCACAAATGATTTTGTCACCTGCATGGACTACTTCTAACTGAAATGGACTAGATTTGTAAATGGAAAACATTTTCACCTTCATCCCCCCTCCCCCTCCTGTTTACTCTTTCTAGGCAGCTCATTACACCATTGAGTTGTTACAGAGCTGTGTATTTCCAGGCATGGCAATGTAAGGTTATTATTTTTAAGAAACAGGAACGCCCTAGCCAAAATCTGTTCCTTCTCAAGTAAGGATTCACTTTCAAGGCATTTTTGTTTGTGTTTCCCAGTCACCATTTTGAACTACACGTGATGAGGGGAGCCAAGCCACTGGTAGCATACAATACTCCACTAGCAAATACATGCTGCTAGCTAGGGCTTCTAACAACTTTTTAATTGGTTCATAAAACAAAATCCCTCCCATTGTTAAATTAGTAGACTTTAAAATGGAGCCAGAAACTTGCCAGCTTCTGTCCCTTTCATGTGTGCTACAGACTCTGTGGCAGGCTGTTCCTTGGGGAAGGGCATCAAACAGCTCCTTCAAGTACGGCCCCTGGATGTGCTCCTGCTGCTCCTGCTCCAAAGCCTCCTCTGAGGCTGGTTTCAGCAACAGGCTCACTTCACTGTCCTCACTCAGCGCCTACTGCTGGCTCCCATCAGTCCCCATGCTGGATTCTGGGACCAGCAGGTCACCATCCTGGCTGACTAGGTCATCATGCACCTCTGTTGGCTCTGTGCTTGGTGCAGTGCCCAGCACCCGGTCAAACCCATCATAAAATGGGCATGATGTCGGCAAGTTGCCTGAGGTGCAGTTCTGGTCACTTAATCCACTCCCCGCACTGCTCGGGTAAATTTGCAACATTGCCAGTTTCTTTGCTGTTTGCTGGTATGCATGGTCATTTCTGGTATTTTCACTAAAGTCCACTGTTTTGCTGGCCTCGCACCAGGAATTTACCAAAATCTGGCTGTGCTTCAGTCACCATGAAGCAGCGTGCTTTGCAAAAGGCTTGTCCTGTTCAGTCTCCATTACAAACAGAGAAGACTCTCTGACGGTGTGTTTGCAGCTCGGTGTTCAGAAGACAATGGAAAGGTTAAACACTGACTATGTGCTCCTGCATTGCACCAAGAGGATCTGCATCTGTTTCCTGGGAGTTGACTGGAGATTCTTGGAATAGAGAGGACAGAGGAAGTTGGCTCATGGGTTTATGGGATACTTTTGGCGAATTCCCAGGATCCAAGTCAGGGGGGCTGCGTCAGCACTGCAAAGGAATAAGACTTGAATCCTGGGTCCCAGCTTGACTCAGACTCAAAATCTCCAACCCTGCAGGATCCTGGGTCCGAGCCCAAGTCTGAGAGATTTGTGTGTAGACGGAAGGTGGGTGTAGGCTCAAGCCTTAGTCCAAAACTGGGCTTACCTTGCAGTTTAGACCTACCCTTTATTATCAAGGAGAATACTCATCATCTCCATTTCTGCTGGAAGGTGACTTCAGAGTAAAACAAGACCCTGCATCATTGACAAACTTCCTTTTTCAGACTGAAATAGGGAATTCTTCTCTGTTCCCTCTGATTCTATTGGTTCGGGAGATCTGTCTGCAGATCAGTTGAGACACATCCAAGATGTTGTCGTAGGTGTAAGTGGATCGGCAGTAGGAGCTCAGAATGCAAGTCAGTACACCTCCACTGTCTGCTGCTTTATTGAGCTGGCCTGTTCTCTTTTTGAGCTCCTTCTCCAAGCCATGAACAATTTGAAGCTGAGGTGGGATGGACCCAGAGCAGCTGATTAACTTACAAGTGAGGGGTTTGCATATTCCATCACAGGCATCAAACAATAAGTTTTGGATTTACCTGCTCAGAATGAGGTTCAGTGGATAAAAAATATCTGTTGTGCAATGCTTCCTTCTGCTGCTGGTCAGAAGGGAACAGTGCAGTCTCCAATAGTGGTCCAATATGGGGACCTGGCCATTGCTACCTCCCCACAAAGAGCTCTGTTGCAGCAGAAGCTGGCTGACTTGTATCTTTTGATTGATTTTTAGCAGTGACACCATCACTGTGGCGTCTGAACACTTACAAGGGGGGAAAAAACCACAAACAAATTTAATAGCAGAACAGCGTTGGCCTATGTGTTCGTAGAGCACCTGGAATAATGGGGCCCTGATCCTGACTGGGGCTTCTGATGCTATTGTGTAATATGAAAATAACAAAATCCCCAGAACTTAATGTTTGAGCCACCAGATATGTCTCGCACTACTCCAAGAAGTTAATCAAATGTAACAATTGATCTTTTATAGGGACATAGAAACTGCACATTAGCTTCTTTGAAATCACCCAAATATATGGTTAACATTTGTTTTATATTTGCTGTTCGCTTTGGGGCAAATACTGACGTGCTTGCTCAGTTTTCTGTTCTGACGCAGGCAAACTCCCATTGAAGGCATTTTGGGCTTGCCTGAATAATAACTGAGTGAAAACCTGAGCAAGGACCTCAGAATTAAGACCCTAATATATTACTTGGTGAGGTGGGAAAGAATGGGTTAAAAACAGTACAGGTCTGTCGCATCTTAGGCACATTTAACATGTGCGATTTCAGCTTTACGCGGTTGGCAAAAACAAGAAAAAAACAAAGAAAAAAGAGAAAAGCAACAATTTAAATACTGTTTCTGTAGTGCGGGCGATTCTGCCCGCCATTACACTCAATGTAATTTTGACTATATGCGGTTTTCACTTTAGGCGCTGACCGCGGAACGTAACCCCAGCGTAAGATGAGACAGACCTGTATGGGAATGTGCATCATATAAAATGTCTCTTGTGTACTTCCATCTTTGTACTCAATGTTGTCAGAATAGGTCAGGGTATAGTATTTTAGGTTCATTGCTTATGTAGATCCAGTAGGGGGAGCTCACAGCATTATTGTTGTCAGCTTTAAAATGTCGCTCTTTCATAGGTGATTGAACTAGATTTTAAAAAAACCTAGAACCTGAAGAGTATTTTGCAACAGATTGGAGGGGACACATACTCTCCTCTATTCTGAGCACAGGATTCTCATTGTCATTAATGGGAAAATCCTGCCCACAGATGAACAGGAGACTGTCGCAGAATATTTTAAAATTGGATCCAAATTTGGGCCTAAATTGTCTGAGTGTCTCTTTTCTGTTTGCCCTCTGCTGACTAGAAAGAGTGGCATTAGAATGAAGAGGTCTGGAATGTTTCAGTTGTGCACATGTGCTTGAATCCTGTTAGCTTTGACTCTTTTGCTCAGTGTAACAGTTAAAACAACCTCTTACTGAATGGAGAATGATGTTGGAATGTGTATAAATGTGTAAAGACAAAGATCTCTAGGGCTATAGAAATCTGCAGTGTCTAAGTGGAACGCAATGAGGACAACAGATCCTCACATGCAATCCATGTGTATGAAAAAACTGTCCTTTCAGTAAGGATTCATACAAACGCCATACTCTGTGCTGTGAAAATCAAAAAAATGCCTTTGAAAGAGTCAGTACCATAATAGCAGGACCTCTTGAGGAAAGATCTAGGATCTTTCTAGGTTCCTTTATGCCAGGTAAAGGGTCTCTCTAAGCCATTGATATAACCATTGATATAATCAGGGGGAATTCCTACAGAGCAAAAACTGAGGAAGACAGATGTAGGCTATCTTTTTAGGACCCCCTCCCGAGTCCTGGTGTAGGGGCCATGCAAGACCACAGAGCATAGCACCTTGGAGATTCTGAGCAGTGCTGCAGCTGAGGAGAGACTTCCATAACTTAGACCCGTGTTCTCAACCTACAGCCTGAGGGCTGCTTGCGGCCCAGTCATCACACAGCTGTAGTAGCCCATGTGACACTCTAAGGGCCATACGGGTAGTATGTAGTGTGGATGTGGCCCACATAACACATATGAGGCCCACAATGGTAAATCATTTGAGGACCTCAGACTTAGACTCTCCAGGGCTGTCTAAGGTGTGCTGGGTACTGCTTCAGCCGCCAGAACTGCCTAGAATCAGGAGGGTGCAAAAGTGGCTTAAAGCTACTTATTCCTCTCTTCCCTCTAGTTGTGAATTTGTGCTATGCCTCTTAGAGTATGTCTTCATTGCAAGTGAAGGTGTGTTTGTAGCATGGAAAGACATGTCCATGCTAGCTTTAATTTAGCAAGCATAGGTAACAGTATGTAGACATGATAGTACGGGCTAGCAACTCGAGTAGACACCTAGAGTCTCCATCAGGCTTGTACTCAGGCTGTTACCCCAAGAACAAGAAGACATATCCTTAAGGGTGCACACCATAGAATCTCACCACCATTATTTTCCTGGGGTAACAATTTTCATGAAGGTTGCAATCCTTTCTTAAAACTGGTCTCAGTAGCTCAGTATTTCATAATGTTGTGAGAGAACTAATGCAAAACAGATTACTTTGTATATGACATAGAATTCCAGAGAAGACAGCAGATCAGTGGTCCATTGCTTTATACAATATTGGCTGTGAAAATAATATATTTAATTCCTTTAAAAAAATGAGATTAGTTACAATCTCAAATCAGGAAATGCCCCAGATGATATTGCATGTTTAACCTGAACTTTGACCCCTGGTGTGTCTGCACTCTAATTGTCTTTAGCTAGGTGATCATTTTATTGTTCAAATACTATAATATACTTTTTTCCTACCACCTTAGGGCTTGTCTGCACAGTGCACCAGCATGTCGGACATTGCCTGGCCTGTGTGGTCCCTGCTGGTACACGCTAAAAGTTCCATAGTGCACTTCAATGTAATTTGGTTTCTTCAATCAAGCAGACAAAGATATAACAAGATCCAATGGCTAGAAGTTGAAACGAAGCAAAATCAGGCTGGAAAAGGCACAAAGCTGGGGAAGGAAGGTTGAAATTTATGACTCGGACGACAAAAGACAGAATACATGTGATGCTTCATTGAGACAGACAATGAGAAGCCAATAAAACTAGATGGTATAGAGTTAAAGTCTGTACAATTTAAATATTTCAGTTCAGTGTTAAGCTGTGATAGGGATGTGGATGTTAGGAGTCATATGAAGAGCACTTGGTGCAAATGGAGGGAGTTGACAGGAATTCTCTTCAATAAGAATATGCCAAGTAAACTAAAGAACAAAGCGTATAACACCATGATTAGGGCAGCCATGATGTATGGGTTGGAATGCTGGCCAAAAAGGAAGAGAGAACCACTGCTTTATACTGCTGAAATAATAATGCTCAAGTGGATGCTGGGTAAGATGAGAGCTGGCAGGCTACTCAGTGAAATAGTGTGAGCCATGATGCAGGTAGCCCTCCTGGAAAAGCTGAGGGAGTATCAACTAGGGTGGTTGGGTCGCATGAGACGACGAGCTGCAGGATATGTTGGTCAAAGAGTATGTGATCTAGTGGCCACAGGACAAAGACCACAAGGAAGGCCCAGAAAAAGGTGGTTTGAGTCACTGAAGGAGGACAGAAAGAAGGCTTATGTCCACTTGGAAGACACACTCGACAGCAATGCTTGGAGACAAAGAACAAGCGCCGCCAACCCCAACTAGCAGGACAAGACAAAGGCAAAGAACAAGAACAACATTGAAATTTAGTATAGCAACAATCCACACTGAGGAAAGTGTCTTGGACTGTATGTGGTCAAACTTTAGAAAAGTTGAATCTTGGGTAGAATCCTACATTTGCTTAATGGTTTCAGTTCTTAACTATTGCAGACACTGTTATTCTAGCTATAATATAGCTGTTTTCTCCTTGTTTCCTGCCTGCTACCATAAATTTGAGTTGGAGATTTAGTTGTCACAAGAGGAGGAGGAAACATTTTATCACTTTCCCTTATAGTGTATCTGTGGAACTTCTGCTGGAGGTCTCGTTGGAGAACCTGAGAACTGGGAACTTTTTCAACGCTATACTGATGGAGTTTGTTGAGTTTTTAACAGAGATCTTTCATCTGAATTGTTCAGCAGGTGTTAGAATTAAGTTAAGATGTTAAAATTAAAATTTTCCCTTTTATATTCTCAAATTTCACTTTTTTAGTACTTGTAATATCATAATCCTACTAGTTCTGTAGTCATCCATAGTGTTACAAGAAAAACAAACAGAGGAAACAGTTTGATTCCTTTTATATTTTATTATTCTGTTTGCAGAAGCATCTAAAATGTGCTAGACTCTAAATACAAAGAAGAAATAGTTCCTGCCCCAAAAAACATAGCAAAAAAGAGCAATAATCCTCCCCTCCTCCTTCCAGGAGCTCCTGTAAGGTCCAAGGGTATGTCTGTGCTGCAATCAAAGGTGTGATTGCAAGCGTGGGTTGGTATACCTGCGCTAGCTTTCATCTAGCTAGCATGGTTAAAAATAGCAGAAAAGACATGGTGGCACAGGCTTCAGCACAGGCTGGCAATGCAAGTGTGTACCCACAGTCCTCAGAGTGTTTGTACAGCCCATGCTGAAGCCCGCACCATGGCATCTTCACCATATTTAGCTGTACTAGATAAAGTTAGGTAGTGTGGGTACACCAACTCATGTTGCTCTCGCACCTTCAATTGCATTGTGGGCATAACCTGTGAGTTAAAAGTTCCATAATCCCCTATGACCTGAACAGGGATGCATCTTGACAAACCTGCAGTTACAGGTAAGTAACCTCCTCTTCCTAATTAAACCTCACATCCCTCTTTCTGGGGAGGTAAATAAGTGTTAGTATCCCCATATCACAGATGAGAAAATAATGGGGAGGTAAATAAGTGTTAGTATCCCCATATCACAGATGAGAAAATAAGGGTTAAGTGACTGCCCCACCATCATACAGCAAATACCCATCACACCAAAGCTAGGTCTTCTGGCTCACCAGCCGAGTGCCTTCTGTTGCCACTCATGCAAGTCATTCACCCTTTCTGTGTTTGTTTGTTTGCCTGTCTCTCAAATGAGCTTGTTAAAAATGCTTTGCACTTTCATCTTTAGAGATCAAAGCACTTGCCAAAAGGGGTAAGCAAGCATGAGCAGTCCCATTTTACAGACAGCATAATTAAGCACATTGATTTGAAGCGATTTTTCTGTCATTACAGGAGCTGTCCTTATCTTTCTTTTCATTTTGTTGTTGACACATTTGTTGAGTATTATTACTGTTGTACTTCTGTCATCTCTGGTCTTTTTAGATTGACTAAATAGCATCATATAAAATACCTTAAATGAATTGCACCAGGTTGACCCAACAAAAGATTTTGCATTTCAAGTTATCAAAAGCTACTCTTCCCTTGTACATAGAGGTACATCACTAATGTTATTGCCTCTGAGTAAACAACAGTTTGCCAATAAAAACATGCCCCAGAATTCCAGGAGGAAAATGTATGCAAGTTCCCTGATTCCTGCCAATAAAGCCCTGCAAGAAAAACTTGTAATTAAACTTGACCTTGTGCAAGATTAAGGTTTGATTAATCATGGTGTGCTACTATTAACATAGTAAAATGGGAAGGAAAAGGGACTAGGTTGTCCACAACCTTCAGACCAATCTGTCTCTAATTACCTGTCTACTTTTAATTAATAGAAGCTTCAGTGAATGTCTGCAATAGTCCTGTGTAATCGGCATAATAAATATTACCATAGCTTTTCCATTCACTATTTAAGAATCATCTCACATACCACTGAAATGCATCCACTTCTGGGAGGAAATATAACTGTTTTTAACAGGTGCACCATGACAGTTTAGACTATAATTGAATACCACCTTATCCAGTTGAAACTATAGGAACATACATTATTTATTTATTCCATTAGTGACCTTGATGTGCTAGCTGCTTTCCAAACAGAAAAGCAAGGAATGTCCCTGACTGACTTCTTGGGAAGCATAGCCTACTTTAGTCACCTGAGTTTTTCCTTGTAGATATCCTTCTACACCAGTCACTGAAGATCCACCAGCCAATCCTGGAAAATGTATGCTGAGCACATGTTCTTCATATCACTTTATTTTTTTGAGGAATTTGGCTCTTTCCAGTAATTTGGTAGTGAGGTTCTAGACATTTTATCTACTGTCTCTTGTGCAGTTATCCTGGCAAAACATCTGCATTGTTACATAAATAAAAGATGCTCCAAGGGAGCTCCGGTTTCTCCTGTTAACTACTGCAGAACATCTTACACAGCCCCCTGCCCCTCCCCTGACCATATAGCAAGTGTGAAAAATCGGGACGGGGTAAGGGGTAATAGGCACCTATATAAGAAAAAGCCCAGAATATTGGGACTGTCCCTATAAAATCAGGACATCTGGTCACCCTACCCCTGCCTCAAGAAAGAATGAATAAATAAAATCTTTATCTACAAATATGTATATCTGTTACTCCTGCTGCTTTTAATTTTGTACTTTGTTTCAATATTACTTAGTTACTTGACTTGTATAAATAGTTTTTTAAAAAGCAGCACTTTTCAAAGTGCTTGTTGTTCTTGGCACAGGATCAGTTCTGGTGTCCAACTGGTAGGACCTGAAACTTGTTGTTTAATAAGTGCCTGTAGTCAAAACAGTTGGTGTATGCAACGACTGATCTGGTATTTGTTGCAGCAGGTCATCTGCCTGATTTCTAACACATGCACAATACCTAATCACGTTGCTGTATTTCTCTGACGGAGTCCGTGGTAATGTGAATCATTTCACGTTCCAAAAGTACAACATGTTTACAGTCATCGTAGAATCAGATTACGTTGGCAGCGCGTTCCTCTCTGTAAGTGGTTTCAGTTTACATTTCGTCTTCTAGTAGGGTATTTGCATAATTTTGCTGATCCTACTTTATTTATAGACCTTTTTAGAAACGGGGAGTCGTTTTAGCTGTTTAATTTTAGGAAGTGGAACTTGTATCTGTTGCAAATGAAGAAACGTGCAGCTCAGAGGTTGTTTTAGCACTTGATAATTAATTTCCAAATGATGTCATTTGACCTAGTCTGGAGTGGATACTACTTGCATTGCTTTTTATCAAAACAACAGTACTTTTCTTTGAATTGGCTGTTTATTTCCTTTGTCAGTTTACAAGAAATGAAACTGACTGTGCCATTTCCTTTACTGCGCACAGTGTAAGGGTGGATACAGTTTGCGGATATTGTTTCCAAACGTTTCAACTGGACTTGGAACAGTTATTTTGTCAAACTCTCACTGGTAAAGTTATCCTTGGATCAGGCAACACTCTGCTGTGGTTTGTTGGCATCAAATCTGAGTTTATTTTTATCTAGCCTCACATATTTGGTTTTGTAGGGTTTTTTTAGATTGTTGCTACAAAATGAAAGTGCTTACAAGGTGATTATGAGCTCTGGTTATGAAGCAACTGCCAGTTATTGCAAGATGACACTCTCTGCCAATACTTCAGTTGTTCAGTTTTCTGGCTCCTAACTAGAATTGTTTCGGGGAGGGGGAGTTCGTTGTTGTTGTCGTCGTTGTTGTTGTTTTTAATTAGAACTAATGCCAAGCACATTTTCAAACTTTGACCTGGAATTAGTACGCTGTAGAAGATTTCATACAATATTTACTGAAATAGTAGGTAATAAATTGCTCAACTTTGCACAGTGAATAGCTGTGTAATTAAAATTCAGAGTATAGAACTCAGAGAAACAATATTTTGTGTGTGCACACTGTACAGAATTATCATGAGTAAGTAGCACATTAATCTGTATAATGATTATGACATAACAGTTTAATAGACCAGAATCACATTGTAAATGAGATACTACACTTCATTGAACCATTGGTTAAAATTTAAAACAAAGATAGATAAATAACATTTATACTATACTATACTGAAGGTCATCTGATTGTTCAGTCTGACCTGATGTAAATAATTTGACCACAAATCTTGTACAACTCAAGAAAGACAACTGAAAAAAAGACATTTCTATAGTGATTAATGTGAACACTAAGCTGAGTCTTACTCTATTGTAACTGCCAGCAGAATATTTTTAATACATTTTTTTCAGCAATTCAGTTCTGCTTATTCTAATGGAATGTAATACAGAACTATGAACCAAAGTGCCGAATTTACTGAATTATTCATGAATTAAATTTAGAATGAATATACCATTTTCGCCCTCTTTGGTAGATTGCCTTTTTATTTGACTTTTTGAGGATTATAATCTTGAGACTGGAAAGTTGTTTTTTTAAAAAACCCACCAAGTTTTTGCTTTAGGCTCTGTCTACACAGGAAGTCAAATCATGGTAAACTGCAAATGTGTTTGAACATGACAGTTGCTACATAAATAAGGTTCTAGCATGTTTTCTCTGACTTTGTGCACAGGGATTTTTCGGCCTGAGAACTACTTCCAGGCAATACCAAGAGAGACTGAGGTTTTTCATTTGGTAATGGTGTTTGCTCTTCTCTCCCACCCCGGCCAGAACTGTCCCTCTCTGAGCCTTCCCCTTCTGCCATTTACAACACTTTGTAATTTTGTATCTCCCATTGATGCACAAGAGACTGTTTTGAAAACTGAATCTTTTGTCTTTTTCCTAGAATTGTTTATGTTAATGGAGATAAGCATTTTGGATGAAAGAGGGGTTTACTGTGAAAGAAACACATACTTGTGTTTTCAGTCTCCCTCAATTAAAAAACTGAGGTTTTAACATCAAAATATGATCTGTTTAGTGTACATTAGAACAACTGTAGGATCCAACTTTTTAATTTAGTAAAATATGAACAGTTAACACAACTCATTAGAATTAATAAACATGGACTGAGTACATTTGGGTTTATCTCCTCTGTACTTCAGAGACTACCTCATATTTTATCCCAGAAGTGGAGATCAGCAGGGATGCTTGATCTTATGAGTGTAGTCGTCAGAGAGCTAGGAACGAGGCATTCTCAGAGGCGGGTTTTCAACTTTGGAACTTGCTGCATTTTTGCCCCCCTCTTTCCCACTGACACTGGTCGGACAGAATCTGAGTTTGTTGACCTTCAGAGCACGCTGCATTTCCATTTTCTTATGTTTTTTTGAGGGGATGGAATTGAGGAGGAAGGATTTTAGTCTTCAGTTTTTGTGGATTTGAACATCCTTATTGATTGTCATTGTGTCAAAGTGATTATTAGTGTATTTTTTAAATTATGGATCTGTATAAGCACATAGGTTGAGCACGTGCTATTGTTAAAAATAAATAGCCTCTCATGTCACTAGGTAATTGAAACTCATTCGCTTCTGACCAGGAAGTTGAGATGCTCTTCCTGCAGAATAGCTGTTGTTATTTCCCAAAGACCAGCCAATGAATTTCCAGTGGAATTAGTAAAGTGGTTCAGAGACCAGAGCTTGAGGACTTGAGCCGTTGCAGCAGAGGGTTTGGGAAAAGTAGACGATTGCATCGTGTGGTGGTGCATGAAAGAGGGCTGGAAACTGAGAGCAGTGCTGGAGATTCAGGGATCATCCAGTCTTGCTCCCCAAACAGCATAAAGACATCACATCTGGTGTGCACAAAAATCTGATTTGGCTGGGACAATTGGATTACATCCATGTTTCCATGGGACATGGAGAGTTTGCTGAAACAGTTTAATGATCATTTGCAGTGCTATTCCAAAAAGGGAAACTTAGTTGTATAGCAATAAAATGAACTTTAGGATCTCGTAATACAATTTTAAATAAAACAAGCTTCAAGTTGTTTATTATATTTTCTTGTTTTAAATGCATGTACGTTAATCTAGTGGGGGAAAGTTGAACTCTGTTCTCAAAGATTAATGCTGCTAAGATGTTAACTCCTTGGCAGCAGAAGCCAAACTTTGTTGCTGTGAAGTCAGTTGCCGCAGTGGATGAGCAGAAACCCACAGGCAGGCACAAAAGGATTAATGCTGTAAAGAGGATTGCAGCTCTGCTTGTGTTCTATCTGACAGATTACAAATGCTTGTGGATTTGACAGTAGTTCTTTTATAAAATAATTGCACTATGCTTAGTTATTTATGGGTAATGCGAACGTCTCAATTTACAAACACTCCAGTAAATTCGTGATGTTGTCTCCCAAATTTTATACCTGCTCAGGTGAACAAATGTATTTATAGCATTGCAAGTTATCTGCAGAAATTGCAACAGGTGTGGAATCCAGTTTAGCATTATAATTACTTGTATAGATTTATCAGAGGCACATATCTAGCATTAGTTACTTTATAGGATTTTTTAAATAAAAACAGAAGTGTACTTGCTGGTATGACTAGGTTATTTGATGCATGTACAGTGATTATGCTATTTAACGTGAACATGTAGGACCTTATTTTCAACAGGTTGTACGCAGATAAATTAGCTTGCACTTCTGTGCCTAATTTGTATGCACAATTACCACAGGTGCATGTAGAAATCCCATTTTTAGATGGACAAATGGCCAGTTACATCCTTATTGGATATTTGTGTGTGCAAATACCTAACGGGAGAGTACAAATTGTATGTGCATTTTTGTGTGTGCAGTTGTGGTTTTTCTTTTTTCCATTCTTTTTATAGGCTATGTATTGGCAAATCAATAGAAATGTAATCTGAAAAATAAAACAAGCTTTAACAACCAAGTTTAATTTCCAGGAACGTGCAAAGGGAAGAATGCAGCCATTCTATTTAGGCAACTGAGTATGACAATGGACGTGATATTTGCTTTTTCATATGTATAGGGAGGTATATATTTTTCCATTTATTTCCAGAGGTCCTTAAGGTATTTTCAGCTGAGGCCAAGTAATATTTCTGGTAATTCTCAAAGTACCTGCTGAAAATGTGGAAGGTTATTTATAGCCATGTTTTGTTTGTAGGTATTCAAAGATATGGAAGGGAATGCCAGATATAGCTGTCAGTACATATCACAAGAAAGTCAGCCATTCTCTTATGCTTTAGGTAAAACATTAAAAATTGTCCTGGTAACCTTTCCTCCCTTCCCCCAAACACATACACATTTTAAAAATAGAGGGATAAACTATTATATATTAACATAGTGCTCCTTATTTCTGACATTTCACATAAGTTACAAGTTCCATTGTGAATGTATTGCTTTGCTCTTGGGAATTAATCGATTGGGAAAGTTTTTGATGGAATAAATCAAACTTGCTTGATTGAAAATTACATGTAATGATGACTATATTAAAAAAAATCTGAAGCTGCTCATGTATGTGATTCTTTAGAAGACTCTAAAATACTGATCATCTTAAATGGTCAATATCTGTGTCTGTAAATTAACCTGAGTGTCTTTCTTTCCAGAAGATTTATTTTAATTATCTATAAACGGGATATATCACCCTCAACTACTACATCCTTAGGTATAATGCTTAAGGTATCATTTTCGAGAAGGCAGTCAGTCTTGACAAGACTAATAGCTGAAGTGATAGTCCGAGCAGTCCATGCTGAATATTTAAGGAGGAAAAGGTTTTATCAACAGTTTTAATTCACAGGGAGTCTGTCATCGTAGAGGTTTTTGGTTGGTTACATAACAGCACCTTGTCATCAGAATCTCAAGAGGGTAGTGATAAAATTTAGAATATAATTCAAACTTGTTCTGTTTGGCAGGACAAGGTAAATTAAATTAAAACATTTGCAGTAAAAGAGTTACAGGATGTTACACTGGTCCACAACCAAATTACATAAAATAATTAATATGGTTTAACTAAATAAGAAAAGTAACAGTACCTTTTAAAAAATGACTTATTGCAAGTAAAACTGTTGTCAGAAATCTGAAATACAAAATCAGAAGAAGAATAAAAGGTGATCTGACAAGGATATTTTTGAAAAATTGAACTTGTGCCCTCTTTTTACTTATTGATGTTTGTAAGTTTTTTCTTTTACTACTTTTTATTAGCTTTAAAAAATTGGAATGTCAAGTTTGGTGTTTCTTGAGCTTTTGGAGGACTCCTGGGAGTAGGGTGACCAGATAGCAAGTGTGAAAAATCGGGGCGGAGGTGGGGAGTAATAGGAGCCCATATTAAAAAAAAGCCCCAAATATCGGGACTGTCCCTATAAAATCGGGACATCTGGTCACCCTGCCTGGGAGGTCTCAAGGCATGTTTATCATGAGTCTGACAACTTACTTGAAGTGTTGTTTAGTCATTGATGTTAAATAGGTTTCTAACAAAAACAAAAAAGTTTAAAACATTCTGACTAAAACTCTTTTCCATTTCTTTGAGCTCTTGTAATATCACCATTGCACTGGTTTTTCAGGCATCACAGTCTTCTAAGCTAGACAGAACCTGAATGGCCACTGTAAAAAAACACGCAAGGAAAAAACTGGGGTGGATGGAAAAGAATCTTTTCTAGCCACTTTTATACATGATAAAGAAGCAAAAAGGAGTATAACTCTAGAGAAGCAAAAAGGAGTACACCTCCACTTTTGTCCCCCTTTGCACACCACCTTTAAGTATTCAGCATATAGTTCCCAAGCACTGCATGGATGTCTGTCTACCATAGATATTATTTTATTCTTTGCTTCTTCAGTAGAGGGCAGTGCCATTGGTTATTGGAAATTAGCAGTACTGGTGACGTTTAGGAATTTGTCTTGCTTCCAACTAAAATGAGTGGTAAAATTCCCATGACTTCAGTGAGAGCAGGATCGGGCCCTTACGGGCAGAGTAAGTGTGGGGAAGCATGTGGAAACAACTTGTTTGACATTCCTTTTACAATCTAAGTCATAGATGAATCTTCCTGACAATGGTGGATTTGTACTTGGGCATATGCCAACCAAAGTATTTTCATGTTTTGACCCTATCCTGGAAAGCTATGCTTAAAGATCATTGAAATGCCAAAAACAGAAAGTGTAACTCTTCGTATGCACAATTAGTCATTCAAATGCAAATGATTTAGTTTGAGCAGCATGATGCTATCAGCTCCTGTTAATATGCTTTTGGTTAATGGAATGGCCTTGAGTAGTAGTGCAATAGGTAGCATTCTGTTGGATTTTTCATTTTAGGTTTCTTATTTGAGGGGTTTAGACAAGAACTATTTCCCTGTATTCTGGGCCAAAACTTAACTTACAGGTTCTCAGTACAGAAGCAAATAATTTTAGTTACAGCAGTCAATTAAAGTAATTTAGGGTCTCTTTGTTAACATTGGGGTGAGGGAATTCTTTGTACCACATGGAATGTAAGAGCAACATCTTTATATTATTTTAATGATAATGGTGCTAAGGGAGAGGAATTGTGGATGAGTAGCTAGAGTTTGGGATTAGGAGCCTAAAGATGTTAGCTCTGTTTCTGGCCCTGTCATTGATCTGCTGCATAACCCTGGGCCAGTCACTAAGGATGAGAGGGTTCCTTCTAGGTAAATTGCATGGAGCTACTGAGAATGAGAACTCTTGTCTCACGCTCCTCCTCACTGCATAACACTCAGCCCACCCTTTTTCTTTCTCCTACATCCCTGGTCTTCACCCGGCTCCAACTGGTGGTGCCGAAACAGGATCCTGGGATCTGGTGAAGTGCCCCTCGCTTCCTGGTCAGCCAGCAAGTGCTGGCAGGCTGCTTTTCAGCACAAAACTGCTCTGGCTGGAAGATTCCCCCTAGCCCCAGACTCTGCTGCTGCAAGTGCATGCCTTCTGCTTTCGGGATGAATGAGGGCATAGGAGCAGGCAGCACAGGGAGTTGGCTCACTGTGAGATAGCAGGCCAAGGAAGGGGGTGATTTCCAGCAAGGAAGAGGAAGGACCAGTCAGGCCTTAGTGCTGACAACAGTTCCAATATAGCACCTCTTCTCATGGGGCAAGGACACACATGTACTTCTTCTAGAAACTACATTTAAGTTGGCAATGTCAAGGTTATAGGGCTAGCTTCACCTCTGTCCTCTGAGTGCATCCATACAGGTCTCAGGCCTTCTGCGTTTGCCTCTTCTGGGATATGGAATTCTGCAGTTCCCCCACTATTAAAGTGGGCCCTGGGCTACAGTACCTTGTGTATCATCCGTTGAGTAGCTGACCTTATAGGTCCGACTGGGTTCAATTCCTGAAGTTCTTCCCTTCAGGAGTCTGTGACCAGCAGTATACAGTGGTCAGACAGACTTCTTAAACCAAAGTATTGTTTAATCTGAACAGTAAGAATTAAGCATTTAGAGAAAAAAGATTCTTAAGCGGTCTTACATGCTTATCTCATTTAACTAAAGCCTGTAATGAGGGCTAGGCAGACCTAGCTTCTTCAGCCACCCCAGTGGGTGAGTCCTGAATGTCAGGCTGAACAGCTCCCCAACAACTGCCTGACTTCTGGACAGAGTCTTTGTAACTGTTTATAGTCCTTTTGCTCATCTGACTCCCGGCATTGACCCCACCATGGCAAACAAATTTTTGTAACTTGGTTGTAGCCTGGAGGTAGAATCTTCACTGCCAATAGTTTGGGCATTGTCTCTTAATAACCCTGAAGTGTTTTCTGGAGAGGTGGCTTATCTTGAGCTATTCTTTGTTCTTTCTATTTGTTTTCCTTGCAGTCCATAATTAAACCAACATATTCATACAGTAAACATCCCAATAACTAGGTCACATACAGTATTTGTAAATTATTATAAAGCAGCCTCACATCCATCACAAGATGCTCCCTGGGAAATTAGTAGATCCTTAGGTGGGTAATCTGAGAACTGAACAGTTTATTAAGGATTAACATTTCAATGCCTCCATTTCCCCTTTGGTACTAAAAATTAGTACAGTAATGTTTGCTTGCTGTACTTTACAAAGGTGTTGACAGTTTGTAAAATGTTTATAAAATGCTTTGAGATCTCCTGATAAAATGTTAGGTAAGTGTTAAGTATTGCTATTTAGCACTTACATAGTGTTTTACAATCTTCAGAGCACTGTACACAGTTGTTTTTGTGTTTCATATTTACTCATTGGCATTATGACTGATTTCAACAATAATTAACTAGTGTAATGTTGTGTGCTGAAAGCCACATGATTTCAACGCTGAATGGTATAACTTCATCTTTTCTAACTGCTTTTATTTATTTATTTTGCCTGTGAAATGCTTTAAAATTTATTCTTTGTCCATTACAGAACGAAGACACACTTCAATGTGTAAACCTTCCCCATCTCCAGCTTCTCCACCCTCCAATTCCAGGACATCACTAGTACAAATTAAACAGAAATCCTGTATCAGCGGCCATAACCCTGTCAGCAGCAACTCAAAGCCATTCAAAACTCCCAAAGACAATCTACTTACCTCCACTAGCAAACAGCACACAGTCTTTCCTTCAAAAGTATCAAGGGGTAAACCATGGTAAGTACCATTACAATGGATAGCTGATTTGTCTATGCTTGTTTATTTGTATGTTTATTTTAAAACCTTTTTGTGTATCTCATGGTCCTCTAAAGAATATACGTTTTCTTCTCTTCTGAATACATAACCTAAGCCCAGGGATTTCCTCGGGGGGAAATGGGGAATAAGTGTTGTGTTGTTTATATACATATTTATATAAAACCTGACCCCCCAGGTGTGTGGCGATAGATAGATTAAAAACTCTAGGAGGAAAGAGGAAGATTGAAGGTTCACCTTCCTAATGTACTATCAACTGTTTACTTCTCTGAGATATAGAGCAAGGGAGATGTCTTTTAAGTTTGGTAACTTAGATCCATAGAGCCTGTGGACCATCTGACATCACTTAGGCAGACCTTAAAATTAATATGCTTAAATAGCAAGAACAGAATTTTCAGTAGTGCTCAGCATTGGCTTCGCTAAAGTCAATGAGGACTTGTCTTCTGCAGCCCTACCACTTGTTTTGGGCACCAGCTACCACTGAACCTCATTGTTTAAGTGCTGACAGTATGCTTCATGCTCTGTGAGACTGCATAGAGCAAAGTACAATCTGTAAAAATCGCTGTTCTCTAGGTCTTTCAGCGTGGATGGTATTGTATATGCATTTAGGCTGTGAGATCTTTGAGGCAGTCCTCTTACGTCTTAATGTTACACTGTCAGTGTTTAACAAACTAATTGAGCACAGTGGAGTTGTGAGAATGTAAATGAAGGCTAAATTTGTATTTTAAATCTTAAGAAACTAACTTGTCTTCGGTTATATGGAAGAAGGATGCTTTTGTGATTAAGGCCTCAGCCCAAAGACATCTGGGTTTAGTTTCTGGCTCTTAGGATATGTCAACACAGCAGCTGGAAAGGTGCTTACCAGTTTAGATACAGAAACATCTAGCTCTGCTTGAGCTAGCATGCTTACAAGTAGCAGTATGGCTGCAGCAGCTAGGCTTAGCCTCCTGAGTTCATAACTGGGGGTTAGGCATGATTGTACTCGGACAGCTAGCCTAAGCCACCACCCGGGCCACCCAGCCATGCTGCTATTTGTAGCATGTTTGCTCAAGCAGAGCTAGTGTGTCTGTCTTCCACATGGGAAGCACCCTCCTAGCTGCTGTGTAGACATTACCTTACATAGTTGTGGTTTTTTGTGTGTGTGACCCTGAGCAAGTCACTTAATCTGTCTGTGCCTCAGTTCTCCATCTGTAAAACTGACATAGTAATACTTTCTTTCTCTTTGTCCTGCCTACTTCTGTTTTAAGTTCTTTGGGACAGGAGCCTTTCTTATTATGTTCAGATATAGTACCTAGCATAATAGTGTCCTGATCTAGGTTGGGGTCTCTGGGTGCTGTTGTTACACAAATAATAATTAATAATCAAATGCAGTTTTTCTTTCTATGTTCTACAAACCATTTGTGCAGTGAGACAGAAAATATCAACCCATCCAAATCACTTTAAAAAATACCAGGTCACATTTTTCTCTCTGATATATTGTGAGCGATTCACATTGAATTCAAAGGGAGCTGCTTCCATATATCTTCAGAGTTTAGCGTATTGCAATTATTTTTAACAAACTTGGTTCAGTTTTGACTTTTTTAAACGGTTAAATCCTTCAACTCTAAGAGTGGTGAGTGTCCCAAGCAATTATGGTGCTAAGATTGACTGAAAATAGTAAACTTGACCTTTTAGACCAGGGGTCCCCAACGCGGTGCCTGTGGGTGCCATGGCGCCCGCCAGGGCGTCTAAGTGCGCCCACGTACTGGCCGGTGGACGAGCATCCGCCGAAATGCTGCCGAGAAGCAGCGTCATCCAGAGGCATTGCCGCCTCTGGATGATGATGCTTGTCGGCGGCATTTCGGCGGCGACGCCTATTGACGTTGCCGCTTGTCAGCGGCATTTCGGTGGATGCTCGTCCGCCGCCACGGTCCTCCGTGGCTCATCGTCTGGCGCCCGCCAGATGAAAAACGTTGGGGACCACTGTTTTAGACTACATATAAAAGAGATGAGGTACAGGTTATCCCAGATCGAAAGTAACTGCTTTCACATACTGTGACAAAATAATACTACTGATCTGATGCTGACGTTTTTAGTATCCTTACACAAGAATAAGACTTTTTAAATATTGTTTGAGGTTAAAAAAAAAACACTCTTGTAAGCAAAAAAATACAAATGGCTTCAAAGTGTTCACATTACAGACCATTGAAATGTTCCTAGTTACAAAATAGTAACCTACACGGCAAGATTTCATCTTATTGGCTCGTCTTGTGCGAGCATGTAATATGGGGGCCTTTGTTAGCACCCTACACACCCACACCCACATGGTGAGATGTGGAGTTACTTTAATCTGGCTCCATCCATTTTATGTCATCATGCCCAAGTCTGTGTTTGTTATGACCCAAGACCCCTCAGTAGTCTCTGCCCCTTTCAGGATTATGGGGAGTCAGAGGTTTCGTGGCTCCAATGGGGGCTGATCAACCCTAGGTTTCCTGGATTTAAGACTTTTTTTCTCCAAAAGCCCCTGGCTGGAGTTAGTAGTGGAACCCAGGTCCTCCCACTCCACTGTGTTTCAGTTCAGGGACCTTGTTTGGAACAGCCAAAACCAGTCCTCAGTCCCTTGCTGCTCCCTGAGTTTCTTCCTACCTCTCCTCGGCTCTAGGCTTCCCCAGCCTTGTCCTGCTTCCCCCTCTTTGGAGTGTTGGTTTGTCTGACAGCTTCTCACCAGTCTGCAGCAGGGAGCCTCTCTCTGCAATGCCTGTGCCTCTCTGGCAGCTGACCTGCCCTCCTCCCTTGCAGCCTTCCTATCTTCAGAGCTGCTGTGGGGCTGCCAGTCAGTTCTGGCTGAGCAGACAGGCGGTTACTTTGTTAACTCTTTGGGTGCCAAACCATAGACCTTATGACAAAATATTTGTTAGCCATAATTCATGTCCTTCACCGTGCCAGCAGATGGCCTTCCATAAATCAACCAAAGCCCAGTGCGGAACAGCATGCCCAGTGCATGTTCATCTGGCTGGCTTTATTCAAAAAGTTCTAAAGCAAAATAAACATTTCCACCAAAGCAGAATAGGAAACATTTATTGAAGATAGAGAAGATAAATCAGTTCATCTAATGAACTAGTGTAGTAGCATTTGATAACACTTAGTGTTTCTATCGAAAAAGCAGCTGACGTGTTCATTGATTAGTCCTCATAACATTCCTGTGTGGTGGTAAGGAAATCTTGTGTAATCTCATTTTACAGATGGAAAAACTGAGAAATATTGAGATTAAAGGATTTGCCTAGTATCACAAAGCAAGTCAGTAACAGAGTCAGGATTAGAACTCATGAGATTTTTTTCTCCCAGTCTTGTGTGTAGCATGCAAGATCACACTGCTTCTCAAAAAAACAACAACAACCCCCCTCTCCCCGCCCCCCAAAACCCATGCCCATTCCACGTTTTAACACTGGTCTTCCTGTGCAGGTTCCAGCCTCTTCCATGGCAAATTTGCAAGCTTCAGGAAAGTGAGGACTGATTTTTCTTTTCACTTGGAACTCAGGAAAAGAAGGTCTGATTATAAAGTATTAGAAGATACTGAATATTCAGTAGATGGTTTCGATTTTTTTAAGGAGAAATTATTCATACAGATTTTACAGTTAGACGGGACCATTTACAGTATTCTAATCTCACCTCCTGTATAACATAGGCCATAGAATTTCAACCAATCCTGGATCAGGCCAATAACTTGTGAATGAACAAAAGATATCTTGTAGAAAGATATATCCAATCAAGAAAAAAATAGTAAAAATAGTTTTAAATAACAACTTTTAATAATTGTAAAGACAGTCACTAGTCTCTTCTAAGTCAACCCAATTGCTTGGTCCCATAAGCTTTCTAATCACCTGGGTCTGGGGCGAATCTATTCACTGTTGATAGCTCAGGATCTATAATACATGCTCCTAGGCTCTGACCTTTTATCTGACCCTTTCTTGGGATATGGGACACCATTGCACAGCTGCAGTAGATGTCTGGATGTCTGAGACCTCCTGAGTCCCCCAGTCACTTACACATATTCCCTCAGAGCTCCACCTACAATATGGACACTCTGGGTGTCTAGTTAAACCCCTTCTGTGACAATGTGGCAGGAAAGCAAGGAACACAAGCTTAGCAGAAGAAACTCTGAAGCGGAGACTTAAGTCTTTGAGTGCCCGAGAGTTACAGATCTTTGAAAACAGCAGAAGTTCTGAGACACATCCTCCCTTATTCTGATCTCACTCTTCTTGTGAGTCTGAGGTTTGTTAGGCTGGGATGAGTCCATCCTGCTCACTCTTTCCTGCAAGTTCTCCTTATGTGTGGCAATGGTCGACTGCCTTGCACAGAGCAGAACTTATTCTTAAGTAGGATGATCTCTCCTCTGTGCCATGTGTCCAACTGAGAAGCCCAGCCCCACATTCACCTTGTCATGCTTGCCCCATCTACAGACCCCCTATATAGGGAAATCATTGTTCTAGAGGGGCGGGTCAGCAGTTGAGAGACAATCTAAGTCAGGGCCCTAGATTGCCCATGTTGATAGTTTCTTTGTGATACTCCTTCAACAAGGTATCAAGAATCTTTTCTGGATAGGGGCGGTGTCTGTAATGTGGTACAATATGCTGCTGTCAGGCAAGATTAGACATCTGTTCAGTATATAATACAAAATGCAGTTCATAATTTAGACTTATCCCATTCATTCACAGTCTCACTAATGCTGTATACAGAGGTAATGCCACCTCCCTGCTGCTACTCCACATTCCCCTAGGATCACAGTAGAGGCAATTCTTGATTCAGTCCTACGTGGAGCACAGGATCTGGTCCAAGAGGTCAGTATAGATGAACTGCTGAGTAAAAGCAATCATAATGTAATTAAATTTAACATCCTTGTAGGGGGAAAATACCGAAGTAACCCATCACAGTAGCATATAACTTTAAAAAGGAGAACTATGCAAAAATGAGGAAGCTCATAAAAAGGAACAGTGGGTGACCAGATGTCCTGATTTTATAGGGACAGTCCTGATATTTGGGGCTTTGTCTTATATAGGTGCCTATTACCCTCCACCCCTTGTTCTGGATTTTTCACACTTGCTGTCTGGTCATCCTAGAACAGTCACAAGAGTGAAATGCCTGCAAGATGCATGGAAACTGTTGGGGCCTCTATTATGGTGTTTTTAAACTAAATGTATTCCCCAAATAAAACAAAAGGAGTAAGAGGACCCCAAAAAATGCCACCATGACTATGTAGAGTAAGAGAGGCAGTTCTAGGCAAAAAGGCATCCTTTAAAAATTGGAAGTCAAATCAAAGGCCATGTCTACACTGCTACTTATGTTGGCAAAACTTATGTCTCTCAGGGGTGTGAAAAAACACATCCCTGAGCGACATAAATTTCACCAGTATAAGTGGTAGTGTGCACAGCACTCGCTATATCAGCGGGAGAACTTCTCCCACCAATATAGTTACCGCTGCTTGTTGGGAGTGATTTAATTATGTCAATGGGAGAGCTCTCTCCTGTTGGCATAAAGCAGCTACATGAGAGATCTTACAGCGGCGCAACTGCATTGGTACAGTTGTGCTGCTGTAAGTTCTCTAGTGTAGACATAGTCTTGGGCCTTGTCTACACTACAAAGTTTTGTCGGCAAAAGTTATGCTGCTTTAATTAAAACCACTGTTGCATGTCCACACTAGCTCCTTGTGTCGGCAGAGTACATTTACACTGAGAGCTCTTGCATCGACACAGAGTAGTACACTGTGGTAGGTATCCCATTATGCAACTGGCCCACAGGGTGCTTTGGGAAGGGTTTGCAATGCCTTATGGGGCAGGTATAGCGTCACATGATGCAAGTTTCTCAATCCCATCCTACCAAGGGCATCCTAATAGGTTGTCAGCTGCTTTTTCAACAGAAGCGGGTGTGCGGGGAGGAGAGGTGAATGGTTGTCTGGAGCTGGGGAGACAGCAGGCTGACCGACCTATTCTGAGGCAGGAGGAGGGGAACACCCCCCCACGTCAGCCCCCAGCTCTGCTCGGCACAGCAGTCTCTCCCGAAGTAGCCCACTCTGCCTGCCTGCCTGCCTATGGTTCTGTGATTCCTTCTGAGTTCTCCCACAGCCTCTTCAGCTGTCGGGAATGGCATCCTCAGCAGCTCTGTGAGCTCTCCACACTGAGGAATGTCAAAGCAGCTTGTCCTCCTCTCTCTCTCTCCACTCCCCCTCCCCCCTCGGCTCCCTGCAGCAGCAGTCTGCCTGCCTCTGTGTTCCTAGTGCAGGGTAGAACAGGAGCATTCCAAAGATTTTCTCTTTGTTCCCCAAATGGAGCAGCATGCTCAGCTGTCAGATACTTCCTGGAGCTTTGAAAGGGCAGGAGAGATCAAAACAAAGAGCACAGCGGTCACGGCAGGCATTGTGGGATACTGGCGGAAGCCAGTTCTGTCGACAAAACAAACAGCAGTGTCTGCACTGATGTTTTGTCGCTTTAACTTTGCCGCAAAAGACTTTATGCCTCTCGTTGAGGTTTTATTTTGTCGTCAAAACAGCAGAGTTTTGCCTCCAAAAGTAGCTTTGTAGTGTGTACACCTCCCCTGTTTTGTCAGGCCTTAGTGAGGAAAATAGAATTGAATGTAAACTACGGCAAGTCAAGTGTAAAAGTATAATAAGGCAGGCCAAGAAAGAAGTTGAAGAGCAACTAGCTAAGGACACGAAAACTAACAGCAAAAAAAAAATTGAGCTACATCAGAGACAAGAAGCCTACCAAACAATCTGTGGGGCCATTGGACAATCGAGGTGCTAAATGAGCACTCAAGGAAGACAAGGCCATTGTGGAGAATCTAAATGAATTCTTTGCATCAGTCTTCACTGCGAAGGTTGTGAAGGAAATTCCCACACCTGACCCAGACTGAGGTGTCAGAGGAGGTTTTGGAACAAATTGTTAAATTAAACAGTAGTAAGTCCCCAGGACCAGATGGTATTCACTCAGGAATTCTGAAGGCACTCAGTTACAGAATTGCAGAACTACTAACTGTGCAATGTAACCTATCACTTAAATCAGCCTCTGTACCAGATGACTGGAGGATAGGTAATGTAACACTGACTTTTTTTTTTTTTTTTTTTTTTTTTAAGTCTGCAGAGGTGATCCTGCCAAGTACAGGCTGGTAATCCTAATTTCAATACCAGGCAAATTGTTGAAATTATGGTAAAGAACAGACTTATTGGACACATAGATAAACACCATATGTTGGGAAAAAGTCAACATGCTTTTTGTAAAGGGAAATCATGCCTCACCAATCTATTAGAATTCTTTGAGGGCATCAAAAAGCATGTGGACAAGGGTGATCCAGTGGATATAATGTACCTTGACTTTCAGAAAGCCTTTGATAGGGTCCCCACACCAAAGGCTCTTAAGCAAAGTAAGCAGTCATGGGATAAGAGGGAAGGTCCTCTCATGGATCAGTAATTGGTTAAAAGATAGGACACAGGGTAGGAATAAATGGTCAATTTTCACAGTGGAGTGAAGTAAATAAGGTCCCCAAAAGGACCTGTACTGGGACCAGAGCTGTTCAACATATTCATAAATGATCTGGAAAAGGGAGTAAAGAGTGAGGTGGCAAAGTTTGTAGATGATACAAAATCACTGAAAATAGTTAAGTCCAAAGCTGACTGTGAAGAATTAGAAAGGGATCTCACTTAAACTGGCTGACTGAGCAACAAACAGGGAGATGCAATTCAGTGTTGATAAATGTGAAGTAATGCACATTGGAAAATGTAATTCCAACTATACGTACAAAATGATGTGTCTAAATTAACTGTTAATACTCAAGAAAGATCTTGAGTCATCATGAATAGTTCTCTGAAAAAATCTGCTCAGTGTGCAGCGGCACTCAAAAAAGTTAACACAATGTTAGGAACGGGATAGATAATAAGACAAAAAATACCATAATGCCTCAATATAAGTCCATGGTATGCCCACACCTTGAATACTGCATGCAGTTTTTTGTTCTTAAATTCATGACCTTGCATTTGACTGCATTTAAAACAGATGTCCAAATGAGCCTAGCTTACCGTGCAATCTCACTGTAAAACTTACCTGTCACTGTTTAGTACTCCAATTTTTGTGTTGGCTGCAGACTTTACTAGCAGTGATTTTATATTTTCTTCCAAACTGATAAATCTATAGATTAGTATTTCACCAATAACATAACTTGCAGGACCCCACAAGAAACCCCTGATGGATAATGAATTTCCATTTACAGTGACATTTGGAGATCCATCAGTTAGCCATTTTTAATCCATTTAATATGGGCTACAAAGATTTTGTATAATAATAATTGCTTAATCAGAATGTTGTACAGTACTAAATCAGATTATATTACGTTAAGCAGTAACCTTTGTCAACCCAGTTTATAATCTCATCAGTGAACAATATCAAAGTTGTTTTCAAGGCCTCTATTTTCCATAAAAATATGTTGACTTGTGTTAATTATGCTATCTTTTAATTCTTTAGTGATTTACCCAGAATCAGTGTCACATTGACCAGTCTATACTTCCAGGGTCATCCTATTTATCCTCTTAAATATTGGCACAGCATGAGCTTTTTTCCAGTCCTCTAGAACTTCTCCAGTATCCCAAGATTTGCTGAAGATGAGCTTCAGTAGTTCAAAGAGCTCTTTAGCCAACTCTTTTAACTCTTGAGTGAAAGTTGTCTGGTCCAACAGATTTTAAAATATTTAACTTTAGTAGCTGCTGTTTAGTATCCTCTGGTAGTTACTGTTGGAATAAAAAGTATTTGATGATCACTGTAGGATGTGAATACGTCATTCAGCTTCTTTCCAAATACAGAATAGAATATTCGTTACTTTTGCCTTTTCTGAATTATTGACAATATTTTTGCATTATTGTTGACAATTTTACTGTTCTTTTCTTGTAGTATTGTAAGGTCTTGTCTATATGAACAATTAGTGGGTGGCACAAGGGGATGTGAATCTACCCCGCACTACCCTGCCATGGACTACCTGTCCATATGGACTCTGCTGACACTCATTAACATTTAATTAATGCGCTTTGATCTAGCACTGTTTCAAAGAGTATTAGTGCAGTAAGGCCCAGAGCTCCCAGATTGTTGTGCTGAACAAATCTAAAATGAATGACAGATAATGCCCCCAAAAGCTTACAATCTAGACTGGGACAAGTTGTAACATGTGGGTAAAGATCGCAATGCAAGTGAGTGTGGGGAAACAAGTGTGGCAGTAATAGAAAGCCAGAATTGTATATATTAGCTAGTTATATAATTTTCTGACATCTCAGTTTTCTTTTAAATAAGTGAACAAGAGATCTTTAATGAATCGCTAATCATCTGTCCATCTAGCCATCATTATTAAGCACTTTATTGTGGGCATTAAGCTGGGTACAGCTGGGTCTTAAGAAGAAATTTGTGGGAGGACAAGAGTAATGGCTCTCCTCTCCAAATACTTAAAATATATTTTCAAAAAGCATCTTTAAAAAAAATATATTGCAAGGGGAGACTTTATCCACCTGCTTTTTAGAATGTAAACTTCAGCCGGGTGCCAGATGTTTTCTTTTGCTAAGTTTCAGGAACGTTAACAATTAAAATGTAAAGCTCTCTAGCATAGGAAATTGGGTTCTGTGCTGCTATGCAGAAACTTTGGCTGGATTCTTGGTCCTAGGGCCTAACAGGGCCCAGAAATGAAGTGATTGGTGCCTTATCTTGCTTAAAGTTCTGCAATGTTGGGCAACAAAATGGTGTGTGAAAGGCTGGGAAAATAGTCCTCTGGACTCTGACATAGATGTGGAAGGTCTCCTGGTGAAAAGTGTTTCTGAAAGGTAGGAAATAATTTTTTTAACATAGACATACAGATTTTAAGCCCAGAAGGAACCACTATAATATCTAGCCTGACCTCTTACACAACACCGGGCAAGAAACTTGATCTTCTAATTACTGCCAAAATAGTCCTAAAGTCTTTGAGGATAGAGGTTTTATTTATTTCCACTTCTGCGTTCCACATTAGAAAAAATACTATCCTAAGTGAAGTAGCAAAAAGTACCTGAGATGTGTTACATAGTCATTGATTTTTTTCTCTGCTTCTGCACATTAATGTGTCTGCATGGTACATGCACAAAAGTCATGGCACGGTTGTAGATTCAATCCTTGTGATAGAGACTTAGGATGTGTCTACACTGCAAACTTTTGCCAATGCACATTACATCAGCATAAAGCTGCCACAGTTAGCATGTTGCTTGTATGCGTGCGTGTTTGGCTCTTTGCGTCGGCGCTGCCCATGCTCACCACACATGCTTGTGTCAATGCACAGTGTGGTGCACCATGGGTAGGTTACCACCATCCAGCATGCTCTTTGGGAAGTTTTGGCAATGCATGTTAGGGCAGAAACAATTCACACAGGGGCGACTGAGAGCCCCAGAAGTCAACTTCCCAGCATGCAACTCTCCATCCCATAATATCTGTAGCCCATAATTTTTGCAGCATTTTAAAAAATCCGATGAACTCGTGCAGCCCACCTTGCTGTCTGCCATCTCTGACAGAAGCATTGAGCCTGCAGTGCGCTGCACTATTGTCATGAGCATTGCAGGCACAGGGACACATGATCCTCCATTATTTGCAGAGCCACAAGAAAGAACCAAATCAGTGGGGAACATAACGAATTTGTTAAGGACTGACTGTGGGACATAGTGAGCACTACTTCAAGGTTGGTGGTGGTATTCATGGAGCAGCTGCAGATGGTGGAGTTCTGCTTCTGGGCCCGAGAAATGGGCACTGACTGGTGGGATCACATCATAATGCAGGCTTGGGATGATGAGCAGTGGCTGCAGAACTTTCGGATGCATAAGGCCACATTCCTGGATTTGTATGCCGAGCTCGCCCCAGCCTGCCAGTGCAGGGACACCAGAATGAGAGCTGCACTGACTGTGGAGAAGCAAGTGGTGATCGCACTTTGGAACCATGCCACACGAGATTGCTGCTGATAAGTGGGAAATCATTTTGGAGTTGGAAAATCCACTATGGGGACCGTTGTCATACAAGTGTGCAGGGCTGTTAACTGCCTCCTGCTGTGCATGACTGTGACTCTTGGCAACATGCAGGACATTGTGGATGGATTTGCAGCAGTGGGGTTCCCGAACAGTGGTTGGGCAATAGCACTCATATCACTATTTTGGCACCTGCCCACCTTGCCACAGAGTACATCAATAGAAAGGGCTACTTTTCTCTGGTTATTCAAGCATTGGTGGATCACCGGGACACTTCACCGACATTATTGTTGTCTGCTCAGGTAAGGTGCATGATGCTCACATCTTTAAGAACACAGGACTGTTCAGAAGGCTACAAGCAGGGACTTTCTTTCCCAACCGGCAGATTAGCATTGGTGATGTTGAAATGCCAATAGTGATCCTGGGAACCAGCCTACCGCTTGCTCCCCTGGCTTATGAAGACATACATCGGACACTTGGATAGCAGCAAGGAAATATTCAGCTACTGGCTCAGCAGGTGCAGAATGACAGTTGAATGTGCTCTTGCTAGATTGAAGGGATGCTGGTGGTGTTTACTCATAAGATTGGGTCTCAGTGAAAAAATCATCTCAATGGTTATAGCTGCCTGCTGTGTCCTGGATAATATCTGTGAAGCAAAAGGGGGAAAGTTGCCGCTGGAGTGGAGCAGGGGCAGCTGTCTGCTGGGTTTGAACTGCCAGACCAAAGGACTATTAGAAGAGCTCAGTGTGGAGCTATAGGGCTCAGGGAGACTTTGAAAGAGCACTTTAACAGTGAGCCAGAGTAGTGCATAGTGGTGTTTGGGGCCCACTAGAAATTGTGTGGTGCTTGGTATACACATGAATATAATGCAGTCAATGCTCTTATTAATTTTGTGATGCATGCTGTACATTTATGATTATTATGCTGTGTTTTTTTCACTGATCCTCTGAGTTGTCACGTTGTACAATAACAACTAAGTAGGTGCTTTCAGTACTGCTAGGCATTCTGCAGCATATGTTGTGAACTAATAAAGATGAACTGTTTTCCAAACAATACAATTTTGAGTAATGAAAACACTGCAAAAAATTCTGTCCAAGTTAAAAGTAAATACATTTAAAACTTAATAAATTTATGGAATAGAGCTTAAGAAAGGGAAAGAACATTTATGGCCATTTTCGCTACATGTATAGCAACTGTGACTCTTTCAGGTCAGTGTACGTGAAGCTGTGGTTGTCCTTAATGTCCTTAGGTGTGGAGTGGTCGGGGTAGGGATGTGACCCCTGATGCGACGTGGAATGTTGAGGAGGGGTGCAGGGAGGTGCTATAATGGAGTTCTCCGTGGACTGAAAAGGGAGGTAAACCTGTTGTTGTTGAACCTGTAGGTCCACAAGAGTGTGCAGAATCTGCGTTTGCTGCTGGAGAAACCCCATTGTGTCCTGGTGCATCTCCCTCTCCTTTTGCTGGTGTGACTCCTGGGCCTTTCTCTGTCTGCTCTTTTCTTCTTCATACAGTTTGCAACATTCACCCTCCAGGCTCTCTACTCTTGTCTGATGCAGTTCTGGCTTGCAGGATCTTTCTGAACTTGTCATCCCAAGTCCTCTTCTCTCTCCTCTCTCCTTCTTATCTGGTTCAGGCATTCTGCGCGTGTGGAAGGGGAGCCCCCTAAAGGCCGCAATAGCAGCAGCTACAGATAAAACTCACAGAGGTAACACTGTCAATATAGTCACAATGGAAAGCGGAAGTTAAGATTCAGAACTCCCTTCCCTTGCTTCCCATTTGTTTTAAACAAGGCTCACTTATTGACACTTCTGCTTGGGATTGCTTGTGCACTGCACCACTCACCGCTCCTGCCCTGGTGAGTATGGCCCACCAGGGGCAAGGGAAATGAGGTGGGAATTGCTCAGTTGCATGAGAACAGGGAAATGGCACTGAGTACTGGCACCATTTTCCACAGACGGTGATTTTAGCTGATATCTCACTCCCGAGGGTGACAAAGGCACCGAGAGCACAGCTGCTGCTGGCATCCTGAAGCTGCCTGGACCCATATGATGCTAGCCTGTTTACTGCAATGGTACCTGCCGAAGTTATCTCTGAGTGGTATGGGAAACTGTCCCACCAGGGAGGAAGAAATAAGGCTGCCATCCTTAGAAACCTTTGGCAGCGAATTGCAAAGAACCTCCATGAAAGTTTTATTGAAATCTCTTGGGACATCCCAGTGTACATAAACAAACTGCTCCACATGCCACAACCACCTAACTGTACAGGGGAATGAAAAGCATTTGGGACAAATGGGAAATACATTTACACGCTTACTGGAGGTTCCTTCCCCTGCATTGGGCTCACGTATGCTTGACTCCTGGGACTGACTGGACTCCTGTGACATTAGAGTCTCAAACAGGTCCTGGCTCATGGCATAGCTGGACCCCATCCCTGGTCTCCTGTTCCCCATCCTCCTTCTCTTTCTGCTCCTCCTCCTTGTCCTCGCTGTTCACGACAGGAGTGTGTGAGTCGGGCTTCTCAGAGGTATCAACAGTGTTCTGTGGGGTGCTGGTGGGTTCTCTGCCAATTATGGCACGCAGCTCTTTGTAAAAGCAGCAGATCTGTGGCTCGTCACCGGATCAACTGTTGGCCTCCCTGGCCTTACGGTATGCCTGCTGCAGTTCCTTCACTTTCAGTCGGCACTGCCGCTGACCCCTGTTGTACCCCTTCTCCTGCATCCCCCGTGGCATCAGCTCGTAGATGCCAATGTTTCTACGGCTGGTCTGTGGCTCTGTCTGCACATTCTCTTCTCTCCACAGGTCCAGAAGATTCAATCAATATCTCTTATCTACTCCAAGCTGGGGGTGTGTCTGGAGCGTGTAGCCGACATGTTCAGCTGGGCAATTGCCCACAACAATTGCAAGCTGCTAGGTGTTTCGCCAAGCTGGACTATCAGGAAAAGGCATTTCAAAAATTTGCAAGATTTTAAGGGGGAGGAGGGCTTCAGGTCTCTGTGACACCTGCGCAGTAGAGTTCACAGTTGTGACCAGAGTGGCCAGTGTTGGGCATTGTGGGACAGCTACTTGGAGGACCGTTAGGGTCAACATAAGTAGCACAGTGTCCGCACTCATGCTGTGTAGACCTCAGTACATCAACCATGGCTCAGCGCTGCTCAGGGAGGTTATGTTACTGCATCACAATAACAAGACACATCAGTGGGAGACAAATTTAAGTGTCGATACATGCACAGATAGGTTGACTCAAGGCGGCTTGCATCAACCTAACTTTATAGTGTAGACCAGGCCGTAGTAACCTACCTCCACAGCCATCAATTTGAATAGGGAGGTGATTCCTTTTTCAGGCAGAAATGTGTTACATAGCTGCATTTATTTCTCTGGCACAATAAAGCTGAATCTTATGTATGGAGTTCAGTACTAAAAATAATGTTAATTCTATCTTTCTACATGACAACATTTGATGATTAAGGACAATAACACTTTTAGCTCTTTTCTTGTCATAAAAATAGGTCACAGTGGACTTGTCTACACACACAATTTGCATTCATTTAACTAAACGTGGAGTAAAATCAGTTTAGCTAAACTAGTGCAATTTTGGCCTGCTCTACACTTAAAAATTAGATTGACCTACCTAGATCACTCAGAGATGTGAAAAATTCACACTTGTGAGTAACGGAGTTATGCTGGCCTAACCTGCAGTGTAGAAACAGCTATATCAACTGAAGAGTTCTTCCATTGACCTAGCTACCACCGCTTGTAGTGGTGGATTAACCTCAACAACAGAACCTCCCATCCTTTGCTATAGTAAGCATCCAGCACTGAAGCTGAGCTGCTGTAGTGTCTGTAATGTAGACATGACCTTAGTATGTGAACACTCTGCTTGGTTTAACATGGGACAAGCTAAACCAATGGAAGCCAGGTTTAAACCAATGTGAGAATGTGTCCACACACAGAGTTGCAGAGGTTTAGCTAAGCTGGTTTAACTTTATCTCTGGCTTAAATTGAGGTAACGCTGCTAAATTCGACCTAAAATCGTAGTGTAGATCAGTTAACAAGCACAACTTTGTGTGTAGAGTAGGCCTATAACTGCCCCATCAATGGTGCTGTTAGAAAAGAGCCATTGTTCCTTTGTATCTGACAAGTAACTGGAATGGTGGCTCAAGATGCACTTTTTTTTTTTTCAGAATGATTGAATTTAGTAGATTATATTCACTTTGATTTTTATTTTGAGAGAAGACAAAGTGTGTGTGTGTGTGTGTGTGGGGGGGGGGGTGTTGTATATTTTAACCAGATTTTTTCTTTAGTAAAGCACCACAGCCCCTAAATCATGTAGTATGCATTATCATTGCTTCTGTGTTTTTTATAATTGTTCTTAGTTTAGAAATATACTGCACAATAATTACTAAACGGTGATTCCAAGCACAGTTATTCCTTGTTAGCCCTAAATATATTAGTGTTAAAGTGTATTTGGCTGTGTTTTGCGTGAAAACAAATGTTTTTTACGTTATGTTCTGTTAACAGGAAAGGACATGGGAGATGGGTGGGGATCAGAAAGGTGGGAGAGTTTGGGCAGAGAGGTGGAAAGGCTTACTGCCCCGTCTCCTCCATCCTGCTGCAACACAGCAAGGCTTCTGGCAACTATGACAGGATTACAAAAACACAGGGATTTTAGTAAACTGAACTGGGAGAATGGAAAGGCCCTCAAAGCCTGGGGTGTTCTTGGGTTTCTGGAACATCTGGTCACCTTGCTTGTTGGTGTGGGGTGGCAAAGGGGAGGGCAGAAATATTTGACCAGTCTTATGAATGATGTTGTCTGAAGTGCATCCATTTAGCAGGTATCAGTTTCATCAGGTCATCTGCCTGAGAGCTCTTTCAGTTGGTGTCTGCAGGGGCCACAAAACTGGGACAAAGCAGCATTTTTTTAAATTTGATTGATTGATTGTAAAAACTAACAGGGACACCCAGTTGGGCCCTGAAGACAGGAATGTTTCCAGTTTTCTGGGACACAGTGTAGCATAAAAACAATTGATTGTTCCACTTTCTCAACCCCATGCCCAGCTACTGGGTATTTCTGAAAAGGAAGGGAAATTTAGCCCAGAAGAAAAGAACAAAGATTGGATTTCATTGGAAAAACAGTAACTGCTTTTTGTCAACTATAGCTAATCCTTGGGTAGACGAAATCTAGGTGTGAACCAGAAAGAAAGCCTTCCTGAAGCAGAATATTAAATAACACTCTAGGCTGTTTGCAGAGAGCCAGACAGCAGTGTACGATTTGGGAATACCAGAATAATTATATTCCATAAAGCAAGACAACTTTTTATGCTAGTAACAGAGATTAATATTTCAGACATGTTGCAAGAAAGATGTATGGCTAATAGAGAAGCACAAAAGGAACTAATGGAAGGTAATCTTTCACTTTGACAAAGCAGTTTTTATTGTGGGGAACCCATGCTTTCTGTAGCAGTGCTGAGGAAGGATTATCCCTTACTACGCTCTCCATGACAGCATTGGAAAGGTACAAAGATACAAGGTGTGATAACTACTCCCAATACATTACACGCAGCAGGGAAGCAAACTGCTGCCCAGGGCTCTTGTAAGAGTTTGTTCCAAGTGAATAAAAAACAGTATTATAAAGCCAGCAGGTAAGATAGGATCCACCACCCTTCTTCCTCAATCTCTGTTCCCAGTGAAAAGATACAGAGCAAGGGGAAACAGGTTAATTTTGATACTTCCAGATGGGAGCAGGGAGCCCTGTTTAATTTGAAGGAAAGAATAGGTGTAGTGTAGGTAAGACATACAAGGGCATGTACTGGGCAGTCGTCTTTTTCTTCCTCTGCACCTGAAGAGCTGTTGGGTATTCACCTCTCTCTGCTGTCCTCTCCTGGTTGTCACTGGAATCATATCAGCCGTTACCTGGCCTGGGTCTGACTTCTCTTCTCCCTCGCAGCTCAGTTCTGAGCTTCCTGAATAGTTTACTAGTATCTTCTCCCAGTCCTGCCAGCAGTCTGGGGACCCCGCTCATGATGGACTTGCACCAGTTCACTCCCACAGCACTTCTGAATGACGTTCCTCTTCCCCCATCACATGTATGAGCAGTGTGGAGCAAACGGAGATAATACTGAAGCAAACTGAGACTATGAAAACAGCACAAATAGCTCTCCCACACCCTGGCATAATTAAGGAGAGGCTCCAGTGCCTGGCAGGGGGAGCTGAAAAAGAAGGTAAAGGGATAGCCTAGTCAAAATCAGGGAAGCTGGCAGCCTTCCTATCAATTGAGCAACAGGGGGGAGGGATAGCTCAGTGGTTTGAGAATTGGCCTGCTAAGCCCAGGATTTTGAGTTCAATCCTTGAGGGGGCCACTTAGGGATCTGGGGCAAATCAGTACTTGGTCCTGCTAGTGAAGGCAGGGGGCTGGACTCAATGACCTTTCAGGGTCCCTTCTAGTTCTATGAGATAGGTATATCTCCATATAAAGAATACAAATCAGAAGAGATCACAGAGATACCTAGAGCTGATGAAAACATACCTATGTATAATAATAATAATATATAATAATTTGAACTTATAATGTTGTTTTAAAGGGTTTTCATATCACTTGTCTGTTAGTGACATGTAAACATCATTATTGCCAGTTTAAGGATGGGGAAACAGGCTAAACAAGATTTAATGATTTACCTAAATTAACACAGCGAGTCTGTAGCAGAATTGGGAGTACAGTTCAGCAGTACAGATTCCCAGTTTCCTATATTAACCACTAGAGCACATTTTGTGTGCTCTTTTGGGAGTTATATAATAGGAAGGCTATAGACAAACTGAAAAGCACAGAAGAACAAACAAGAAATGTTTGGGTTTTTAAAGATTACTTTTAGGTATTTTAAGAGGTTTGAAAAATAAAGTTTGTATTAATTTTAAAAAATGAGATTAAAAGGGTTTGAGATGAGGCTGAGACTTGAGAATGAAACCAGAGATGACTGACAAAGATAATAAAATTGTGAGACTATATCAGGCAAAAATGATTTAATGGTAAAACCTGAAGAGAAGGAGACCAATGGTATGATGTGAATATAATAGTCTACAAATATCTGAGAAGTATTAAAGTAGAGGGATTATTTGTGTTTGAGAATGGCATGACAAGGAACAATGGCTTGGAACTAAATGACAATTCACCTAAGATGATAATGGAAGAGAAAATTCTTAACTGTTAAAGCAGTTTGTCATTGGAATAATCTATTTAAGGAGTGCCAACGGTTAATGTTTAGGCGTAGATTACATAACATGAGAAAATAGTGTAAATGGGAAATCCTTTGTTTCATGCATCAGGATGCTAGAAGACCCAGTAGGTTCTTGTCTATGCAGTTCTTATGGGTAATGTACTAAAAGCACAGTAAACTGATTCAGGGGCCATAAAAGGCTTGAAAGCAGATGTGCACTAACTGAAACAAGGGAAAGCATGAAAATTACAGGTGTTCTAGCACAAGTCTTTGCTTAGTGGTAGGAGAAACTTCATCTTCAAAAGTATACAGAAAGGAAGCAGCATTACTTGAAACAAATACTAGGCCCTGCAATTCAGAGCCCCTCAGGAGTAATCCATTTTATATATATACATATATATATCATCTAAGGTTTTGATTTTTTAAAATAAACCTTAGAGTTTAAGGCCAGATGGGGGGCCATTAGTTCATCTAGTCTGACCTCCGGTATATCACAGGCCATTAAATTTCACTCAGTTACCCCTGTATTGAGCCCAATAATCTGTGTTTAACTAAAGCATAATTTGTATTTGCCTTAAGCATATCTTCCAGATAGGCATCCAGTCTTGATTTGAAGACATGAAAAGATGTCTCCACCATTTCCCTTGGAAGTTTGTTCCAATGGATATTCACTCTCACTATTAAAAAAGTGTGCCTAATTTTTAATTTGTCTGTCTTTAGCTTCCAGCCTTTGGCTCTTGTTATGCCTTTCTCCACTAGCTTAAAGAGCTGTTTAGTACTGAGTATTTTCTGCCTGTGTAGGTACTGTAGTTATGCACTATAATAAAATCACCTCTCAGTCTTCTTTTTAATAATCTAAACATACTGAGCCCTTTTAATCTCTCACTGCAAGGCATTTTCTCCAGCCTCAAATCATTTTTGTGGTTCTCTTCTGCACCCTCTCCAGTTTTCCAATATCCTTTTTAAAATGTGGACACTACAAGCAGACGCTGTACTCTAGTATTGGTCTCACCACTGTCATATACAGAGGTAAAATAACCTCCCTGCTCCTACTCACTATTCCTTTGTTTATCCAAGGATCGCATTAGCCTTTTCTGCCACAGCATTGCACTGGGAGCTCATGTTGAGTTGCTCGTCCATTTTGACCCCTAAATTCTTTTCAGGATCTCTGCTTTCTGGGATACATTTCCTCATTCTGTAGATATAGCCTGCATTCCTTGTTCTTAGATGCATGTGGCTGTATTAAAATGCATTTTGTTTCAATGGGCCCAGCTTACTACGTGATCCAGATAATTCTGTGTGGCCGCCCTGTCATCATTTATCATTGTGCCATTTGCAAATTCTATCAGCAGTTATATTTACTTCCAGATCGTTGATGAAAATGTTGAATAGTATCAGTTAGCCAGTTCTTAATCATTTAATGTGTTTTATTGATAGTTTGTAGTGCTATTTTTTAATTAATGTTGTTCAGTACTAACTCAATGCCTTAAATAAGTATATTACATCTACACAGTTACCATTATCAACCAAACTTCGATTACAAGTTTCAATCAAAGAATGAAATCAGGTTTGTTTGACAAGACCTATTTCTTCTTCAAGTGGTTGCAGGTATGTATTCCACTTGGGTATGCATGCGCCCAGCGCATCAGTTGGAGAACTTTCCTTAGCAATACCCCTCGGGATGGCACTTGCACCCTTAGGCCCGGTAGCCCCTCCCATGGCTACCCCCTTAATTCCTTCTCACTGCCCGCAGGTTGAGTTGGCACATTCAGTGTGGGCTTTCACCTCACTTTCCTCTATCACAATGTTTCTGTGGTTTTCTTATGTAAATAGTTAGTTTAGTAGTACCTTAAGATTTTATTTAGTGTAGTAAGTAGAGTTTTTGCCTGATGTGATGCCTTCACCAGGTTTTAAGCATTGTTTGACACGTTGGGTAGCTTTCCCTACTGGTGACTCCCACACTCAATGTTTATTGTGCCTTGTGAAAGGGCACATTAAGGAAAGGTGCTCCATCTGCAGGTTGTTCAATAAAAGACCCGCACAGCTGCTGCTTGCCCAGGTCAGCTGACTCAGGCTCACGGGACTTAGGTTATGGGGCTATAAAATTGCAGTGTAGATGTTCAGGCTTGGGCTGCAGCTCAGGCTCTGAGACCCCACGAAGCAGGAGGGTCTCAAAGCCCTACACTTCAATTTTATAGCCATTTAGCCCAACTCCAGTGAGCCTAAGTCAGCTGACCTGAGGTCTGAGGCTCAGTGCTATGAATTTTTTTTATCACAGTTTAGACATACCGAAGAGAACTCAGGTGGCTATAGACTTGTGCTTGAAGAAGCACCTTATGGAGCAGGCCATGAGGTCCACTTAGGGTCTCTGGGGACTGCCACAGATCATCAGGCCCCCAGAGACCGCCTGAGCTGCTACGGGCTGGGGCTTCACAACCAGATTTGTATTCCTCACCAGGAAGAAGGGAGATCGTTCTCCTGCCTCTGTTCCTCTAAGGAAAAAGAACCCACAAAATGGACTGTTCCAGAGCTCAGCGAGATTCCTCCTCCCTGTTTCGGAGGAGTGCAGACCAGCAATGTGAGTCTTCAGTACTCAGGATAGAGCTGGACAACCCACTTGCTCTCCGATACTGAGGCAAGATCAGATAGATGCCATACCGTCAACCCCAGTACTGTCCAGAGGGCGTCCATTGAGTCTGGTACCAATGACAGTGGTGATGGCACCGACGGTTTCTGCACTGGCAGCATATCAGGCATCAATGGACTTGCTGTGCTTTTCTGTTCCCGATTCACCACTTACCCAGGAACATTTGACTGTGGTGGCGGCTTCTTTGGTGTCCTCAGTGCTGCATGGACTAGATCTAGACTTGTTGTTACTGTCATCCATACAGCGTCATATATAAGGGGCAGGGTTGCAGTCAGCTTCCTGCTTGGTACCAAGAGCATTGCCAGCATAGTGATTGCAGTAGTCTACATCTGCGGGTCTGGTATCAATTTCATCCTCTGTACAGGTACATGCTTCAGTAACAAAAGTGAGTGCAATGCCTTTGTCAGTACTCAGTGTCAACTATTGTACCATCGTTGGTGCCCATGAGACCTGCGTATAGGGCTGTGGATGACACGCGGTGTTTACTGGCCCCACCTGGAGCAGCTCCTCCATTACCATCAGACTACTTGGAAGGGTCTTCAGGATTGAGTTTGGAGACTTTTCTTTTGCCATACCTTTCTTGAAGATCGTTGAGACTTTCTGGGAATCACCATTGGTACAGAGATTGGTACTGCTCCCGCAGGGATAAAGGTTCCTGGCCTAGCTCCTACTGGCCACCAGTGCCGTATCTCTATCGACACTGGCCTCCTTGGAAATCCCTGGGAGGTTCCTCATTCGGTGAGGTCCCAGTCTTCCACTTGTTCCAGGGTGAGGTCACACATTCCTCTGGTAGTGTCCCCTCCTGATCCACCTGTGCTGCAGTCACAGACTGAGGTGACTCCCTATGAGTTGGTGCAGATTGATCCTATATTAGTCAGCATTGCCACAGGAGATTCCATTGATCTCGCTTCCCTCTTCTTCCTCATCACCAAATGAGGCTACAGTGCCAGATTATTCTTCTCTGGTGCCAGAGGATTTTAAAATCACATCAAGATCTCCTGAGACAAATAGTGTCCACCTTGGGTATTCAAGCTGAGTTTGTTCAGGAGAACACCCATATATTAGTGAATATTCTTCAGTCCTCTGCTCCTGCCAGAGTCACTCTTCCTACAAATGAAGTGATGTTAGAGTCTGGCAAATCTCTGTGAAATACCCCAGTGTCTTTAAAAGCAAAGCATAGTGATAAGAGGTATTATGTCCGCAGGCAGGGTTTTGTGCATTTTTTCTCACATTCAGCTCCTAATTCTCTTGTTGTGATGGCGGCAAACAAGAGATTATGACACAGGAGATATAAATCCGCACCTAAAGACAAAGAGTCTAAGAGGTCTTGATGGGGAGAAAAGTTTATTCAACCTCTTAATTACAAATGTGCATTGAGAAACACCAGGTATTATCATTTAAGTATGATTTTGTGAATAGGAATGCTATGCCCAAGTTTATGGATACGTTGTGAGAATCCTCCAAGGAAGAGTTTAAGGCAGGGGTCTCAAAGACCCGCCCACGGGCCATCTGCTGCCCAAGAACCTCCCCACTGCGGCCCGCGGAGGAGAGACGCATGCAGATATGCTGCCGGCAATGTCTGCTGAAGGCGCCGCCCCCCGCAGTATCATTAGTTGCCGGGCAGAGTCAGCCATGGAGGCAGCATCACTTTTTTCCACAATGAATATAAACAAGTCAAAATACCGAACACAACTATCTGATGCCCACCTTGCTGCAACCCTGAAGGCCTCAACTGCTCAGTCACTGAGGCCAAACATCAACAAACTGACAGAACTGAAGCGTTGCCAGGTGTCTGGCAAACACTATACTATTCTTCGCCTGCCAGAGAGTTTAAACTTGTATGACAGTTTTATTATTTCTAAGAAATTCGAAATAAAAAATACAATATAAACGTTTTCTTTTCTGAACACCATCTTCAGTGACATTATTGGCCCACTGGGAGGATGCACTGGCCCTAAGGTAAATTGAGTTTGAGACCTCTGGTTTAAGGCATTCATTGCAGAAGGCTGTTTGGTGGCCAAAATGTTGTTGCAATCGGCACTGGACAGCAGATCCTTCATCCAGATTTATGGCTGCCTCTGTAATAAAGAGAAGGACCTAGTGATTACAGAACTCCGGCATAGCTCTGAGGTCCAATAGAGACAGAGGACTTACCTTTCGATGATTGGTTTTTGTTTTCTGAGAAAACTGACAAGACATTGCATCCTTTTAAGGACTCTTGTGTTATTTTGCAGTCACTGTGGGTTTATACCAGGCCACAAAGAGACATCGTTATGAGAGTCAACAACAACACTAACAATATCATCCACCGCAATACTTGTGACAGTCGTATTAGCCTGCTAGGCAGCAAGACTCCCCTAGAAAGGGGCATAAATCACCAGAAGAGAAGACCGTCTGGGTCCAGATTTGATCAACCAGCCCTTTCTCCACCACCTTCGGGCAAGCAGCCTATTCGACTTTTGAATCGAGAGCAGCATACCAATGGTGAACTTATTGATCACATCTCCACAGTTCAAGGACAGGCTTCTAAAGTGATTGGGAAACTATAACTATGGACAAGGTGATCCTAAGCACTGTGGGATCAGGTTATACCATCCTATTTCTGTCCATTCTCCCCTCCTACTTCCTTCAGCAGGTCCGAATTCTGTGTGCTCTGGGGGCTTTTAGAGAAGAAGTTCATCATCGGCGAAAGGAATTCTGCTTCTGTTACTTCCTGATCCCCAAGTCCAAAGGAGGGGTGAGAGCTATCCTTGATCTCCATGGTCTCAACAAATACATCAGATACGGAGATTCTGCATGGATATCCTGGCTACTATTCTCCCCACACTGGATCACAATGACTGGTTTGCTGCTCTAGATCTTCAGGATGCCTGCTTCCATATGCAAATTTTCCCAGGCCACAGGATATTTCTGCAATTTGCAGTGGCAGTGCAGCATTATCAATATATGGTGCTCCCTTGGCTTGTCCTCAGCCCTACGTGTATTTACCAGATGTATGACTGTAGTGGTGACCTATGTCAGGAAAATGGGAATTCACATCTTTCCTTATCTGGATGATTGGTTACTGAGGGGCAAGTCCAAAGACCAGGTTCTGTACCACATCCAGTTCACACTTTTCTCTTTTTGATCAGCTGGGTCTAATTTAGAACAAAGGGAAGTCCACACCTAATACCAACTCAAAAAATAGAGTTCATTGGGGCCCTACTAGACAATACAAGTTTGAGGGCTTTCCTGCTGATCGAGAGATTTCAGGCAATTCACCGACTATGTCTATCCCTCCAGTCTCATGATCACCCATCAGCTACAATCCGTGTGTGCCTGAGGTTACTAAGGCATGTGGCAGCATGCACTTAGGTAGTCCAATACGCAAGATTGCATTTGTGTTCTCATCAAGGCTGGATGAAACTGGTCTACCTCCCAGATTGTCAGTTGAAGGACAGCTTAGTATGAGTACCACCAAACATCCTGGACTCCCTACAGTGGAGGACAGATCAGTTCAATGTTTGTAAGGTGTTTCCTTTGTCCGCCCTTCTCCAGCCAGGACTATAGTTACCAGTATATCCACAATGGGCTGGGGAGCACAGCTAGGGTCATTGCAAGTTCTGGTTCTGTGGGCAAAACTGGAAGTTTCCCTTTATATCAGTTTTCTGGAGCTTTGCGCTATTTACAGTGCATGCCTGGCCTTTCAGTCTCACATCCGGGGTATAGTGGGTCATATCCTTAATGACGATATCATTGAAATATATTATGTGAACAAGCATGGAGGGGCTAGTTCCAACCCACCTTGCCAGGAAGTGATAAAATTTTGGCATCTGTGCATCAAGGAGGAGATTACCCCCACAGCGGCTCACTTACCCAATGTTCAGAATCAGTTAGCCGACCACCTCAACAAAGTTTTTTTTTCTAGAATCATGATTGGTCCTTGAAGAACAACGTATTGAGATCCATCTTCAGAGACTGGAGTATTGCAGCGATCGACTTGTTTGCAACAAAAGACAACGGGAAATGCAGTCAGCTGTGATCTCGAGTGGGGCCCAGTCTAGGCTCTTTAATCAGTGCCTTCCATTTGAATTGGGGATCAGAGCTGATGTATGCTTTAAAATTCTTCAGGTTATCCTGAAACTGAAGTTGGGTCATACCAAACTGATACTCATATCACCAGCTTGGCCAAGACAAGGTTGGTTCTCTGATCTTCTTGACCTTTCTGACATCCCAAATATTTTCCCCTCCTCCCTTCTGACACACTGAGCAGTCTGCATCTCTTGATGTGGATGCTACATGGTTAGATGAGGGGGAAGGACATTGCTTGGAAGTGGTGCACTGAGTCTTGCTTGACAGCAGAAAGCTTTCTTCTAGAACTACATATTTCATCAAGTGGAAGCGTTTTTCTGTTTGGTTGCTAGTTCTGGGAATCCAGCCAAAGCAAGCATTCATTCAAGATGTTTTGGATTATCTGTTGCTTCTTAAGTCATCAGGTCTGTCTCTCAGCTCCTTGAGGGTCCGCTTAACGAGGATATCGACATTCCACTGTTTTAAGGGAAGATAATTTTTTCTAACTCCCTGATATATAAATTTTTTTTTTAAAGGGATTGTCTGCCTCCAAGTCATCAGTTGTCTCGACTTTGTCTCTTATGTGGATCGTGTGAAGGATCAGGTGGTTTCCAAGCAGACAGTTCCCAGATGGATTACTTCCTGCATTATGGCAGCATATGGAGTGGCTCAGTCTACACCTCCTCAAAGACCAGTGGCTCATTCAACAAGGGCCCAAACAACTTCGGTCACATTCCTCAGTGATGTTCTATATTAGACATTTGCAGAACAGCTTCCTGGTCTTCAGTACATATTTTTGCCAAGCATTATGCTAGGACGACTGCATCAAGGTTGGATGCAAACTTTGGGAAGGCAGTTTTGCAATTGTTCTTTAGCCCCACCTCCTTCAGTTACTGCTTGTGAGTGGCCTTAGTGGAATACATGTCTGCAACTACTTGAAGGGGAAAAAAACCAGTAACTTACCTGAACTGTAACTGTTTTCCTTTGAGATGTGAGTGCAGATATAGATTCTACGACCCACCCTACATCCCTTCCTCATCAAAATTGTTAGCTTTGGATTCTGGTGCAAAGGAACTGAAGCATTGCCCTTATAGCAGGGGAGGGGCTAAGGACTGAAAGGCATGAGTGCCATCCCGACAGGTACTGCTAAGCAAAGTTCTCAGATTGTGATGCACTGGGCACACGCACACTTTGAGTGGAATACTGCACATCTTCACCCACATCTCAAACAACAGTTAGAGTACAGGTAATTAATGCTGGTCAACATAGTTTCATGGAAAAAAATTAATCATATTCCTATCCTTTAATTCTTTATCAGGTGTGTCCAATATCAGCTCTTCCATTATTTTGCTCGGACTAGCCAACCTATATTAACCCTTTTTGAACATTGTCACAACATTAACACTCTTTCAGTCTTCTGGCATTTCCCCAGTATCCCAAGATCTGTTAAAAATTAACATGAGAAGGGCCAGAGATCTTCTCAGCCAACTCTTTTAGGACTCTTGAATGCCAGGTATCTGGGCATGCTGATTTAACCAGTAGATGTTGTTTTACATCTTCCTTAGTTATTAATGGGCTGGAAGGTACTTCATCCTCACTGATAAGAGTACATACTCCTGCTTCTTTCCAAATACAGAACAGAAATATTTATTAAACACTTCTGTCTTTTCTGCATCATTATTAACAATTCTAGTAATGGGTCTATACCCTTGTTGGGATTTCTTTTGTTATTAATACACTTCAAAAACTTCTTATTGTCTTTAGTCCTGCCAACTATGGATTTTTCCTGACATCTTTAGTTTCCCTCATTGATTTTCTGTACTTCATAACTTCGAATTTATATCAATCACTTTTTAAAATTTGTTCTGTTGGGGTTTTGTTTGGGGTGGGTTTTTTTGGGGGGGGGGAATGTGTGCTGTTTTTACCACTGAACCAGTAATGGGTTTTAGCTAAAGTTGTCCTCTTCCTTGATTGTGGAATCATGGCTTTTTTGGCCATCTAATAAACTCTTCTTAAAGAACACACAATTTTCCTCCCAAACAATTTAATTCATATTTTTCCTCAGCTTTGGAAAACTAGCCTTTTTGAAGCGCCAAGTGTATACATTACTGGTTGGGATTTTCCTTTGTTTGCCCATACTGAATGTAATCAGGGTCATGGTTGTATTTCTTTCCCCCCCCTCCCCCCACCAATTCATTCATTGAAAAGATAAGACACCATTTATATCAGTGATCTCTTGGAGAAAAACTAAAGTTTTCTGGTCCCTAAGCAACCAACAGCTTCCAGCTCTGTTATTGATTAATCATTATCTGTCATAATGAGGTCCAAGATAATTGCTTTGTGTTGAATGCAATACCTTTAGTGTTAGAAAATTATGTATAATTTTTAGAAACTCTAATGATGTTTTACTTCTGGCTACATGAGACCTCCAGCATGTCTCCAAAATTAAAGTCCCCCATAACATCACAAGTTTTCTTTCCATACATTACAGACAACAGGTGTGTAAGGAGCAACTCATCCTATTCTCTGGTTTGATTTGGTGGTCTGAAACTGACCCAAGCCAGTAACCCCTCCTGGGCTTTGTCAGTTAGCTCATTGGCCCATAGGCATTCAAGACTCTCTAATTCTGAGTTAGCAGTAAGTATAAAACAAGTAAGTTCTCTGCCATTATTCTTGTTCAGCATATTTACTCCATTATTTTTAATACTAAAATAGAGAATCTATTTTTGGGGACACTTTTGCCCCTTTTTATTGCTTATCAGTGTTTTTAAATTTATCTGTATAAAAATAAAAATGTCTTGAAAACTTATCCAGCTTTATTTTTACATAATAAAAACTACTTGACTCTTAGTTGAATTGGCCATGATTTCCTGTGTTCATAAATTACTGTAGTTCAATCATCTGTAAGAAGACTATAGCTTTTCTCCAAGAAGTTATTTTTATATAAATGGTGTCTTATCTTTTCACTGAATGAATTCAGGGGGTCGGGGAAGGGAATACACACAGAGGGCCAAATTCTATGTCAATGTAGAAGTGAGACTATAGTAGGAAACGCAGGTACACCTCTACCCCGATATAACGCTGTCCTCGGGAGCCAAAAAATCTTACCGCGTTATATCGAACTTGCTTTGATCCACTCCCCACCCCCCGAGCACTACTTTACCGTGTTATATTCGAATTCGTGTTCTATCGGGTCGCGTTATATCGGGGTAGAGATGTATAAGGGATATGCTTTATCTTACACCCTTCTGTTGATTTGGGACCAATCACCTTGTAACTTATACTGGTTTCGCATACCTGTTGAATGCAGAGTGGGTACAAGTTAAGCTACAGTTTTGCCTGTTTTCTGACCAACTTACAAAAACATTTTTTCCACCACAGAATTTGGCCCTCTTTGACCGTTGCATCTAATTCATACCAGATCTGGATATTGCTATGCTACACAATTCTTTTTTGGTTTGATATGTGTATGATTTATACAAATCTCAAGGCTCTGGGTGCTTTTGCCTTGTTAAAACCTACAGTCACACTGATAATACAAAAATTCCTAACTCTTCAAAACCAGGGAGAGGGAAGGTGGATGTGCTCCAGCCACAGATCCCAGCCCTTCAGTCTCACATTCCAGCTTTCTGCTCACCTTCCTCAAAAGCCTGGAGAAAGAGAGGTTTTGCAGCATGCCCTGAAGATCAATAGACTTTTGGGCTATTTTGGACCAAGGTTCCAAAGTTCAGGGCCCCTCACAGAGAATACCCTGTCAGCAGTTCCTTCTCTTTCAAACTAAGGGAACTCCAGCCTTGGCACCTCTGCCAGCTGCAGCAATGCAGCATGGGAAGAGGCAGTTTCTCAAACAGGTAAGTTCTAAGTCACTTGGTGCTTTGTATAAAAAAAATCCAATATCTTGAACTCCACTCAAAGTCAGGGGATAGCCATTGCACATCTCAGAGCACTGGCAACTTATGCTCCTGGCAAAAAAACCTCCACTTAACAGACATATTATGTTAGCATATTTCAGTTCCTATCTTGATTCAGTAGGAGATGCATGGTTAACAATATATAATTTTTGAGAATCAGCACAATTGTAAACATTATCTGCTCTCTTAAAATGTTTGCAGTGATAATGTCCTTAATTAATAAACTTGATTGGTGCTTCAAAAGAAACATGTAATAAAATTGTGATGAGGGGAAACTTTGTGTTGTACCCATCCAATTAATGCATTTTCTTTTTATCTATAGTATGTACACAGTTTCAAGGTCTGTAAGACCATGATTAGACTAAAAAACTTCTTATACTCTGGCTCATCAGAAGTATCTGTATCCGGGATGGCCTGGTGCTCTAGATTATCCTGGAGGTTAAAATTAGAAGCTAGCTCAGTCTTTAGCCCCCATTAGTGGATAACTAATGTGATGCTGATTTTTTTTTTAAAGTCTCCAGAGGCAATCCTGGCAATTAGAGGCCGGTAAGCCTAACTTCAATATCAGGCAAATTGGTTGAAACCACAGCAAAGAACAGAATTATCAGACATATAGATGAACACAGCATCTTGTGGAAGAGTCAACATGGCTTTTCTAAAGGGAAATCATGCCTCACCAATCTATTAGAATTCGTTGAGGGGGTCAAAAAGTATATGGACATGGGTGATCCAGTGGATATAGTGTACTTTGATTTTCAGAAAGCCTTTGACAAGGTCCCCACACCCCTAGCTCTTAAGCAAAGTAAGCAGTCATGGTATAGGAGGGAATGTCCTCTGATGTTTACAAGGTAGAAAACAAAGGGTAGGAATAGACAGTTTTCACAGTGGAGAAAGGTAAATAGCAGGGTCCCCCAAGGATCTGCAGTGGGACCAGTGCTGATGAACGTATTCATAAATGATCCAGAAAAAGGGGCAAACAGTGAAGTGGCAAAGTTTGCAGATGATACAAAATTATTCAAGATAGTTAAGTCCAAAACTGACTGCAAAGAGTTAACAAAAGGAGTTCACAAAACTGGGTGACTGGGCAAGAAAATGGCAGATGAAATTCAGTGTTGATAAATGCAAATTAATGCACTTTGGAAAATATAATCCCAACTATACATACAAAATGATGGAGTCTAAATTAGCTGTTGACGCCAAGATCTTTTTCTTGAGTGGTATCAAGTTAGTTGTCGGAAAACATCAGCTCAATGTGCAGCGGCAGTCAAAGAAACTAACAAAACGTTAGGAACTATTAGGAAAGGAATAGATAATAAGGCAGAAAATACCATAATGACTATATAAATCCATGGTAGGACCACGCCTTGAATACTGCATGCAGTTCTGGTTGCCACATCTCAGAAAAGATGCACTAGAATTGGAGACGGTACAGAGAAAGGCAGCAAAAAAGATTAGGGGTATGGAACAGCTTCCATGTGAGGAGAGCTTAAAAAGCTGGGGCTGTTCATCTTGGGAAAGAGACAACTGAGGGGGATATGACACAGATGTGAATGGTGTAGAGAAAGTGAATAAGGAAATGTTATTTACCCCTTCACATAACACACAAACCAAGAGTCATCCAATGAAATTAATAGGCAGCTGGTTTAAAACAAACATAAGAAAGTAATTCTTCACACAATGCACAGTCAACCTGTGAAACTTGTTGCCAGGGGATGTTGTGAAGGCCAAAAGTATAACAGGGTTCAAAAAAGAATTAGATAAGGTCATGTAGGACAGGTCCATCAATAGCTATTAGCCAAAGATGTTCAGATACGCAATCCCATACTCTGGCTGTCCCTACACCTCTGACTGCTGCAAGCTGGGAGTGGATGACACAGTATGGATCACTCAATAAATTGCCCTGTTCTCTTCTGGAACCAGCCACTGTTGAAAGAGAGGGTACTGGGCTAGATGGACCGTTGGTCTGACCCTGTATGGCCGTTCTTATGTTCTTAGCCAAGCAAGCAGAAGCTGAGAAAGCAGCAGAGGTGACACTTGTACTTACTGGTGAAGATTTGGTCTGCCACACAAATATCCCCTTCTATTCATATTTAGGAACAGCTCTTGAATTTCAAGGACAGTCTGTCTTTTTCCTCAGTGTGGAATAATGCCCCGAGAGCATCACCAGAGAATTTGTGTGCCATCTGGATATGTATTTGCTGAAAAAGTAGTTGATCACACCCTGTCTGACAAAGAGCAATGCCTCAAAGAGGGTGGGGGAAGGAGTGGAATAATGGAGATGTTTTCATTATGGCCTTTTAACAAGACCTGGGCTTAAAGCTCTGTGCCTCTTTATCATGAATGTTATCTATCTGGATTGGTTTTCCTGGGAGGGCCTGAGCTGGAGGCAGGAAACTGGCAGGCAATATGAGGGTGGATGTTGGATGGACAGAGAAGTGTGCGTCTTTACTACATGTCTGCTCATTTGCATGTCAGCCAGTAAAGTCAAAGCATTTTAGGATTAAAATAAATTTATTTATCAAACTAAAATAAATCCAATCTTGCTCACCTCTTGCTATAGAATTGAGAATGTTACATTTGTTAATGCCATAAATATACTATTAAAAAAATCAAATTATACAGAGCTCATTATTGCTGAACTTATTCTAGAAAGGAAAAATTAAGCTAATTGTTTATTAATTCTTAAAATTGTATTAAAATATATTTTAGGGTCTGCTAAACTCATTAGGGTTTGTAGTATATTTAAAGGGAGACTGTTAAAGTTGCCAGGTTCAAAATGTGATTTCTTTCCCTCTAATCCCCAAAATGCATATAACCTTTTGGGACCCTTCTAAGCAAGAGAATGTTTTATGGATATTTATGAATTAATGTTAATACTGCCAATAGCAAAGCACACAATCATGATGAGCACTGTACAGAAAAAAAAAGTGTGTGCCTATTATTGGAGGAATAAAATCTTTATACAAAAAGACTAATTTTAAATTTCAAGATTCCAAAGAGGAATTATAAATAGTGGGGAAAATGGATCGTAAAAAGGAAAAATACATACCTTGACCCATGTAATTGGTTCTCAAAACTTCCATGCTTTGAAAAATGGCCATTTATGTTAATACCTGATTGAACGAAATATTACATGTTTGCAAATTATCTCATTTTTAGTTTGGTCCCGGGATATTATGTGACTTAATTCAGAAGTTCTTATATAACTGTGTCTAATTCATAATAAAATGTAGAAGTAAGTCAAACTGTAAATCCTGTGGTACAGAAAATACAACTTGAAGACTCTTTCTTTGGTTTTGCAGTGTTCCTGTTCCTGTAGTCAGTCTAGAGAAAATTCCTAACCTAGTGAAGGCAGATGGTGCCAATCTTAAAATGAATTCTACAACCACTACCACCATCACCTCCTCCTCAGCCTCTTCATCCACCATACCTGCTCCAACTTTGGTTAAATCTGCTTTGACATCTAAGTCAGTGCCACCATCACCAGAAAAGATTCTGAACGGCAAAGGAATTCTAGCTCCTTCAATAGACAAGAAACACCAAAACGGCACTAAAAGCAGTAACAAGCCTTACAAAAGACTTTCAGGTGAGTGATGTTGTAGTGCGCCTTTTGAGATAGTCCATCATTCTTCATTAATAATTTTTGTAACTGAGGAGTAATATATTGTAATATGCTGTAGCTATGTTTTACTGTAAGATGCTGTTTTTAATATGAATAGTTAGCCTGCAAGCCCTTGCCATATGGATAAAATATTTCCTTTAAAAAATACAAGTTCATCTTCGCTTAGAATTAATCTGGGTGGTTACCTATTTGTCCTCAATTGGCCAGCAGATAAAGTGTAGACTATCTAGTGAATAAATGCAGTAAAATAAAAGGGCAACAGGCTCTCCCTTTTTAATTTATTTTTAGCCATATTGAACAAATTTGCTGCAGACCAGTATAGTAATGATCAATTTACCAAGATTTAGTATTGTTCTCAAGTCACTCCAATTGAATACTTGAGATTTGAGGCATTAATGTACATCTTGTAGCTGAAGGCCCATGCTGCCAGATGGCTATAATTCAGAACGTTGTGTGTAAAAAAGCCAGAAATGTCTGAGAACTTAAATATTGGACAGTAACAGACTCTGAATCACAGCGATGATTGAACCTGGTGATATTCTAAACAGAAAAAGCTCTCTACCTTGCTTGTAGCTGTTTCCATCGCTTCACACTGACTCAACAGACATTGTAGGCCTTCAGAGTGGGGTTATTGTGTGTGCTGGTTTTGTTGTTGTGAGTGATTGTGTTAATTTATGTGTGGGTTGTGTTGTGCTGGGAGAGGTGTGTGGATTTCAGTGGTTGGAAAATGGGTGTATGATCTGGCAAGAGGCTGTGTGAGTTTGAGATAGTTGTGTGTGCTGGTTGTGTTGTGTGAGTGGTGTTGATTTGTGCAAGTGGCAGTTGGGCGCATGGGTGTGGCAGTTGGGCCACATAATCTATGCAGTCTCCCTCATTCAGCCAATGAAAATGTGCATGCAAATTAGCTATAGAGTAAGGGTGGTGATTGGTTGAGTTATTTCTGGTATCACAATGGTCTGGGACTCTTGACATGGCATAGATACATGCCTCTCTAGTTGTACGCTGCACGGGTGTAATTTGTAAAGTCAGAATGGCTGAGAACTTAAAAACTGGACAGTAACAGATTGCAAAACCCAGTGATGATTCACCCTGGTGATAATCTGAACAAAAGGAGCTCTCAGCCATGTTTCTAGCTGCTTCCATCGCTTTGCACTGACTCAACAGACGTTTTAGGCTTCAGAATGACTCATGGTGACATTCCTGGACTCTTATTATATACATGTGGTTAGTTCAACTGAGAAACGTAACTTCTGCCACTTGCAAGATGTCCATTGGATGTGCCATCAGTAAGTGTCTTTCATGTTAAACATCATGCCTGTACTAATGAATGGGCTTTTCAGGGGTATTGTTATGTGGATCCAGTGTGTTAGTTGTGTAGCTGTGCAATGCAGTGGCTAATCTTACTCTCTGGAAATGGTTACAATTTTGCATTGTTATACCTTTAAAAGGGACAAAAACATAGAGTATGTGCTGTGTACAACATTCTGTTTTTAATTTTGGTAAGAGGGCAGTATGATACAAACATCACCCTAATCTGATGGGTCTTCACCCTATCACATTGTAAAATAATTTTTAAGCTTTTATTTTTTCTTAAATATCAGGAAATACTACACAGATTTAGGGGAGAGACACTGATGCTAGGTAAATCTTGTCTCTCATTTCCTCTTCCGCCACAAGTGAAGAGGAGTAAAGAGGGCTGCATATGTGCACATACACACACAGAGAGCAAAACTGGGGTCTGGTTTCTCTTAATGGGGAGGAGGAGGTAGGATTTTCCCCAGAGCTGAGCCAAGCCAGTTGCAGGACTTTGGGCAGAGAATTTGCTGCCAAAAGCAGAAAATACATTTTTGTTCTGAATGAAGGAAAACAAAATGTCTGAGTTAGATTTTCCAGCAAAAGTAACTGAATCAAGTTTACTGCATCAGAAGCTGCACAGGGCCTATTCATCCATTGGCAGCACGCTGAGATTTGGGCAAGAAATTTCTTGTGTGAATTGGAAGTCTAATTTTGCTATTGGCAGTGCTATCCAGATTAGGCTGTGCGCTTGATAGAAAGTTAATTGATTCGGTTTCCCAAATGTGTGTTGTGACACCACTGATTAGTTATACAATAATTTATAAACATGAATGCTATTATTTGTAATTGAGTTTAAAGTATAACCCAGGTTTTTGTAGACTGGTTTATTTTTCTCACATTTGGCAGTTAGTATTATGGCCTTGTTAGAATGGCTTGACTCCAAAACAGTGCAAGGTGTGTTTTCTAAGACTGTGGGGGGTATGGAACAGTGCCATTGCGCTGAAGCATTTAGTGTGGTGTCTTCTTTCTTAACTAATTAAAGGTGGCACACAGGAAAACTTTTGTCCTAAGATTTTGCAGTTGACCATACCAAAATTCAACAAAGCTGAAAGTATTTAGCATAAATGACTCATTTATCTTTTTTAACCTAACGTTTCATTTACTCAAGTATCAGAGGGGTAGCCATGTTAGTCTGGATCTGTAAAAAGCAACAGAGAGTCCTGTGGCACCTTTAAGACTAACAGATGTATTGGAGCATAAGCTTTCGTCAGACTCATGCGTCTGACGAAGTGGGTATTCACCCACGAAAGCTTATGCTCCAATACATCTGTTAGTCTTAAAGGTGCCACAGGACTCTCTGTTTCATTTACTAGGATCTAATTTATAATTCCGATGAACAAATACAGGGCATTGTGTCCTACCAGAAAACAGTTTAAGATATGAATGGAAAGAATGGTTTAAGAAAACAGGAAAATTTTGAGCAGCTTAAGTTCAAAATTCAGCTTAGATCTCTCTTCCTTGGACAATGGGAGCTTGTCTTCACTGCATTGTTAGTTCCAGCTGTAACTCAGGTTTTGCCCCTAAGTAGACAACAGGACAGCCACACGTATGTCTAGCTCAAGTTAAGTGGTGCTTTAAGCTCCAGCTAGCTGGCCTGTAAGGGGGCTGGATTGAAGCTCAGGTGCTGCTGATGCTCAAGCAAGTAATGCAGTGGGGATGCAGCAGCTCACAACTCATCTGCTAATCTGATCACTCTGTGTAGCTCGAGTGATGTTTTGCAGTGTGGTTGCTCTCACTCCACTCTCACTTGACCTAGGCTAGCTCCAGTGGAGTAACTCAAGTGCGCTAATTCAAGCTAACTCTTGCAGTGAAGACAAGCGCTAGCTGATGGGCTCAGTCTTCAAACTACCAGCCTTGCTCCACAGACGACTGTAGGTGTTGTATACACTGATGTTGTATTTATAAATATTTACTGTATATGCAACAGTCATTAGAGTGAATAATTATTCTGAAGAGATCATCACAGTATGGGGCCTTATTGCTTAACTAGGGCTATAGTAGTGCTAGGGCAGGTCTACACTGGCACTGACTCAGCAAATGTTGCCAGTTCACCATATCTGCCAATATATAAAAATTTGCTTGGGGGAAATCTCCAAATAGGCTAGGACTCTGTCCTAGTACTTTGTGGTCATTCTGGTGGATGTTAAGCTATTTTTTCACATGAATATCTTGGTTGCCAGGGCCACAAAACTGATAGTTTTCAGGTTGTTCTTTAAAGATCTGTTCTGTTACCAGACCTAGAATCCACTAAATCCTGCCTTCTCTGCCCCACTTATTGATGCAGCACCATGATACAGTTTGTGATTGTTCATCACAATGATGCAAGTAAAGTAAGTTGTGAGAACGTGTAAATGTTTTATACAGGTTGTCCATCAACACGGTTGGTTTCTGACCATTATTATACACAATTCGGCACAGGCTGAGCTAAAGATCTGAGGGTTAGTAAATGTTTCTTTGGACTATACCTAGGACTTAATATACTTGTTTTACACACTAAGTGGGCAGGGGAATTTTTAGGTTCATCTCAGTCTCTTCCTGCAGAAGTGGAGCCAACTGCTTGTGGTTTTCAGTCCTGTCAATGGGCTTAAACTGGTTTACATCAGTTTTACTTCCTTCTCAGAGCCCTGCCCTCTCTCTTTACCCTACATCCTTGAGTGAGGCTGAAGCTGTTTCTGTGGCTGAAGGCTGGTTCTTGTTGGCGGTGGTCGGGGATGCTGCCCTCCTCCCTGTGGCAAAGTTTGAGCAGGGAGAGAGGTAGTCAGCCTGGAGAGCTGCGAGAGGCAGTCTCTGGGACCAATGTCCCCTAGTGGCAAACTGGAAGAACTGAATCTGGAAAAAATAACCTTTTTCAGTTCCAGATCCCATTTATGGACAAAGCTAAAGAACTGGAAGCCCCATCTAAATAGGACTGTCTGCTAATTTGCAAGCTGTGGCTATAGATTGTAGAGTTTATTCCCTCCTCTTCATTCTGCCAAGACTATAATGTTGCTCTAAGCCACCCACTGCAGCTGCTCCAGAGAAATGCTTGCACTCTCCCTTTTTGGAGGATCAGTATGTCAACCCTGCAGCATGCCCGGGCTATGCCAGTGCAGATCTGTGACAATCCAAGGTCACATTTACAACTGGCACTCTCTGACCTGACATAATGGATACTGTTACTCCCTGGGAATCCAAGAGATCTGTTTTTTATCATTGCTTAGCAAGAAGGTGGTGATCTTTCCTCTTCACCATGGAGCAAGTACATGGCTACTCTTAGAAAGATTGCTCAACTAGAAGAAAATGTGGCTTACCTGCTTACTTAGCAGTGTTCCTTGCATGGAGTATATTATGTCATTGCTCTGTAGGTCATACAGGCTTCCAGTTTTTCTGGCTGCAAATCAGGATGTTGGCTTACATCTCTAAAGCCCTGCATAGTTTTGGACCCAGCTGTCTTAGGAACTGCCTTTTTCCACATACGCCATCCTAGTAGTTTTTGACCAGTCAGGATTTTTTGACAGTTCCCAGTTTTGTGTGTTCCTGAGGCTGGAGGGCTAATGTTTTTAGTGGAGCACTCTTGGTTGTTGAATTTGCTTCCATGTTGGTCCTACAGTTTGAGCTTATGGGTGTTCAGGGCATATAGCAAGGCTTGTCCATTCACTTCAGCCTTCTCTTATGGTTCTTTTTAGTTACAATCTTGTCAGTATAGTTTGTTTTAATTTTGGGGGGCAAAGGAGGAGATTATGTAAATGAGCCTAGAACAACACATTATATACATTTAACAGCATAACTTAAATAATTGACTCATACAGTTGGCCTGTGAACATACATTTGTATTAAGTATTTCTGTAGTTTCATTTTATTTACTGTACAAGCCCTTTAGTGTTGGCTATGCTTCAAGGGCCACAGCAGCGTCTACTATTCAGGACAGATTTCATTGCCATTGTAGTTTTCCAATAGTCATGGTGCTGACCACCATTTCAGGGGTATGCACCTGCTCTGGAATGCCTTGTTATCCCCTCTTTCTGCCATGTCTCTTTATCCAGGGGTCAACAACACAAATACTTACTTAACATTTTGTTTACTATTAAGTTCTAAAAAATATGTATAACTCAGTACTGAGATCTGTCAGTCACTAGTACATCTAGGAAGCAAGTGTTGTCTACCTATTGCAAGTAGTGGGAGTTAGAAATCACATTCTACTCCCAGCTCTGCCACTGATATGCTGTATGACCTCAAGCAAGTCCCCTAACTTCATTGTGTGCCTCGGTTTACCCATCTGTAAAATGGGGGTAATAATTCATACCCTATTTCAGCAGGGATGTTGAGATTTACTGTTTGTAAAGCATTTTTTGATCTTAAATTAAAGGTTCTATATAGATTGAAAGTATTTACTAGTGGCATTCAGAAAACTGCACAATTGTAGAGTTGAGGGAATTGTTAAATGACAGAGCTATTTTTTCCATTATGTATGTGACAGTGGAATTGTGATAAATGAAAGGGAGGTAGTAGCTCCCTTTTATGGACCCAGCCAGCCAGTTAGCTATAAAAATCTCTCTTAGTAGCTGTTCTCTACTTGCTTTACCTGTAAAGGGTTAAAAAGTCTCCCTGCATAGGTAAAAGGAAGGGAGTGGGCACCTGACCAAAAGAGCCAATGGGAAGGCTAGAACTTTAAAATTGGGGCAAAACTCCCCCTTTGTCTGTCTTTGTTGTTCTCCGGAGAGAGGGGGACAGAGCAGCAATGCTGTAAAAAGCTTTGGGCCAGGTATGAAAAAAATGAGTAGAAACTACTCATTGAAACCCCAGATATGTAAATAGGTCAGGAAATGTCTAGGAAGACGCAATTAGGTTTATCTCTTTTATTTCTTTATGAGTTGTGGACTCCTCTGTGCTAATCCCAGGTGCTTTTGTTTTGCTTGTAACCTTTAAGATGGACCTCAAGAAGCTATCTTGATGCTTAATCCTTGTAATTGTTTTCTTTAAAAACCTAGCAAAAAGCCTAAGTTCAGGTGTATTTTCTTTCTTTTCGTTTTTAATAAAATTTACCTTTTTTAAGGACAGGATTGGATTTTTGTGTTCCTAAGAGGTTTGTGCATGTTGTTTAATTAGCTGGTGGCAACAGCTGATTTCCTTTGTTTTCTTTCTCAGCTCTTCCCTGGAGGGGGGGTGAAAGGGCTTGAGGGTACCCCACAGGAAGGAATTCCCAAGTGTACCTTCCTGGGTTATCAAAGGGGTTTTTGCACTTGGGTGGTGGAAGCATCTACCCATCCAAGGTCAGAGAAAAGCTGTAACCTTGGGAGTTTAATACAAGCCTGGAGTGGCCAGTATTAATTTTTAGAATCCTTGCAGGCCCCCACCTTCTGCACTCAAAGTGCCAGAGTGGGCAATCAGCCTTGACAGGAATACAAATAGCTATGCATATATCTATCAAAACAGTGGGGAGGGAGGTATAAACTAAGTATATGTTCATGTTTCTGCTACAGTGCTGTAGTATAAAACTAAAACCTATGTTATACATAAATTGTGGGTGAGACATACAAAATTAAAAATGGTAGTAAAATATGTAAATCAGGTACAGTTAGTATTAAATATACTAAAACGAATCTCTCAATGGATGTTTACTATTGCTAATAATATTTAGAATTCAGGTAAGTTCTTTCTCTTTTCAAAATGCATTGCAAACTTTAAGTAAGCTTCTCAATGCCCCTGTGAAATAGGAAAATAAGAATTATTAAACCCATTTTTACAACTGGAGAAGAGGGGACAGATTTAGGCCCAAACTTTCAAATGTAGCTGGTAATTTTGACTGATTCAAATTTTTAGTGTAAAGCTTGAGATATCTATGGCCTCATTCTTCAGAGGTTCTGCTCACCTGCTACTCCCAGTTGAAGTAACTGGGAGCTGCGTCAAACAGTCAGTAGGTGTTTTAAGCTGGGCACCCAAAGATTTGAGACACCCAAAATCAATGGCCATATATGGAAAATTTTTGCCTTACTGGCCACAGCGGTAGTCATACAGTAGAACCTCAGAGTTACAAACTGACCAGTCAACCACACATGTCATTTGGAACTGGAAATACACAATCAGGCGGCAGCAGAGACGGGAAAAAAAAAAGGCATACATAGTACAATACTGCGTTAAATGTAAACTACTACAAAAATAAAGGGAAAGCAGCATTTTTCTTCTGCATAGTAAAGTTTCAAAGCTGTATTAAGTCAATGTTCAGTTGTAAACTTTTGAAAGAATACCCATAACGTTTTGTTCAGAGTTATGAACAACATCCATTCCCGAGGTGTTCATAACTCTGAGGTTCTACTGTAGTATTAACTCAAATACTTGGCTTAGTCTGGTACTTGGACCCTTCTATCAAGCCCCATTCTTTAGCCCATATCTCTGAATGCAATAATGACACAGGCCTGGTCTACACTGGAGGGGAATCGACCTAAGATACGCAACTTCAGCTACGAGAATAGCATAGCTGAAGTCGATGTATCTTAGGTCGACTTACTTTGCGTCCTCACGGCATGGGGTCGACTGCCGCCGCTCCCCCGTCGACTCCACTTCCGCCTCTCGCCGCAGTGGAGTACAAGAGTCAACGGCAGAGCAATCGGGGATCGATTTATTGTGTCTAGTGTAAACACGATAAATCGATCCCCAATAGATTGATCACTACCCGCCGATCCGGCGGGTAGTGTAGACGTACCACAACCTCCTTAACTACTACTCCCAAAAGACCTTTTGTCAAGTGAAGCGTTCCCTAGTGTAATAGCAAGTTCTCTGAATTCTGTAAGTGAAATCCTGCTTTTACTGATGGGCGCCATGTGCAGGGAAAGGAGAGAACAGAATTGTCTCAGCCATGCATGTGGTACAAGAGATGCTTTGCTGGTATAGGTCAGGATGGTTCAAATTGGGCTTGGGTGAATAACCAGGGACAGCTTACTGCAGCCCCTTAAAAAATATGTATTTTCTAGGAAGTAGTCTTAATTGACACATCCATTTAAAAACATGTATTTTTGAGACAATCTTTTCTTTTCTTTTTTTTCCCAAACAGAAAGAGAATTTGACCCAAATAAACACTGTGGAGTACTGGATCCTGAAACAAAGAAACCTTGCACAAGATCACTCACCTGCAAGGTACTTTTCTCAGAAGATAAAATATCAGATGCTTTGTTGTAGTTTAAAATCCCACCACGGTAATTTGAGAGGTCATACCTGCTCCTGTCTTACAGACAATGGGTATGGTATTCAGACACTATCCACAGGTAATTCTTGCTAAAGTAATTCTATTCTGTTTCTTTGATGAATCAGAGCATCTACATCATTCCACTGATATTTTTGACAAAGAAGGTTTTCCTTATCATTTGTGATGCAAAGGGCATTACAATGTATTTACATGCACTCAATAGCATTGCTTTAAACACTGATTTTTGGTTAATATATGCAACCGCACTGTTACACAGTCTCCTTGTAGTAAAGATGAAATTATTTTTCTTATAAATAATTTGAGATCTGCTTATATGGCTAAAAGACTCACATTACTGAAACAACAGTGTAAGACACACATATATCTATGCTGTTGGTCTGTAGAGAGGAACAGGGCAATGTGCTTGAATATCTACCCTTATTTATATTTATACATTTGCCAGTCCAACCAGATCTAATTATTTATTGTAGATTAAGGGCTGCAATTACAATGCTCTAGATAGAATATTAGTAATACTATTGGGATACTGTTTGTCTTAGAAATGGTAAATGGATAGTTTCCATTATGAAAATTGTCCCTAAAGATAATTTTAAGATAAATTGGACACTTCCTGAGAATAATTTTTTGAATTTATCCAGGGCAATGTGGAATAGCAACTTTTTATTGCCATGACTATATCTAAAGCTGTTTTAAGTGGAGTTTTTTTCTTAGAATTGTGTTTCTGAAATTTAGAGCATTCACAAACATTTTATACACAAATTCTTTTTAAACACCCTATTTTTAGACTCATTCACTTAACCATCGACGAGCAGTTCCAGGTCGCAAAAAACAGTTTGACATCCTTCTAGCTGAACACAAAGCTCGATCCAGGGAAAAAGAAGTTGCAAAAGACAAGGAGCATCCACAGTCTATAAGGGAAACCCATCAGAGCCATCCCACACCAGCACAGGATTCTTTGCCAGGATCTTCACTGAACTCTGGGCAAGAACCTAAAGTAACATTTCCTGCAAAATCTAGACCACTCAATTCTATACTTCCTAGGTGAGCAGCCTTCTCAAATGCATGAATGCGATATTCTGAAACTTCAAATGTCTCTCTATGTCTTGTGTACAGATAATGCTATATTTGTGTCATATTTATATGGATTATTCCATCATAAACTATTAATATAGGATTCTTCTCAGGAGCTGGAAATAGATAACACTAATAGCGGTACTTAAATCACTGTATAATAGTCAGGGCTCTGATTGGGGTCGGGGAGAGTGGTTATTCCATAAACTCTGCTGTCAGTCGCAGAGTAGCTGAATGTTTCAGCTAAAATGGTCAGTAGAAGTTAGCAAAGTTAATATTCAAAATATCATGAATAGGTTTTAGAGTCATTTCATTTAAATGAATCAGGGCAATTCATGCCTCTTGGTTAAGTTTGTGAAGGAAGGTGCCCCTTAATAATTCCTGTTCACTTCAGTGGGACTACTTGTACAGGAAGGTGCACTTCAGTGTAAACAAAGTGATCAGCAGCTGGTCCTTAGCACTGTTCTTTCAGGCTGTCTGTCTGTAGCTCATCATTTCTTATTCAGGTTTTCTTTACAGCCACAAGGGCTAACAACACTTCTTAAAACGGAAGCCCAACTTCTAAAGAAACTGATGAAACCCCTCCACAGAAGTTCTGGCATAGTGTACTGGGTCAGCTGAAGCCCAGTAATGCTCTGGTAAATGCCCCATGTGGTCTAGTTTCTATCATATAGCTCAGCAGGCCAAGTGACAGTCACTTGTATATCTTTTGAACTGGAGCACCAGTTTTGGATAGGGTTGATGGGGTCAGTCAAGTCAGATTGATCCATGCTTCTTTTATTATTTCACTTCTTCTGAGAGGTCCCAGTTGGGATTGGGCCCCTAGTGTGCTTGGTATTGTACAAACACATACAAAGATACTGTCAGTGCCTCAGAGAGCATATCATCTAAAATAACCAAGTGACATACAAAGGGTGCAGGAAGAGAGGTACAAACAAGGATATGCAGTTTTTATATGCTTATCTGCACTTGCCACTTTAGAAATTATTCTGAATAAAGTAATTGCCAGGTGCTCCTGTCAGCTCCTCAAGCCATCGATAATTGGCTAATTCAGTTCAGGGCAAGGAGCATGGAAGAATGTGTGTAGACGTTTGGGTGAGACTGACAAACTGGCAGATAAGGCTGGCATCACTGGTAGAGAGGGGAGACTATCCAAAGAGATGGGCAGAGAGGCAGGGAATGGCAAAGTTGTGAAGAGACTTAGAGGCTTGCACTTACTGTGGTGAAAGCCAGTGGAGGGTTTCAAAGAGAAGGGTGAAGCGGTCAGAACAACAGGCAAGGAAGATGAGCTTGCCAGTTACACTTTGTAGTTCTACCCATTAAATACTCATTTCTGCTGTAATGCCTGCGTTTACCATCATAGTGACTATTAGCCTCCCTAGATCTCATTACAGTAACGTGTATAACTGGTTTGAGATTGTAAACCTCAGTGCAGTTAGAGGTATAAGCAACTCTGCAATTTCCAGAAAACAGAGGCAGATTGGCTACAACTAGTGACATTTTAGGGGGGCTGCTTCCTATTATGTTAAGATTTTAGAGAAAAATCTGTTAGGCACTGAAAACATGCCTATATTAGCAGCAGCATGTTTTTACTGTAAGCACTCAACAAATGTGCTAGAATGGTTGTTTTTCTAAATCCACATTTGGACTCTGGATTGTTGCAAGTGTGACTTCTCAGAATCAGAGAGTACAAAACTGAGGGAGAAACAACTTAGCAGTAAATTCACTTGACTAGAGAAGTGACAAAATCAGGCTGCCAGTTACAGACCATTTGTTTCCCTCTACCTTCAGACTAGCACACATGCACACTTGGCCACATAGGGTGCAAGTCTTCACTGACTATAACTGAATTCCCCCAATAATTGTTTTTGGGCTGCTTTTGAAGCATATACATTTGTTGCTAAAGAAGGCACTATCGTGCACTGGGGGCGGGGATTGTTTTGGGGGGTGGGTGTCTAGCACAAAGCCTGCACTATTCTGGATGGTCCCGCCTTGATTTTTTTATAGGGTTTTAGAGAAAGACCAGATAAAGTTGTCTACTGGGAAAATCCTACAATATAGAGCTATCTGGGTTTACTTAGCTAGCTGGAAATAAACTAAGCCAGGCATTTTATTACATTTACTAAGCTAGTTGACCACCTTCTGGTAGGAATTTCATAGCAAATAAAATTGCAGAACTGGACACCTAGTTTTTTGGCAAGTAACAGAGTAATGGTTCCATGTGTCAGCCTTTCAGTTTCTTTCCCATTTATTTTTTGTTTTTATTCAAATATACTTTTTTTGCCTTTCATACCTCTTAAACTGACCCTCATTGTGAGCCCCAAATGTAACTTCATCCAACATAAATTTAATTGTGAAAGGCTGAACTGTGAAAGTGATGTAATTTAAAAAAAATCTTCTTAATTACCCCACATCATTTTTATGCTGCTTACACTGTCATTTCTTGTGCCATTTACTTTGGAGCTTGAACAGATGCTGTGCCGTACAATGCGGTTTTAGCAAGCTGGTTATGGAGCTTCTTCAAACATTGAGACTGTAAATCTTTTTTCTCCTCTTAGACCATCATCTGCAAATAGTGTAAACAGCAACAGTTCTTCAAACCACAGTGGCTATGTACCGGAACTGCCACTACCTTCCATGGGAGGAGATTTAGCTAGTAGACTGTCCAGTGATGAAGGAGAAGTGGATGGAGCTGAAGAATCCGAGAAATTAGACTGTCATTTTTCTGGACACCACCCGAGGCCTCTTGGGGTATGTCTGTCTTTTTATAGCATTGCTGCTGTTGTTGTTTATACTATGCCATTGGTGTGTATGGCATTCTACAGACATGTAAGAAATAAGGACCCTGCATTCTAAAGCTTTCAGTCTAAATAAGACAAATACATCTGATTCTGATAGAAGACAATGATGGGTAGGGGAGGAGGGGAGAAACAGGTTAGTGCACATGACATATTAAAAGTACAAGGTTATGGGCACAATAAAAGGTCAGCTATAGGGAAAAAAAAGTTTTAGGGCTAGATTTCCCTCTCACTGACATCAGTATAAACCAAAAGTAATTCTGATGTAATGAATAGTTACACTTGTGTAAAACTGGCATGAGAGACAATTAGCCTTTATATCTTGGGAAGAGCTAATGTCTTAGGTTAAATGACAACATCTAAATGTCCTTGAAAATCTTATAGCAACAAAAAAGCTACCAAGTGATTAAACTGCTTTATATTCTTGATTATGTGTAGTCCACCTTGGAGCAATAACACTTCAGGAGTGCTATTTTCATTTGAATGCACTTGTGCATTGATCTCATTGCCTTATTCATCTAAAAATTGAGCGTCCTCTCCTGAGTGAGGCTTAATCCATCTGCTCTGGAAACACTCTGCCTCAAGTGTGTGCCGGTCTGGCTGCTCCTGTTGTCTTTCTCCTCTGCTGGTTTTAAGTTTTATTGTTACTCATAAGTGCAGCCATATGGCACCAGAACTGAAGAGTGTATTTGTTTATCTAGTACAATGAAAGCAGTAATCAGATAATTCTTGAACTCCTGAGCAGACAGCTCTCATAAAAATCAAGCTAAGGAAATTAATGACAACTAGAAGTTTTCATCGATTTATTTTCTATACAATTTGCGCAATTAAGAGAATGTACTTATATATCACACCACGGTAATACACTGAAACAGTATAACGACTGCAACGTAGTCTAGACCTCAGACTTAAATGTGCATAATTCCCATTGAAGAAATGGGGAATTTTACCTGTGCTGTTACTCCTGGACTAGGCACATAGATGCCCCAAAAATTAACATATGTTTACACTGATTTTCAAATGAAATTTAAATATCTCTCCATCTGTGTTTATTTCCCCCATGTTTTAAAGGATAGCCAGCATTAGAATTTATCCTACTGTAATTATCATGTCCAGAAACTACAATGGCTTGTTTGGTGCATCCTACTATGTGTCTGTCAATTATCCAAAGTTGCAGGTGGCACTTTCTTACACGGATCGCATAGAAGTGATTTCAGAGTCACTGAACAGTAAAGAAAAGCTAAAATTCTTTTAAAATTAAAAAAAAACAAACCCACAGAATTAGTTGTCCTATAAACAAGCTATGTAATGTAGCATAAACTCTCCAAAATGTGTATTAATTTTGGATGGTCTCCTAACCCAGAAGCAGAGTGAAGTGGAGCCACTCATAAGTGAAGATGGTATCCCTAACTTGTGAAAAAAANCTCCTGGACTAGGCACATAGATGCCCCAAAAATTAACATATGTTTACACTGATTTTCAAATGAAATTTAAATATCTCTCCATCTGTGTTTATTTCCCCCATGTTTTAAAGGATAGCCAGCATTAGAATTTATCCTACTGTAATTATCATGTCCAGAAACTACAATGGCTTGTTTGGTGCATCCTACTATGTGTCTGTCAATTATCCAAAGTTGCAGGTGGCACTTTCTTACACGGATCGCATAGAAGTGATTTCAGAGTCACTGAACAGTAAAGAAAAGCTAAAATTCTTTTAAAATTAAAAAAAAACAAACCCACAGAATTAGTTGTCCTATAAACAAGCTATGTAATGTAGCATAAACTCTCCAAAATGTGTATTAATTTTGGATGGTCTCCTAACCCAGAAGCAGAGTGAAGTGGAGCCACTCATAAGTGAAGATGGTATCCCTAACTTGTGAAAAAAATTCTCCTATCTCCATCCAGCATGTGCCTCCCTTCCTCACAATCATTGTATTTGAACTTATGCTAAGGAATTCATAATGTTAAATTGTACCCGTTGTCTGGGTACTGGCACTCGAATACTGCAGTTGATGGGTGTTTATATAGGAGCCCAGATGGGGTAGATAGCATGTCTAATTTCATTAAGTACTATCCTTTTCATGTTGCATGAAGCAACACATAAGACAACTATAGGAAAGCTCTTGTCACCAGTAAAATTGTACAATAAAGAAATCTCCATAAAACATTGGGTATCTGTCTGTCTAGTATTCTGTGCAGTGTCACCAGCAGACCCATGTTGGATTGTTTTCTCAGCCTTTTTGTAGAGGATTGGTGTGGGCTTGAATGCAGTGAAAGAAGTGTGAAAGAACCACTGGATATAGAATGCATTGTTACCAAATAGCCGCCCCACTGAGTGTCAAAGGAACAGCGTTCATGAGTGTGAAGAGACAGTGACTCTGTAATAATGAATGTTGGCCTGGTTAATTGGATGTATAGTGTATGGATATATTGGTTTAGCTCAACCTAGGAATAAATCTGTTGGGTTTGTCTGACTAGGAAAACAGGCAGAAAGAAAAGACTGGCTCAATATAAGCCACTGCTCAGGAAATACTTGTTGTTAAGAGATTGTGGCAGAACCATCAGCTCTGAAAACTCCGGCTCAATCTCCTGCAGAACCTACAGAACTGGTTTTGATCAGAAGGCTCAAGGACCACAATGTGACGGGTTCTCCCTCCCTCGCCCCCGCCCCTCCCCCCGGGGTGCCACCTGGAACTGGGGTACCACTGAGCCCTCTGACTCACCAGCCTGGGTTCCCTCTCACACTGTGCTGCTGTGACAAGCTGCAGACCCGCTCCCGGTCTTACACTTCCACCAGCATACACACAGGTAGGGACACACCCAGCTGCAGTTACGTGCAGGTTCTGCAACCAGCCACTGCATAAACCAACAATAGAGAGCCTACAGCCAAAATAACCACTGGCTTCCCAGCCTAGGACCCCGCCACTGGAGTATAAACCCAGAATTATATCATCTTGCACCTCACAGGGAACTGTACAGCGTAAGCTCATAGAGTACACACACACACACTCTGGAGAGGAATATGCAACAGCCTTGAGCTACGATTTCCCATACACTTCACTCCAACATACTGGTTTAGATAAAGCAAAAACAGGTTAAGTGATTATAAGTGAGAGCAAACAGATCAAAGCAGATCACCTAGTAAACAAAAACTCAAATTAAGTCTAAGATACTAGAAAGATAGGATATGAATTAGCAAAATCTCACCCAGGCTGATGATACAGGCAGGCTTGCAGATTCTCAAGGCCCAAGCTGCACTTGCTTTGCAGCTTGGAATCCCCAGGTTTTCATACACAGGCTAGAAATCCCTTTAGCCTGAGTCCAGCACTTCCCCCAGTTCAGTCTTTGTTCCTCCGGTGTTTCCAGGAGTCTTCTTGTGTGGGGAGTGAAGAAAACCTGATGATGTCACTCCCTGCCTTACATAGCTTTAGCATGTGGTGGGGACCCTTTGTCCCAAACCTCAGTTTGTGGAAAAACACCGGTATCCAAGATGGAGTCCAGAGACAAGGCCCTTACATACCTTGCTGAGTCATAGCAGCCATTACTTACATGTTTCTGGAGTGTTCTCAGGAAGGCTCACCAGGTGGGAGATAAGTTTCTCCTAAAGCCTATTGTTTTCCCTAATGACTCATTACCCTGAATAGACCCTTCCCAGCCAGCTATCTAGACTGAAAGCATCTTGCCTAGTGGGCGTCACCCAGGTGTAACTACATTTGAAATACAGATACATAGTCAATATTCATAACTTCAGATACAAAAATGATACATGCATACAAATAGGATAATCATATTCAGCAAAGCATAACTTTCCAATGACACCTCACATGACCCGTCTTGTACAAAATACATCATAATTATGCCGTAATTATATCATAATAATATCACTGTGAAGAATATGGGATGCAGTGTCACACACAAATTCGGAATAACAAAAGAACTGTAACAGGATTTAAAAGGAACCCTCTCTCAAGAGAGAGGTGGTGGGCATTTGGGGGAACCAGTATGAGACACAGGGATCTCCTGGAGTGTCTGAAGAAGAAAGGCCTGCCTAACTCTAACCATCCTAGGGGATGGTGAGACTTTTGGTAAGATAGACATGTGTAGATTGTTGATTTAAAATCTTTTTTATCTAAAAGCTTTGTTCCTTCTGCTAAAATAAGCAGAACTTTGATTTTATCTTATATACCGCTGGCCACAAACTCCCAAAGGGAAGAACCACGGGTGCCTGAACTCAGTAAGACCTGCTGGGTTGATACACTGGTTACTATAGCATGGGCCTGGTCTAGGAGTGGGCAAATTGCAAAATTCCACCCCAGGGTAGATAAAAGCACAAGGCCTAGCACCTTGAGTGGATACTCTGAGAGAGATCAGAAAAGGAAGAGAGGTGCAGCTAGTGTTGTAATTATGTCAGTGTATTTCAATACAGCCATCTTCATCCAGAATAACAGTAGCTGCAGTATGCAATCTTGAGGGTAAGGTTAAGTATAACTGAAGAAGTGAGGGAATGTTCAGGGTTCATCAGGGATGCACAGTAACCTCCCTCCTCTCTTCCATTCCACATATGCTTAATAAATATAATGTGTTATTTCATGTGAAATAAACTTTGTTTGCTCACACGGTGACCTGGTCATTGATTCTGGGGTTTGATGCAGTCACCTCAATCCATGTAATCATAATAACAGCCATGCTCTGAGAGGCGGTGTAATCTGGTTTTACTCCACCACTTTTGTATTCTTTTTACCCTCTCTTTGGCAACCAGTACAAAATATTACTTTTTGTTAGGGTTGCCAGCTGCTGGCCAGCTGCAGTCTGAGAGTGGTGTGTCTTCCATCTTCTTACAGATGCGTAATTGCTATGGTGCATGGGGGCTGCATGGGCAGAGAGTGAGAGTTACAAGACTGTCCTAAACATATATATCACTGGGGCCATAGTATGCTACTGGACCAGTTTGGAGTGTGCTGAAACAGAAAGACAGAAAAACAAGATAATTGTATGTAGCAATAGTGTTCCTAGGATATTGGCTGTTGGAATTAGGAGCAGGAATGAGGGCTAAGTTAAATAAAGATGACTACAGAGATAAGTGTATCAAGAGGCTAGAAAAGTGGTTCCATTGTTTTCTGATGTTGACTTCTAAGAGGAATCTACTCCACAGAGATCTGTCGCTCCAACCCCTTGCCACGTTAAGGATCGGTAATGGTGACCAAAAAGAAAGCAGACAACCCAAAAGCATGGAAAGCTTTCAGTGACGCCCTTTCAGTGGTTTTTAAATTTATCCCCAAAAGTCTCTAGAGGTTGTGGTGCAAATACACCCTTTCAGAGTCTTCTGTAGAATTTCCACTAGTCAATGCATGTGCAGCCAGGAGAATGGGGTGTTGTGCACTCTTCTGTACAGGATGTACTGGCGGCAATGCTTTTTCTTCTCTTCCTGAAGTGTCATCTATTCAGTCCTTTGTGAAGTGGTTTATTAAGGACAGTGGTACAGTGCTTTTCATTTCTTTTCTTTAGAAAGATTTTTATTGTTGCTTAATGAACTGTGGTATTTAACATACATTGAATGGTATAGCTGATTGAGGCGATTACGGTATTAACAGGAATTACTTCGCTAACATTTCAGGTCAGGACTTACATGATGTGTGAAAGAGAAAGTATGACTCTGAGATTAGAATCAAGCCCTTAACACACACAAGTGAGTTTTTAGCGGATGTATAAAATACCCCTGACAACAAGCTGAAATGTTAAATATATTTCATATATCATGCAGGAAAGTAACTGGTGATATTTTCTTCTGTCTATAGCTGACTTTTAAAAAAATATATATTTGTGTGTGTATGGATGTGTGTGTGTGTGTGTGTGTGTATGTATGTATGTGTATGTATGTATATATTTATTTATTTATTTATTTTTAATTATTTTCTCTATACATTTTGTACTAATTTATTAGTCTATTAGCAACATTGAAATGTCTTTTCTTTCAGTTTTGTTCATTTGGCAGTCGCTTAATGGGAAGAGGATACTATGTATTTGACAGAAGATGGGACCGTTTTCGATTCGCACTAAACTCCATGGTAGAAAAACACTTGAATTCACAGATGTGGAAGTAAGTGAGAATTTTGCACCATGTGGTTGTTTTATTCTTTTATAATAGTTAATGCTTACAGTCTTCTAAATTAACCACTTCCATGAAACGCTTTTTTTAAAAGTTACCTGGCACATTAGGTAGTGTCAGTTACATGAATACAATTTTATTCTTTGTACTCAAGAAATACAGCTAGCCTTTAGGAGCTTGCAGCACAACAGAATAATTTTTTAGTCACAATTCCAAAGCAGATTTCTACTTGGTGGCTGATGATGATCTTAACAGACGTGTACAACATCTAGGTTACTTGTCCCTCTGTACCTCTAGGGTAGGGTAGTTCCATTAGCCTTCTAACTGCTTATGTGTCATTCTGTTGTAGAACCCATTTTTCCAAAATATTTGTGTCTACTTCATGCAATTGTATAGATTTATTATCTACAGACATGGCTTTCTTTACCCATTATTTTGCCCTAACTTCACTGAGAGGCCTATGTACAAAAGATCTTTTTCTTTGGCTATCATTGAGGTGGTGGTGGTGGTGGTTCGGAGATACACTAGAGCAATGTATTGATGGGTTGAATGCTCATTGCTTGAAAACCCACAGTAGTTTTCTCCATACTGACTGAAATACCCCTGACAACAATGAAATGTTAAATATATTTCATATATCATGCAGGAAAGGAACTGGTGATACTTTTCTCTGTCTAGAGCTGACTTTTTAAAATATATATATTTGTGTAGTGCAAGTGCATGTGTGTGTGTATGTGTGTGAGAAAAAGTCAAATGAAAAAAGTCCCATTCAATTACATCATGTAATGGCAGACAGCTAAAAATTGACAAGTTTTTAAAGTGCTTATATACCAATGCTAGAAGTCTACATAAAAAGATGGGTGAACTAGAGTGCCTCTTATTAAATGAGGATCTTGATATAATAGACATCACAGAAACTTGGTGGAATAAGGATAATCAATAGGACACAGTAAAACAGGGTACAAAATATATCGGAAAGACAGAACAGGTCTTGCTGGTGGGGGAGTGGCACTATATGTGAAAGAAAGCATCGAATCAAATAAAGTAAAAATCTTAAATGAGCCAAACTGTACCATAGAATCTCTATGGATAGTAATTCCATGCCCTAATAATAAGAACATAGCGGTAGGGATATATTACCAACCACCTGACCAGGATGGTGATAGTGACTGTGAAATGCTTATGGAGATTAGAGAGGCTATTAAAATAAAAAGTTCAATAATAATGGGGGATTTCAACTATCCCCATATTGACTGGGTACATGTCACCTCAGGACGGGATGCAGAGATGAAGTTTCTTGACACCTTAAATGACTGCTTCTTGGAGCAGCTAGTCCTGGAACCCACAAGAGGAGAGGCAATTCTTGATTTAGTCCTAAATGGAGCACAGGATCTGGTCCAAGAGGTGAATATAGTTGGACCGCTTGGTAATAGTGACCATAATATAATTAAATTTAACTTCCCTGTGGCGGGTAAAACACCACAGCAGCCCAACATTGTAGCATTTAATTTCAGAAAGGGGACCTACACAAAAATGAGGAGGTTAGTTAAACAGAAATTAAAAGGTACAGCGCCAAAAGTGAAATCCCTGCAAGCTGCATCAAAACTTTTTAACAACACCATAATAGAGGCTCAACTTAAATGTATACCCCAAATTAAAAAACATAGTAAGAGAACCAAAAAAGTACTACCGTGGCTAAACAAAAAAGTAAAAGAAGCAGTGAGAGGCAAAAAGGCATCCTTTAAAAAGTGGAAGTTAAATCCTAGTGAGGAAAATAGAAAGGAACATAAACTCTGGCAAATGAAGTGTAAAAATATAATTAGAAAAGCCAAAAAAGAATTTGAAGAACAGCTAGCCAAAGACTCAAAAAGTAATAGCAAAAAAAAATTTAAGTACATCAGAAGCAGGAAGCCTGCTAAACGACCAGTGGGGCCACTGGACGATCCAGCTGCTAAAGGAGCACTCAAGGATGATAAGGTCATTGCGGAGAAACTAAATGAATTATTTGCATCAGTCTTCATGGCTGAGAATGTGAGCGAGATTCTCAAACCTGAGCCTTTCTTCTTTAGGTGACAAATCTGAGGAACTGTCCCAGATTGAGGTGTCATTAGAGGAGGTTTTGGAACAAAGTGATAAACTAAACAGTAATAAGTCACCAGGACCAGATGGTCTTCACCCAAGAGTTCGGAAGGAACTCAAATGTGATATTGAAGAACTACTAACTCTAGTCTGTAACCTATCATTTAAATCAGCTTCTGTACCAAATGACTGGAGGATAGCTAATGTGACGCCAATTTTTAAAAAGGGCTCCAGAGGTGATCCAGCAATTACAGGACAGTAAGCCTGACTTCAGTACCGGGCAAACTGGTTGAAACTATAGTAAAGAACAAAATTGTCAGACACATGGATGAACATAATTTGTTGGGGAAGAGTCAGCATGATTTTTGTAAAGGAAAATCATGCCTCACCAATCTACTAGAATTCTTTGAGGGGGTCAACAAGCATGTGGACAAGGGGGATCCCGTTGATATAGTGTACTTAGATTTTCAGAAAGCCTTTGACAAGGTCCCTCACCAAAGGCTCTTAAGCAAAGTAAGCTGTTATGGGATAAGAGAGATGGTCCTCTCATGGATTGGTAACTGGTTAAAAGGTCGGAAACAAAGGGTAGGAATAAATGGTCAGTTTTCAGAATGGAGAGAGGTAAATAGTGATGTCCCCAAGGGGTCTGTACTGGGACCAGTCCTATTCAACATATTCATAAATGATCTGGAAAAAGGGGAAAAAAGTGAGGTGGCAAAATTTGCAGATGATACAAAAGTACTCAAGATAGTTAAGTCCCAGGCAGACTGTGGAGAGCTACAAAAGGATCTCTCAAAACTGGGTGACTGGGCAACAAAATGGCAGATGAAATTCAGTGTTGATAAATGAAAAGTAATGTACATTGGAAAATGTAATCCCAACTATACATATAAAATGATGGGGTCTAAATTAGGTGTTACCACTCAAGAAAGAGATCTTGGAGTCATTGTGGATAGTTCTCTGAAAACATCCACTCCATGTGCAGTGGCAGTAAAAAGAGCTAACAGAATGTTGGGAATCATTAAGAAAGGGATAGATAATAAGCCAGAAAATATCATATTGCCTCTATATAAATCCATGGTACGCTCACATCTTCAATACTGTGTGCAGATGTGGTCGCCCCATCTCAAAAAAGATTCAGAAAAGGGCAACAAAAATTATTAGGGGTATGGAACGGCTTCCGTATGAGGAAAGATTAATAAGACTGGGACTTTTCAGCTTGGAAAAGAGATGACTAAGGGGGGATATGATTGAGATCTAAAAAATCATGACTGGTATGGAGAAAGTAAATAAGGCAGTGTTATTTACTCCTTCTCATAACACAAGAACTAGGGGTCACCAAATGAAATTAATAGGCAGCAGGTTTAAAACAAACAANCAGCCAGGGCTTTGTCAAGCTGGGCCTTAAAAACCTCTAAGGATGGAGATTCCACCACCTCCCTAGGTAACCCATTCCAGTGCTTCACCACCCTCCTAGTGAAATAGTTTTTCCTAATATCCAACCTAGACCTCCCCCACTGCAACTTGAGACCATTGCTCCTTGTTCTGTCATCTGCCACCACTGAGAACAGCCTAGCTCCATCCTCTTTGGAACCCCCCTTCAGGTAGTTGAAGGCTGCTATCAAATCCCCCCTCACTCTTCTCTTCTGCAGACTAAATAACCCCAGTTCCCTCAGCCTCTCCTCATAAGTCATGTGCCCCAGCCCCTTAATCATTTTCATTGCCCTCCGCTGGACTCTCTCAAATTTGTCCACATCCTTTCTGTAGTGGGGGGCCCAAAACTGGATGCAATACTCCAAATGTGGCCTCACCAGTGCCAAATAGAGGGGAATAATCACTTCCCTCGATCTGCTGGCAGTGCTCCTATTAATGCAGCCCAATATGCCGTTAGCCTTCTTGGCAACAAGAGCACACTGTTGACTCATATCCAGTTTCTCATCCACTGTAATCCCGAGATCCTTTTCTGCAGACTGCCGCTTAGCCAGTCGGTCCCCAGCCTGTAGCGGTGCATGGGATTCTTCCATCCTAAGTGCAGGACTCTCCACTTGTCCTTGTTGAACCTCATCCGTGTCCCTAGCCTCTGTTTGCCAGAAACTGGGAATGGGCTACAGGACATGGATCACTTGATGATTACCTGTTCTGTTCATTCCCTCTGTGGCACCTGGCGTTGGCCACTGTCGGAAGACAGGATACTGGGCAAGATGGATCTTTGGTCTGACCCAGTATGGCCATTCTTATACTGAACAAAAATATGGATTATAGCCCAGTCCTTCTCTCTGATGCTGCTTGGCTAGCAGCACACTTTGTTGACCAATCTGCAGAGCATCATTGGTGTCAACTTTGCATGATGTTAATTCTTTCCCCTCAAAACTGGAAGGAAAACTATATATCTGTGACAACCCTGGAGGAGACTGAAGGTGTTTGGAATAAAGGGGAATGGTGTCAGTACCATACAGTGAGCACTTGATACGGTGTGTCAAGATTTCATAACATGAGGTATTCCTGGCAGCACACAGGTTTCATGAGGCTCATTGGCATTGGGGTCTTAACATGTCCATTTGCAATGCAATATTAAACATATTTCACCATTATATTTTGCAACAGTGTCCTAAGCACTGCATATGGGCATGAGTTGCACAGATGCATTAAAAATAGCCGGCATTACTAAAATTTAAGAATTTAGAAAACAATGTAAAAACAGCACCTGGGACTTGAAGATATCCCTGTGGGATTATACTGCACAATGTGCATACTCCATCCAATATAACTACATTACTCTGTAATGTTTCATGTCACTCCATATATCAGAGCTGTTATAGGCCTTATATAGCAGTTATTAGATAAACCAGTTTTAATTTTATTTAAATATATTGCTATTGAAATACTTAAGCTTGGCTTGTCTGACTAACCTTGTAGCCTACAAAAAATAAGGCTGCTGTGCTGGGAGACAAAGTTTGGAAACAGTGGGCTTGTTGCCCCAGGGGTTAGTTTCTTGCATAGCTGAGAGATAGCAGGTGTTTGCTGCACAAGTGTTTCTCATCTTCCAGTAGTAGCTGTAGCCATTTACTATCAGGTAAAGAGGAGGCTGTTCATTAGACCAGCCTTCTGCTCAGAGCTATAGTTCCATTACTTTTGCCACCCAAAGGTAAAGCTGTGGATCCCCAGGATAGAAGCTCAAAAGATTTGTGAGCTACTAGTTTTGTTCATCCGGAGATTCAGCACTCAGGTGGCTGAGAGAGTGTGTCACTGGCATCGTGACTACCATGAAAAGTATAAAAAATCACTACCTCTGTCAGTACCGTGAAACATGTTAAAAGGCACCGTCCTGCTCCCATTGAAGTCAGTGAGAGTTTTGCCTTGGATTTCAATGAGCAGGATCTAACCTTAAATGTTTTACCCAACTACTAGCTCAGCCTCTTTATGAAATCTCTACGTATGTTTAATATTTCTTTTTTCAGTTAATTCTGTCAGCACTTTATTTGCCATATAACATTGAAAGTTCATGACACTGGATCCCTAATTGTATCCCTTTCTTATCCTCTCCTTCTTCCAGACTGAGCTTTTCTCATCTTCCCCAACTGACTGCATTATAGTCCCTCTAAGCAGGGGCATTTGTAAAGCACTACTCTAGAACTGATGCTATTGCAGTCCCATAGCTATGGATCATGCAGCAGAGATATGGGGTGAGGTGAAGCAGTGTGCTGAGAATATGTTCCCCAGAATAATAATACTCATGTAGTACTTTTCATCTTACTCACAAAGGTGGGTACGAATTATCACCCCCACTTTGCAGATGAAGAAAGCGAGGCATACAGAAGCTAAGCAACTTGCCCACAGTCACACAGCAAGCCATTAGCAGAGTTGAGACTAACTCTCATTAATTCGTAGTTCCCAGGCCTCTGCATAATTCCATCCCCCTCTCTAACATAAGCATTGTGTTCAGTGCTAGGCCCTTCAATTCTAGATAGATACTGCAAATAGGAGGTAGTTCAGAGAAGATCAATGAGAGTAGTTAGGGAATCGGAACTACTTTATAAGGAAATACTCTGTTGAGGGTTTTTATGTATACTTGTCTGAGTGACCATTCTGGAGCCATGGATATCTGAGTCTATTAATCCCTGAAGGGTGTAAACATGGCTCGAAAAAGTTGTATTAGAGATGCTGATACAAAGGAGTGTAACTAGGAGAAATTGAATGAGATTAAGAAAGCTAAACTTTAGGCTGAATGGCAGCAAAAGGCCATGTAATAGTTTCCCAGAAGAAATGACAGAAGCCCAATTTCTTGGGACACTTAAGGTAAGACTAGATAAAGCAATAAAATATATGCTAGAGTTGGCTGAATAGAAAACAAAATTCAATATAGATAACTAATTTCACTGGTAATTATTGAATAATATATTCTCCAAATAGTATTCAGCCACCTATAGAGCTGATTAAATATCACAAAAAATTGACAAGTTATTCAACAAAAATCAGTGAAATTCATCAGATAGGTATTTGACTAATCCTATCTGGCCAGCCCTAAAATGGGCTAGAGGGAACAATCCTGCACTGACAGAGTGATGGACTATGCTTTTCTAACTGCGCTGATCCTGTGATTCACAACTCAGAAACTGGCCAAGTGCAAGAGCTCCCCACCCTCATTGATCTGACCTGTAAATTCAGGTTCATGTTGAATTGTCCCACTAATCCAGCCTTTGAATACTTTCAAGAAAAACAAATGTAATATTTTTAAACATTATGGTTAGAGGTTGAGAGTCATGTGATTGATCTTTTTTGTATCTCTGGGTTATTTTGTAAGGTGGGGCAGGAAACAGGAAATTAAATTTGGAATAAAATTATTTAATTGAAACATTGAACTCAGAATTTTCACTTAGCACTTTTTGCTGAGGTGAAGCCTGGATCTAGATTAGCAGGTGTGTTGCAGGCAGGATTAAGAGGCATTGGCAGTGTTGTTTGGGGAAGTTTACACAGCATAATTCTCTGCTCAGATCTGTGTATTACTCCCCCACTTTCTTCAGCATCAGATCAATACTCCTGATTTGAAACTACGCTTTGGGAAAATATAATTTAAGATCCATGTTTAGGAAATTATTATAGTAATAAAATGTGTGTGCATATTTATTTTAGGTTGAATCACAAAGCACCTAGCATTAGAACTATGAGTTTTTAAAAAAGATAGACATTTTAAACTGACACAAAATGCGCAATATAGTCTGTGGTATTGGAGTTAAAATTTACATGGTCACTAGGGATAGTATTCAGAATTAGAATGTCTTTGGTTTGCTTTTTTTTCATAGTTTGGTCTGTCCAGGAAAACTCTTCCTATCTGCATTGCTCAAATTGAACCTATCAGATTGAATGAAAAATAAAAAATCTGAACCTCAATGTTTTTCTTTTTCATATTTAGGAAAATCCCTCCTGCGGCAGATAGCCCCATGCCTTCTCCAGCAGCACATATCACCACCCCTTTTCCGGCATCGGTTTTACAGCCTTTCAGCAACCCCAATGCAGTGTATATTCCTTCAACTCCCATCAGCTCAAGAATCACTTCTTCTTACATAATGACATCAGCCATGTTATCGAACGCAGCTTTTGTGACAGCGTCGGATACAAATTCCATTGTGTCACACACCACAGCTTTTCCTCATATGGCCGCAAGTTTAAGTATCATGGACTCAACTTTTAAGGCACCATCAGCTGTGTCACCAGTGCCAGCAGTCATCCCTTCCCCATCCCACAAGCCATCCAAAACAAAAACCAGCAAATCCTCAAAAGTCAAAGACCTATCGTCTCGTAGCGATGAATCTTCAAGTAACAAAAAGAAAAAGTCACAGTCTTCTTCCTCTTCATTATCTTTGCAAACATCCTCCTCGTCTTCATTTTTAGGGTCCCACAAAAAGAACTGTGTCCTGAACTCTAGTTCAACTTTGAACTCCTATCAGGCTACATCTTCCTATAACAGTATGTCTGTACACAATACAAACAATGGAACAAGCCCACTCAGTGCCAAATCGGAGCCCTCAGGACGGACTTCATTAGCAAGTAGCTCAACTGACTCAGTAAAACACATGAGCATGGTAGTAAGCAGTATTGACTCCTCTAATTTGTCTGTATCCTCCTTTGTGCACCATTCAGGGGACCATTCCCTGGCAGCACATAATGCAGTGTCTTCTCTACCCCTTTCTTTTGACAAATCAGAAGGAAAAAAACGTAAAAACTCTAGTACTAGTAGCAAAGCCTGTAAAATCACTAAAATGCCTGGTATGAATAGTGTTCACAAAAAGAGCACTGCCAACCTTATTTCTACGGTGCCAGATCCTCCAAACAGCTCTCTCTCTCGGCAGGTAAGGGATTCTTCCAGTTACTTCTCTGCAGGTCTTGTTTGCCTTATTTGAAATGTACTGAATTGTGGGGGAACCGGTTTTACAGTTGTCTCAGACTCTGTTTTTCATCTTCTGACTTACTAATGTTTTTGCATTTGTTTTGAACCCGGTGTGGAAGGGAGGTTCAAGTGTGCAAAACACCTTTGTGATACTTAATTCAAATATTTTTGTTTTACAAGTTATAACAGTCTTAATTCAACTATACAACTAGCCATTTATGTTTTAGAAATCAAATTGAGGGGGAAGGATGGGGAAGGACTTTCAGAAGTTAATTCCTGCTCTTTGTTCATGGCTTGGTACAGTGCATGCAAATTCAATATGTAATCTATCTCAGTATAGCTTATCACTGCACAGCTCATCTGATTTGGTTTCTTTATATACAGATGTTTTGCTTTTGGAGTGCTATTTTTTTTTCATAAACACATGCAAAATAAAGGCCTGCTCCTGAAAGGTGGAGAGTACCAGTCACTCCCATGGATTCAGTGGCTGTTTTGTGCTCTCAGCATCTTTCTGATTCCAGACCTAAATCAAACTCGTTTTCCCCTTTGAGCAGTACTACTCGTTCACTCCCTTTTTAGGGGTTTGGCTCCTAAATGAATTGTTCAAAGACTGGTGATGACCTCAGTTCTGCGAATTACAATCCCCTTTATTAGACAACAGTCCTTATTCTGGAGTACAGTAACTTTTGGATTGGTGAACTCAATAAAGCTAAAAAAATAGACTTACTTCATAGTTGGAACCAGGAGAATGGAAGTTCGCTTCACATGTGGATTTGTTTTAAAAACACTTTTATTTGTTTTTATTAACGTTCAAATAATTTTTAAATAGTATGCGTTACACACAAAGCATAGTGACTGCTTTAAACATCATGATTGGATAATTCAGATCAATACGTTCAAAAGAGAAGGAACAGTAGTTTTCACAGAATACTGTGGCTATTGGAACAATCCACAGTGCACTTATTACAGAAACAAAGTAGTAAAAGGGCTTAAAAGAAACGTATTTGAGCCTCGTGTGGTATGGACTAGTTCTCACCGTAGGGGGTCACAAACAAGGCTGTGGGAGAGAGGGAGGAGTTACGGCCATCCTCTCTTTCTTTATGGATAGATGGCAGTGTGAAAACCCAATGCTATTTTTGTTGTAACATGGGGTCATGGTATTGAAAAAGTTGTGATGCACTAGTTAATTACGATAGCTAATTTAATACATTGGGCTGGTATTTGTGAAATTAGCATTTATTTCCACAATAACCTGTATCTTCATTTGATTTTAATTGCTTTTATAAATAGCAATGTTAAGGGGTTTTCCCTTTCCACTTTAATTGGGTGACAAATTCTGAACAGTTTGTCTGTTAGAGCAGATAGCTGATTCAGTCCCTCTAAGTTCTGTTGCTGGGCTCTGTTTCCTGCCAGATCTGTCACTGATTTGCTTTGTGACCTTAGGCAAATCATCAAACTTCTGTGCCTGATCTGTGAACTGCCTGTGTCTTTACCATCTGTCAAATGGTAGTATTTACATTTTTCAGTGGGGAGGGGGTGTGTGGTCAGAAGCTTTTCTCTTTTTTGCTTATATTGAAACAATGGTACAGCCACCTCCTGGATCCCTGATGCTGTTCCCCAATCAGAAGTAGGAAAACTTAAGTCAAAGTAAAATAAATTCATCTTAATCACAGTTCTGTGCACCATTCATGGCTGTTTAACAGCACAGTTTCCCCCTTGAACTTGCTTCGTTGCCCCAGACTGTATGTAGTACAGATTCCACCAGAGGGCTCCAAAGCAGCAGAGCTTCCAAGGAGGGCATTTCATTGAACATTCTGGTAGCCAAAGCAGAGGTGTATGAGGCAATTTCCAAAGCACCTTTATTGAGCAGTTGGTTATCGTTTTAATGTGCATGTGCTCAGAGCACTGAGTTCAGTGCAGTTTTTAAATATCTAAATAAATAGAATCAAATAAAGGTGGTTACGATGCCCCACCTAAATCTAGGATGGAGAATTGCCACTGATTATAGAGCTTTGAAATCCTGGGAGAAAATGGTGCCATATACGGGCAAAAGTGTAAGGTGTGAGAATAAATAGATTATTGCCAAATGCATACCGATAAAACCTCTATTTTGATTTATTATTGATATGCAATGCACACAAACAAAGCTAGTCCCTGCCCTAAGGGGTTTCAGTCTAGAACAGTGGTTTTCAATATGTGGTCTGTGGACCACTATGTCTAAGATTTCCAAAGGGTCCGCACCTCCATTTGAAATCGTTTAGGGGTCTGCAAGTGAAAAAAGGTTGAAACGCACTGGTCTAGAAAGGAGAAAAAGCTGTAGAAGACAGGACACACTGCAAAACCCAGAGGTGGGGATAGCTTTGTGTGTGGCTTTTTGTTTTGTTTTAAATGAAAACTCTCCCTCCATATGGACATTGCAGAAGTGAGTTTTTAAAGGGAACGTGAATGAAGAGAGGATGGTTTGGGAAGGGCATTCCATACATAGGAGCAGCACAGAAATGGGAAAAGAGGACAAATAGGGCTCTCAGACTGATGTAGTGGACAGAGTAAAGAGCCCCAAGGGAGGGCACCATTATGTATTTTCTCTCTCCTGCTACCAGTAGAGATAAAATAATTACATAACATACAGAGAGATTATTTATTTTGGCTTTTGAAAATGGATAATTTTGTTTCTTTGCGGGGAATGATGGCATTGTTTTTCAGTTGTGGTTGATCACATGGCTTAGTCATTTAGCTCTGTCCAAGTGACCTGGATTTAACCTCATCCCCAGACAGTCATTGGAGCACCCTATATATCAGCCTTACCATCCCATCTCCATGCCAGTGCTTTTGAAATATGTGCCCCAAAAAATACTAGGATGCCTTAGATACAAGAAACTTTCAATATCTCAAAAGGGAGGAAAGTCAGACTATATAGATGATATTACCAGGGTGGATTTGATTTAAATCAAATTGATTTAAATCATTATTTAAATCACTAGTCAGGGAGACTCAATTTAATCCTGGATTTCTACATAAAAGTGCATTCTTGTTGGTTGTTATAACCTTAATACATATTCTTCACAACTCAGAGATAGATGTAGGTTTCATTTTTAGAAGGTACACACTATACATTTTTTTAAAGTGATTTATTTTGAAAACTTTTCAGATTCGTTTTACAGCTATATCAGAAAATGAATGATTGGTTATTTCATTTACCAAAGGTAATTGAAGCAGATATTTATGAAGTCATTAGGAGGTGAACTATCTCCAATTCAACAGGTTAATCATTAATATTTGGAGGATTTTCTTGCTGTGCTGTATTAGGAGGAGAACATCACCAGACAGACATTTAAATTGTTTTATTTAACTAAAACAACAACGTTATGTATTCTGGATTTTTTTCTTCAACAGCAAACATATAATATTTTAACAAAACAATCATATGAATTTTTTAATTTAGTTAAACGTACAAGTTTTTTAAAATCAGGTTTGTTTTTGTTAAAATTGTTTTTAACTAAAATAGTTAAATGAAATATTTAAAAAACAAAAATTAAATCGACTATGTCAGCCAGGTAAACATGAGAAACTTAAAATATTGGCTTCTGCAGCTAACTCAGTCGTCTCCACCTTCATTTTCCTGTTTGTTGATAATCTGGAAAAGAAAAACAAGCTTTCCTGCTTTTTCAGGTCCCAAACAATTTCTCAATTTGGAATGAATGAGTCCAAAGGAAGAAAATATTCTTTCTACACCGGCAAAAGAAGCTACTGCTGTTAAAAGTGAGATTATCACTTCTGCAGTCTCTGAATCCAAGTGCTTAAGTGATTTCCACCAGTTCACTGGTGTGACTTTCTTTAAAACACCATCAGCAAACATATATTTCTTGAATGGTTCACCCTTAGCTCCGAAGTTTATTACAGTTGGCATTAGGAGGGATGATTGCTGGATGTCTATGTCATAGCCAACTCCTCTTTAACAGTTAAGGTTTGACCCTGGTATTCAGAATTTTTGCAAGAAAATGAACTGGAGATAGTGCTTGTCCCATTTGTGGTTTTTTTAATGCTTGTAATTTAACTCTGTCATTACATATTTCTCTTTTTAAGATCTCACTCAGTTCCTTCCAAATTTAAACAGCGTCAGCAATAAAACAGCTATTTCCCTGCATTTTGTTCAAGGCTATAGAAATAGGCTTCAGGGTACTCAGCATGTGTTCAACATTTCTCTTAAGCCCAATGTTGAGAACTTTGGCTGTGACCGTGCCATCTATTTTTTCATTATTTTGTTCACAAACTGTCATCAGATTAGGCCAGTTCTTGATAAAGTGCTCAAAACAGTCCACTACTGAGTTCTATCGCACGTCTTGTGGGAGAGTTAGCTTGGTTCCTCCCACTTTTTTCAGAGCAGCTGCTGCAAAGTGGTTGTTACGGAAGTATTTTGCAATTTCAACAACATTAGCCTTTATTTCTGGAACACTGAAGTCTTTGGCTAGGAGGTGCATCAAATGAGCACTGCAACCGTATGTTATTAGCTTGGGACTCTCTTCACTCTCTTCTAAATAATTTCTTCTCATTTTGGATACATTTGCAGCATTGTCTGTGACCAACCTGCGTACTAGACATTTGAATTTTTTTTCACAGTTTGTTATAGCTTTTATTGATACTTGTAAGTGTTCTGCTGTGTGTGCATTTCCTGATGCATCAATCGTTTCTATAAGGAAGACATTCCCTTCTTCTGTTGTCACAAAAGCACATACAACAGGATCATTGTGGACATTGCTCCACCCATGAAGACTCAGGTTAACAATTTTACCCTCTAGACCTTTTGAACACTGCTCAATTTCTCTTTCAGACACTTTAACCAGCAATTTGCTCTGTTGANTAAAAGGAAGATCTGCCTATTTAAGCTATTTATTTTTTATCACAACTGCATCTAAAATGATAGTACCATAGAGTAACATCTATATTTTTTGCTCAAACATGAGAATTCAAGAATAGTCCAGAAGGAAGACAGGCAGTCCTTAAGAAAGAAGTATGAAATAAAAAAGTTTACCACCCTGAAGATCCTGCATGTTGAGACATGTTCCTTTCATCATCTTCAACGCAGCTTCCTCCTGAGAAGGAACACTTCTCATGATGTTGTTTTATTTGGGCAACCAGGCCTTGCATTTCTTTGTTGCACTGTCTGCATTTTGCACTCATGCCTGTCTTACCCACAGGTAGAGGAACTTAATTAAAATATTCCCAAACTGGGTCTCTTTTACGGCATGCTGCATTACAGGTTTTCCCTTCTAGTGAGAGAATGGTATGGTAGATCTCAAATCAAGGAAGGCTACACTCAGAAAGACCTCAAGACTTCTGGAATATGCTGCTCAAACAGTTTCACTTTTGTTTCTACTGCCTGTCCCTCCCTTTTCACATTTCTCTCCAGACTTCTTCTCCTTGTCCAGATCTATTCCGCCCCCAACCATTTTCTATTCATTGAACTTTTTGAAACTTTCCACTTTTAGAGAGAGGTAAGGGACTGACTCTGTGTACACAAATTTGCAGAGGGACAATAGGGTTGAGGTCTGTTATTTCTCACCTCTACATATTATTTATTTATTTTAAAACATAGACACAAATCCACAGTTTAAGAACTGCAAAACTAAGCATCTCTGATGGTATCTTCTAGACCAGGGGTCGGCAACCTTTCAGAAGTGGTGTGCCGAGTCTTCATTTATTCACTCCAATTTAAGGTTTTGCGTGCCAGTAATACATTTTAACGTTTTTAGAAGGTCTCTTTCTATAAGTCTATAATACATAACCGAACTATTGTTGTATGTAAAGTAAATAAGGTTTTTAAAATGTTTAAGAAGCTTCATTTAAAATCAAATTAAAATGCAGAGCCCCCCGGACCGGTAGCCAGGACCCAGGCAGTGTGAGTGCCACTGAAAATCAGTTCATGTGCCGCCTGTTCTAGACTGAGCACTGAGTCCCATTGGGTAGATAGAAAGATTAACCTAAATAATCTATACAGAAGCTCCTGGAACCCCATAAGATTGAGTCCCTAAACCATGAACTATTAGAACTCATTTACAAAACTTTTCTTAAACATTACATGAATATATTGTCTCATGCTATAGACTTAGAATTTATAATCCCTATTCCATGATGAACTATCTTTGAGCTATAATGTATCTTAATTAAAACTATCTTTAGATAGGTTTTTCCCTCAAAAAGCATTTTATCCAAAAAGATCCGATTTTATTTATTTATTTATTTATTTATTTTTAAATCATTGATTTTTATCCACCCCGGTTATTACAGAATATTGGTACACATAAGATCTTGGGAGCAGGGACCTGTCACCTTCTGCCTGAGTGTCAGTAAGTAGCATGGTTTGGAGAAATGAATGTGGGGGTCCAATTTGGGAAGTCCTGAGTTCTAATCCCAGCTCTCTTACTGAGTTGGTTGTGACCTTGCACTTTCACTTGTGCTTCAGTCTCCTAAGCCAGTGGTTCTCAACCAGTGGTACGCGCACCCCTGGGGCTACGCAGAGATCTTCCAGGGGGTACATCAACTCATGTAGATATTTACCTAGTTTTACAACAGGCTACATAAAAAGCACTAGCAAAGTCAGTACAAACTAAAATTTCATACAGACAAAATGAGAAAGTGAGCAATTTTTCAGTTCTGTGACACTTTTGTATTTTTACATCTGATTTTGTAAGCAAGTAGTTTTTAAGTGAGGTGAAACTTGGGGTACACAAGACAAATCAGACTCCTGAAAGGAGTATTCTGGAAAGGTTGAGAACCACTGCCCTAAGCTGTCACATGAAGAAAGTACTAAACTATCTCCCAAGGATGTTGTGAGGATTAGTTAATATTTGTATAGCGCTTTGAATATGTGAAGCACTGTTGAAGTAATATTATTATTGTAAAGTGCTATGCACAAGGATGGCACTATGTAAACAACAAAATAATATTAACCATAGGGCCTGTCTTATCTGAATATTTGTAAATGTGAGACTAATACGTACTGATAAACTTCCCTAGAGTAAGAGGTTAAGTACATGGAATAATGTCTTAGGAACATGGATAGTTAAGCATCATACAATATTTATATAAGTGTAATTACAGTTCCACTTTGAAACATTACCTTGGGAACTAAGTACAGTATAGGTGATTATGATGAAGCTCAGTGTAACTGGAAACTAATCATCTTTGCGACAAGGAGGCAGAAGTATGTGTACATAATAAAGACTGTGCACATTACATACTGCATGTATTTATGTTGCATACAAATCTAAACGTATAACTACCTAAATACAGTAACTCCTCGCTTAACTTTGTAGTTACGTTCCTGAAAAATGCGACTTTAAGCGAAATGATGTTAAGCAAATCCAATTTCCCCATAAGAATTAATGTAAATGGGGGGGGTTAGGTTCCAGGGACATTTTTTTCACCAGACAAAAAACTATATATTATATAGATATACACACAGTATACGTTTTAAACAAACAATGTAATACTGTTCACAGCTATGATGATTGTGAAGCGTGGTGAGGTGGTGAAGTTAGAGGGTGGAAGAGGGAGGGATATTTCCCAGGGAATGCTTTGCTGCTAAATGATGAACTAGCACTCGGCTGAGCCCTCAAGGGTTAACACATTGTTGTTAATGTAGCTTCTCACACAGCAGCACGAACACGAGGGAGGGGAGACAGCATAGCAGACAGAGACAGACACACACCTTGTGTGTGGGAGAGAAAGATGCACACTGCCCCTTTAAGTAAGCTGACCCACTCTTAAGTGCATTGTCTTTTTAAGTGGATCAGGAAGTTGAGACAGCAGCTGCTGCTCCAGGCTCTCTCTGTCTTTCTCTGTCCATGTCCCCTCCCTGCTCTATATGGAGATGGGGTAAGCGGGGTGCAGGAGCAGGGGGGAGGGGGACACCCTGACAGCCCCCCCTTCTCTCCCCTGCACAGCAAGCAGGAGTCTCTGGGAGCAGCTCCAAGGCAGAGGGCAGGAGCAGCACATGGCAGTGGGGGGAGGGACAGCTGAACTGCCCGGCAATTGCTAGCCTGCTGGGCGGCTGCAGCATAGGTAACTTAGGGAAGCGGGGAGCTGATGCGGGTGCTGCCGGTCCACCCTGGTTACAAGCCCCCACCAGCTATCTCCAACGGGCTGCTCTTCCTGCAAGCAGTGGACAAAGCAGGCGGCTGCCAAATGGTGTTAGAAGGGAGCATTGCACAACTTTAAACAAGCATGTTCCCTAATTGATCAGCGACGTAACAACGAAACAGCGTTAACTGGGACGACTTTAAGTGAGGAGTTACTGTATAGCAACTGAATAACTTTATTAGCCTCACGTGTGAATATTGAAAAAGCTGGGGAATGAAGTCTTTTGTTTGAAATGTTCAAAGCCAGTTTAAAGCTGAGTTGAATGTTGACGGGCTGTGTTCTTACAGTATTTGTGTTTCTAGAATTCTACAACAGATTAGTGTTACTGGGAATCTTGCTGCTGTTCCCTGATGTAGAGTTGGCATTTTGTAGGTCTCCCCTTATAATAAGAGAGCAAGGGGCAGGGCACTGAAGGGCTCAGGTGACTAGTGATAGGGTGTGGAGCTTTTCACCTCTACCTCAAATCCAGCCCAGGGAGGCAGTATCTGAAAGCTTTACCTTTTGATGGCTGTGAAATAGACCAGTTTATAAGTGGAATAAATTGATAGCTGGCCTCACTCTAATTCCTGTGTAAAGTTGTCCCCATCACCAAGAAAGCACCATCACGATTGGAACCTTTTTATTACCCATCTCAGTAGAGTGCCGAGGACCAGATGGGCTGTGACTCTGAATTACCCTCCCACTCTTGGAAGTAATCCCTCCAGGTCAAGGTTAAGCACTACCAGCAGAGCTGTGTGAGGAAGCTAATGCTGCTGCAACCCATATGGTTAATCTGTTCTGTTTATACACCGAGGGATTCCATCTCCTGTGTTATCACATTCTCAGCATTAAATGAATGGGAGCCAAGAGGCCTGGGTTCTACTCCCAGATGTGCCACTGACTCCCCCTAGGACCTTGGGCAAGTCACCATACCTCTCAATGCCCGTTTCCTCATCTGCAAAATGGGAGCATAATGATCACCCACCATTGTAAAGAGCTTTGAGACTTACCAATTAAAAGGGCTATATAAGTTCAAAGCATTGCAACTGGGGGAGGAGTTAAACAGACCCTAGTTTAATTGGAAAATTGGCTATAATGAATTTTTCATATCATTCTCCTGATAGTATCCTACGACTCCCTGCTGTGGACTTGACATGATGATGCCTTCAGTGGCTAGGAAAAGTGTTTCCATAGTTGCAGTTCTCTGTAAACAACCCATATGGCACATTGCTATGGGACCCAGGGCAAATACAGCCCCAGTATACAAACAGAAGGCTGAAGGAGGAATAGTGGTGCATGAAGCTTAGTTTATTCCATCAGTGAGTGTAGATGTCAGGCACTGGTTTATCTGCATGCACTACTGGGAAGGTCTTTTACCATACGTCAGCCTTGTCTCTGATAGGAGTAAAAGAGAGAATTTGTTTTGGATAACATGTGCATAGAGGCACCAAGATTGAGTCAAAACTGCCCCGAGGAGAAAGGTCAATGTCATGAACAGGTTGGACTGGGACAAAGGCCAAGCCCTGATAAGTGTGTGGAGTGGACAAACAACAAAAGATAGGACCTGGGGAAAAAGGAAAAAGGCCACAAAGCTGGTAAAAACCCAACCCAACTCTGACCAACCCCATACCCTCTCATATCCCTTCTGCCACGAGCAGCAAGGAAACAGTCACTGGTCTTCAGTGTGTGTCTCACTCCACTCAGGAGAGAGACCTTTGCTTCTTCCCCAATGAATGTTATAAAATTGAGACTGTTTGACAATGAAATTCACTGATCTGGTAAATTACCTATTCCAAATATGTTTGTCAGCCACCGGTACCAATCCAGGATAAGCATATGTGATCCCTGCATCCTCAGAGAAAATGCTCCTGAGGCTTAAGAAGACAATGTTCCCCAGTTCTGAGTGGTTATAAATGCCTGTACACTGCACTGCTGGGGCACTACAGAAAAACCTAACAGATAGAGCGCTGGCATCCAGGCAAACCCTGGGATGTGCAATGGGCAATTTTATAACAATATTTTGACTAAATTTTATCTAAATATGTGTCTACACATTATGTTGCACTGGCTCTCAAAAAAACTCTGTGGTCCAGTAAATTGATCTCACTGCAAATTTACACCCCTGGCGTCAGATCCTCTGCACTGGGTTCTGGAGGCTTTGTGCTGCCCTAATCAAGCAGCTGGTGATACTCTTTGTATAGGAAAGACTTCAAATGGTGTAATTCCATGTAGTCGGCTCTATCCCACCAGCTCTGAGCCTCCCACGCCCAGCATAAGGGTGTGGCAGGGCAGGGTGAGGTGGACTGAGCAGGGTGTGCTCTAGCAATCCCCAAACACCTGCGCTGTTATGCCAGAGTCCAAACCAGGACCCTGCCCGCCGCAGGATATGAGGGAACAGAAAGGTGGCTTGAGGCTACCTTTCTGCCCTACCCTATCCTCCCCCTGCACCAAACACAGCTCATTTGGACACAAGGATCAGGTTTGTAGTTTGTCATCTCTTAGCTGTGTCTACCTCATACTCTCATACACATACAACTTCCCCACATTTGAAACCATTTTCAAACCATTTGAAAATCACTAGCGGGGTCAGAGTTAAACAGAAAGCACACTATGGATAGAATAGTGAAGCAGTGTCCATAGCTCAGCCCACTGAATCCAGGTATTGTAAGGGATGGTATAATATGGATCAGAATCCCCAGTTATGGGGCACATGGAGAAGAGATTTAATACCTCTTCTGTCGTGCTTTTTATAATCAGACATTCTAACATATTCTGTGTAAAAACCTGCCCTGCCATTAAACAACCCTGCCCCACTAGATGGAGGCAAAAGGAAGCATTGGGTAGGTGGGCAGGCTAATACAGCTTATATATTCCATGTGTAGAAGAAAGCATGTAAGTGTCCCTCTCCTCAAATGCAATGTAAACTCCCTGTCCACTGGGCTAATAAATTGATCTGGCTTCTTGTGCACTATAGAAGGACCATGTCAGTCTGATTGAAAAATGCTCTCTTCCCTTTTTCCTCTGGCCAACTAGCAGAGGGAAGGATTTGCTCTGAATCAACATGTGTGTTATGGCTTTGATACTCAGTACAGGGAAATAAACATGTAGAAGGAAACAACAAACATGATAGAGAGGTCTCTGTGCAGTTGAGACAACATATATATCTATGAGAAATAGCTAGAAAAGAAGCAATTGCAAGGGTCCATAAAGTGTTTAAAATGCTGAAAGGTACAATATAAAGGAATGGATGCAACAAACCTATTAATGAAAGTAACAGACTCAGGATGCAAATTGAAGCTAAAAACAAGGACAGGAACTTAAGGGGCATTGGGAAACCTTGCTTTACACAGAGGGTGATTAATATGTAGAATAAACTATACAAAAGACAGCAGTAAAAGCTGCAACCTTGACTATACTACTTTAAAAGGATTTTGTTAGACAACGCCTAAGAAAAGGGTGTTTAAGGGTATAAACATTAAACTAGGGGAATGCAAAGTAGGTTCCTCCATTCTAATATTCAACAGTGTAATCAAAATAGTCATAAGTGTCCTCCTGCACAACAGTTAGAGGTAACTGAGTATAATACAGCACTTCCCATTTGCAGCTGTTAGGGCTGCAGATTCACAGGGACAGGTACTGGAAGTTGACCATGACACACAGCAAAATGTAATAAAGTTTGAGGTCAGAAATCCAAAGGACTGCTCAAGACTCAGCAGCTTGAGGCCTTTGCAATGTGTCCACTAGCTTGAGGTGCTGCAATAGATTAGCTGCAGCCCAGTGATCAGTCTGAAATCAGTCTGTAGCCCACACGTCAAAGTCGGGTCACTACAGAGCTAGACAGAGGGTCCATCTGATCTGTTGTTTTTCCATCCCATACTGTTCCAGTTAGTGTTTCCTATGTGCTTTGTGAAGCCTGCCTTTAACAGGTTCCGTGAGATCACTAGGATTATATCTAAAGAAACTTGTTTTTCAATAGACAGTAGCAGTTACCTCTGTTTTCTAAATAAATGTAAAACATGCTTTCAACATGAAAGAAAACAAGGCCAATACAGGCTTCCCATGTATCTGACAACAATGTGCTTTTCAATACTATTAAATTAATGTCTTTCAGATTGGAAAAAATAACAGTGTAGCTTTGTCACAATCCAGTCCTTCAAGTACATCAAACCCAGTACACAACAGACAAGTAAGTTTTGGGGTTGTTGTTTTTTAAGCAAAAGTGCACTTCAGTAGTCAAATAGCAGATACTCTGTCAAGTAATGTTTGAATCGTTTTATGTATTAAATTATATTTTTAAGCTTTGTCCTCTGTAGATTTAATCCTCCTTTTATAAATTAATATTAGATTTTCCCCCTCATTAAGATTCTTTTTGCAGCTGTTTATTGCTCCCAAAGAGTGTATGAATGGTGAGTTTCCTGCATATTGTTGGCCACCCACACCACTGCCCAATCAGTTTGTCGTTTGCCTGGCCAGCTGTCTCTGATGTGGTGGAACACCAGCCAGCAGCAGCTGAAACAGTGCTTTACACATAAAACTCACTGCACAAGGAAACTGACTAGGCTCATGCAGTTGCAATCAGAAGAGAGAAGTAGGGCAGAGAAATATTAGAGAGGAGGAGACAAGGGCTTGTCTACACAAGGAAATTGACTGGCACAGCCATACAAACTCCATATATATTCGTTCATTAGCCCGTTCATTTATAAGCCGACCCCCCAAGATGGTTAGGTAAAGACAGCAAAAACTGTATGACCCTTTCATAAGCCGACCCTGTACTTCAGGGGTTGGCAAACTTTGGCTCCTGGCCCGTTAGGGTAAGCCGCTAGTGGGCCTGGACGTTTTGTTTACCTGGAGCGTTCACAGGCACGAAGCCCCTCAGCTCCCAGCATTGGCTGGGAACGGCGAACCGCGGCCACAGGGAGCTGAGGGGCTCCATGCCTGCAGACGCTCCAGGTAAACAAAATGACAATGTATTAGATATTCAATTCAGTGATTCCATAGAGTTTAAAATCATCAAATTTTGGTGTAGACCCGTTTATAAGCCGACCCCCGCTCTTTGATGCGTCATTTTTTGACCAAAAATATTCGGCTTATGAACGAGTATATACGATACTCTGAATCTGACTCCTTCCCACACCATCAGACATCACTCACGGCATGAACAACGCTCTGCCATCCCTGTCTATCCCACTGTTTGCTGGAATGACTACCTTGTTGTGTTTCTATAACGCAGCTTGTTTGAGAGGGCAGGTTGTTGGCCTGTTGCTCAACCTGGAGGACTTGTGGACTGCTTTTCATTTGGTCTCTACCCTTTGACATGTCCGGCTTGGGCGGCCCTACCAGGAGTTAAACTCCCACCAGGCTAGCTCTCAGGATCATTGGAACACACAAGCCTTCCCACTGTATCAAGTCCCCAGAGAAGGATAAAATATTCCCCCATAACTATTCCCCATATGGACAGTCTACTTCAGAATAGAAGTGACTTTCTTCAGGAATAAGTACGCCACTCACAAAGCAGTCAATGCTGGTCAATTTTCCCCATGTAGACAAGGGAGGAGAGAAACAAACAGCAGGAATAGTGATAGTCCTAATGCTGATAGCTTGCATCATTTCCCCCCATTGACAATAATCTGAATCACCATCATTTAGAGATGAACTGCCAAAATATGACCTAAAATAAAATAATTTATTCCCCCTTGCTTGCTGATTTAAAGGAGGAAGTACATGGAGGAAGAACTACTATTAATAAACAAATGCATTGGAAAATCTCTCCTTGCACACTGGTTTTTTGTTTTGAGAGAATGACATCCAAATGCCAACAGCAGTCAGGGGCGAAAGCTGTTACAAGGCATAATACAGATTTTTGGTTGATTTAAGGGGCAATTCCTGTTTTGTTCTTTCAGCTGCATCATCTATACACAACCCCAGGAATAAGACTTGTTAGTTAACTGCTGTACTGGATCCACCAGTGAGAACCCAAGAGTACAAAACATTAATTTTGTGGCAGTCGTACATAAACAGAAGCTATTACACTGTTGCCAGCTCTTGCAGTTTTATCAAGCATTGCAATATTTGGTGATTTTTCTAAAGCCCCAGCTGTTAGTCATTAAGAGAAAATCTGAGCTTTCATTTAAAAAAAAGTAAGGTTCTAGCCCTCACTGTGGCAGTTGAAGCTTGAAAACATGCTTCAAAAACAGACTCCAACGAGAAGCTGCTGAACTTGAATTAATATGCAAACTAGATACCATTAACTTAGGTTTGAACAGAGACTGGGAATGGCTCGGTCATTACACTAATTGAATCTATTTCCCCATGTTGAAATAGCCTCACACTTTCGTGTCAACTGTCCGAAATGGGCCATCTTGATTATCACTTCAAAAGTTTTTCTCCCCTGCTGTTAATAGCTTCTCTTAATTAATTAGCCTCTTGCAGTTGGTATGGCTACTTCCACCTTTTCATATTCTCTGTATGTATAAATATCTTCTTACTGTATGTTCCATTCTATGCATCTGAATAAGTGGGCTGTAGCTCACGAAAGCTTATGCTCAAATAAATTTGTTAGTCTCTAAGGTGCCACAAGTACTCCTGTTCTTTTTCCAAAATATATTGTTGTTTTTAAATCTCATGATTTAGTGGGGCCTGACTCAGGGTTTTTGAATGATTGGGGTTAATACTGATCATATGAATTGGCAACAGAGTGCTCTGGAAGTCAAATATTAGGCTTACACGACATGGCAATGTCTCTTTTTGTAAGATTTTTGTCAATTACATAAACTGATCTGGTATCTGAAAGTTGCAGCAATTGGGATATTGTCACAGTAGCCTGCGCTGTGTGGTTTTTAATAAACCATAATGGAGTTGGTAAAACGATGACTTTACATGAAAATGTCTTCTACCTGTTGATGTCCGCTGCGAACTAAAAGCAGACTTTCCCAGAATTACTGGCCATAACAGCCATCCCTGCATTAGATTTATAATTAATCATTTTTTTTGTCTTTGTAATATTTTTAGGTACCTGACTGTTTTAATATTTCAAGCCCTCATTGTATTATGGTTTTTAAATATGTATAACCAGATCACTGTAGTAAGAAGTGACAATGCATTGTATGTCATTTGGGATTACAATAGCTTTTCTGCCTAAGGCTAGTGGAGATGTGATGTATAAGGAAAAGATTCTTTAGAACTGCCTCCTGTTTGTTATTTCACATTTGCCCTGATTCTTGTGTTCATTAAGTCAGTGTATCACTGAATCTCTTTTTTTTAAACCCTACACACAGTCTCAACAAGAAACAAACAGCATATTTGATACAGCTTCTTTTCATTGGAGTCTAATGTAATGAGTTTATTTATTTCTTAGAAAAAGATAATTTATTTCTCAAAAGGGATTAAACTTTATTTGTTATGAGATTTAAGAAAAACAAATTCCTTTTTTAGCCTTTGCAGCAGCAGGTGCATTATTAAAGTTGTTACAGTATTGAATGAACAAGCGCATGTACTGGGAAATGTTTCATGGTTTTGAAACTGGCTCTGGTTTCTCTTTTAGAAAACATCAAATCGGACTGGTAGGATAAGGACTCTTCCATAGCAAGGAAAAGAAACCAGCCTAAAATCTCTAGCTCTCAGCAACCCTACACCACAGAGTTTTTATTTTCTGTGTCCTGCAGGTGGATTTAACCTTTTATCAGTTTGTGGTTCTAAATGAAATTTACAGAAAACTGCTATAATAGTGGATTGTTTAGTTTCTCGCTTGGATTTGCCACTGATCTGTGCATTCTGCTTTGTTCTGTTTCATGCCTTCTCAAGCTATTAATGTTGCTTTGCTCCCTTTGTTTCTTACAACAGTAACAGTGGACATTCCAAAATAATCTAATTCATGGCTTGGATTTTAAATTGTCCCCCAAAATTGTTGTCGTTAATTACAAACAACAGTAATCTCTGGATTTATGCTTGTTTTATGGATAAAAAATATTACCTAGTGCATTTCTCAGCAGTTTGTAACAATTGGGGCATTGCAACTTTAAGAACTAATTTTGATGGGTGCTCAGCACCCATAACTCTCTTTGACTTCATTGGGAGTTCTGAGTGCTCAGCATCTCTCAGGATCAGGCTCTTAAGGAGTCTGTACTCCAGTCAACGCATGGAGGATTTACACATCTAACTCCTGCTAAAGTTAGTAGGAACGCAACATGAAAATTCCCCATATCGTGGTGGGAGTTGTGACCCCTAAGATCATACTACTGGTTTGTTTCATTAAACAATTTGGGTTTGCAAGGACAGGAGTTGAACAGATTCGTTTGCATCAATAGAATTGCACTGACAGTGTTTCTTATAGGATTACTGATTTTTTTTATATAAAATGTAGATTTTATAATCAGAAAATTGATACCAGGTACTGCAACATTAGTACAGAGGAGTTAATTTTTATTTCTACAGTGTTAAAAGTGCACTTATATGCTGGTTTATTTACATCTTGGGAAAAGGAGAGACTGCAGATAGTAAGGAGATTACTTTTTTTCTTTTTTAAAAAAAGAAGGCTTAAGGCAGATTTTAAGAATTATAAAATCTTTAAGGAATTGTAAACGAGGCTAGACCCTTTGAAAAAAGTTTAGAAGATATTCTTAAAGTAAATTTTTATAGTGTTAATTTTGTAATAATTTATGTTTTACTATATTTCGGAGCTAGCTGACCGGAATAGTTTCAGAAACAGTATGAAATGTAGGAAAGTTTAAGCAATGTTTATATTTTTAAAATGTTCTTTGAATTATGTTTTTATTGAACATTTCTTCAGACTGAAAAATGTGTACATATCTTTGTTATTTTTGCACAATTTTTGTCTTGTTCAGTTTTAGAAGCAGAACTATGTTTGTTTTTTAATTTATTTTGAGTTGTAAAACTGCAGGAATTTAAAAATCTTAGCAACAAAGTTACCCTCTGTAATTGATGAAGTGTCCCTCTGCTTCCAGAGGAAAAGCAGTGCTTGTGGGATTCAGTGGCTGCTTCTGAGAAATAATGCTTGTCAGTGACTGAAGGAGTAATTCAGTAGTTTTAAGAATTTTTAGCTCTTTACATGCATCTTTTAATTGGAAAGCTGGAACATGGAGACTAACCTTTGAATGCTGCTTAAATTTGTTTTCAACTGGCTTAGGCCTGACAGCATTTGGTGAAAGCTAAGTATCAAGTGAAAACCCATGGTATTTCTCCCTTCATTAAAGAAGCATTATTTGATTTTATATATATTAAAAACTTCAGCCTGAAAAGTGAAATGGAAATAAACCTTTTTAAAAATGGATATAAACTGGACCAGCCTATAATGCATTATTAGGTGTAGCATTCACTCAGCAGTTCTTTTTCTCCCTCATTTGCCTGAAGATCTTGTGATTTGTTTCCAGCAATATAGGCTCAGAAGCTTTGGTTGTTACTCATACGCAATGCATAGACCCGTCAGCCATAAAAAAAATAAAAAAAGCGACTTGGATAACTTGTATGCCTTCTTTTGTATTGATGTAACAATTGTAAATAGTGCTGATCGACCTTTGTAGAGAATAGTTTATACAGCATATTCTATTATTGCTGATTCTCAGTGAACTATTGTTTTAAAAAAAGAAAAAAAATGAAATTTTTCTATTTACACCTTATATTTTGTTATGCTGTTGACCCATGGCACTTTAACAAAACTCTGTGGGTTTTGCATAGCTGGTCAGTCATGGGGTATATTAAATAACTGTTGTTGCACAGAAATGAATTTGCACCTGCTATATTGTGCTTTCCTACTTCAGATTTTAGAAATTTTTCCAGAAAACTTTTGAAGAAAGCATGTCCAATCATTCTAAAAAAATAATGCCATACTTGTACAGTCAATTTCTTTTCTACAGTCCATATTTTGTAACACTAAGTATTTTCATTCTTTGTCCTGCACCTTTCTGTGTTAGCAGTATCAAATAGAATTCATTCCATGCTTGTGATAATTGTAAGCAGAATAAATGTCTAAAGTAGGTGTAAATAGTAAATTCTATGGCTTACAGTTTAAAAAAAGGAAAAACAGAACAAACACGTATCTGATTGATACTGCCATGGTTCAACACCGGGCCTGGAGATATTCTCTAGTGAGCGATTGTATTTTTTGTTTTTTGCTTTATTATTATTTTTTTTTGTAACATGGCTTTGTAAATAAAATAATTTATATGTTTGTAAGAAAAAATTTGCAGTGTCATTATTTAATTTTAAAAACAAATGTGTATATATTTTGAAATTGTACTTTTCTTCATTTCACAGGGTAAGATTAACTCCTGTGCGGAGAACCAGCCAGTTGGACTAACGGGGTCCTGTGACGCTTTCTCGAGGTTGCCCAGAACCGTAAGCCCCTGTTACCCCTCTGCCTCAGCAGGTGAGAGCTTTGGCAGAGCTTAAACTGTGATAGCTCCCTGCCACACCGGTCAGTCGGCCTCACCAACAAACTCCTCAAGAATTTGCCAGTCTAAACCTTACCTTTCAGGTAACATGCAGTGAACCCCAGTTTCCGAGTTCCCCAGAGACATCTCTCTGCAGTGTCCAGTCCCTGTGACTGGACATACTCAGAAATTAGTAGGTCCACTGTCTCCAAGAAGACAGAATACACACCAGCCTGCTGGTTCAACTGAGGATGAATGCCTTATTTTAGTGTAACAGCACTGGGACAAATTTATAATAAAACAAAAATGTTTATTAATAAACAACATAGATTTGTGATACCAAGCAAGAGAAAAAGAGACACAGGGATGGTTACAAACAAAACAAAAATAACACATTTTCTAGTGACTAAAACATAACGTTAGCAAGTTACAGTCTTTGCCTGCTAATCATAACCCCTCTCCAGCCCTTCTCATGGCAATCAAATCCTCCCTTGCCCTCAGCAAAGCAACCCCTGACAGTCTCACCTAGACATTGGAAATTAGCCAGGGTTTTTACCCAACAGGGAACTGGAAATTACCGGGTTTTTGTCCAACAGGGAACTGGGCCAGTTTGAGAGACTGAGTTTTGGGGCAGGAAGTAACACATCCTGTTGCCTGTGTTTTCCTCTCGCCCCAAAACAGTAAATAAAATTTTGGCATAATATCTGATACTTAATAATTAACCGAGTGCTAACACTTTTCACGAAGTGATTGTTCCATATCTGACCTCTGTCCTCCTCTTCAAAGGAAACCAGCACAACATCTTCAAAAGATGAGCCTGGGAGCTTAAATTCGTAACTTTACTAGACACTAAAAATAATGGATTTAATAAAGACACTGTAATCTGTAACCCACTAACCCCCTTTTTTGTCTGCATTGTTAACTGGCTACTTTACCTTGAATGGTCTCTTACAATATGTTACTCCTGGGGGAATTATGCACCACTGCACACACGCAGAATTCATGTTCCCCCACAGATTTTTTTTCTCTGCAGAATATAGATTCTGCTGAAGAGGCACTGCAATTACACTTTTTGCCCACCAGGGGCTACTGAAGAGAGAGCAGCAAGCCAGCAGAGAGGGATGGGGAGAGACTGCATTCCTCACAGCGGGGCCAGGTGAGGAGGCACAGAACAGACAGAGCGGGGCTATTGGGGGGGTGTCACAGAGTGGGGTTCAGAAGGACTAGTGTGGTGGGGACAGACTGGGGCGTGGGCTCAGAAGCTAGTGGGATGACAGCATTGAGCCAGTGGCTGAATGGGAGGGGGGCTGCAGGGCCACATGGGGACAGGGCTGCAGAGACACATGGGGATGGGGGTAGGTAGGCTGCAGGGCCACATGGGAACGGGGGAGGGAAGGCTTCAGGAACACAGGTAGGAGGGCGGTGTGGGGACTCATGGAAGGTGGGAGGTATGCTGCAGGGACACACAGGGATAGGGGCAGATGTGCCTGACTGAATGATAGAGGCTAGAGGTCAGCCAGGGTCTGCATGGGGGAGGCTACCCTGTTCCATATTTCTCCCATCCATACCCAACAACCCTCCAGGTTCACTCCCAGGCTCCTTCCCTCTCCCTCAGCTCCTCCGTTAGTCCTGACTCCCCCAAGTCTTTGCACCACTTCTGAGGGGTGCAAGAAATATGTTTCTGTATTGCAGTTTAAATGAATTACTCAAAACTCTGTATTAATATGCCTAGTAAGGAATCTATTTGTCAAAAAAAAATTCCTGAATCTTTTTCTTTTGTCTGTATTGTTACAGACATACTTGCTGATAGGTATTTTGAAATAAATTACCAAAATAATTGAAACAGGAGTGATTATATTGTGTTATTTTGACAAATAAAATATACAGAATTTTAAAATATTGTGCACAGAATTTTTAATTTTTTGGTGCAGAATTCCCAGAGGAGTTCACATATGTGTTAACTACTTATACTAAACAATCTGTTTCACCTTGTATTTAGCTGTGACACTGAATACTTTCCCAGAGCTGAAGAACGCTGTGTAAACTCAAAAGCTTCTCTCTTTCACCAACAAAAGATATTTCCTCACCCAGCTTCTCTCTCTAAGGGCAGGTCTATGCCTAAAACGCTGCATCAGTGCTGCTGTGCCACTGTAGCATTTAATTGAAGACACTCTATGCCAACAGGCGAGATTCTCCTGTCATCATAGTTAATCCACATCCGCAAGAGACGGTAGCTATGTCGACAGGAGAAGCACTCCCACTGACATAGCACCATCTACACTGGGAGCTAGGTCGGCATAACCACGTTGCTCCGGGGTGTGAATTGTTCACAGCCCTGAGCGATGTAGTTTTACCGATATATGTCTATATTGTAGACCTGGCCTAAGAGCTAGCAAGGCACTCAGCAGAAGCAGAGACAAAAAGCAGTCAGTATTAAAAGGAGTCCCCTGGTGGGGGCAAGATGGATTTGGAGACATGCAGCTTTCCCAATACAATTGCTCCTTTCCTCTTCCCCACGTCCCCTGGGACTAGTCTGGCTCCTGCACCCTGATTTAGGAAATGCTATTTCATGAACCTATTTCCGAATCAAGCCAGCACCTGCAGTGTGTCCAGCCTCAGCCCTCAAGCCACTATCCTTCTCAGTTGCACCTTTTAAGTCCCTGGGCAGTTTGGGCTCATGCATCACTAAGAGATTAAAAAATGTGAAGTGACAAAGTTCAGCTTCATTGATAGGTTGTATACTAACTTTCAGCCAAATTCAGTTTCCAACAGCAAGACACTCTAAATCCCTGAAAATACACTTTATCCTGGAGCTGCTGACAAAAGCTTAGCCACAAGCATCTCTATATTCCACACGTTATGCAGCCATGAAATTTTGTTAAATCCTTTTTTCCCAACTCACCCAATGTTTGGTTTCTCTCATAATAGTTTGCTGTACAAGCTTCTCGCAAACCTCCCTCAACGATCCCACTTCCATGGCTCATACACATCAAATCCCATGGTGATGAGTAGGGATAATAAACCCGCTGTATAAGGCATTGCCAACCTTAAGCATTCAAAATTATAAACTCTACTCCCCAAAAATCATAATTAAAAATTACAAATTAAAATAATAAATCACCTTGGGGTTTCCTCTGCTTTGTCATTTTGGAGCATTTAAGTTTTTCCCATAAAATTGCCCCCCACACACACAATTTGTGTGTGATCATTTAGATTTAAAATTCTGCCTTAACTGTACCAACAAAGATGAGTGTCTCCTCTGGCTTTCTCCTAACTGCTGGGGTGGGGGAACTTTTTTTTTTTTTCCCCCTTCTCCATCTCCTCGCCAAACATTGGCCTCCCTTCCTGCTCCTGTCCCTTACATACATGTTCCCTTTTCCCTCTGGCTTCTTGCTCCTCATGGTCTCCCTCTCTGCCCTTCCATATTACCCTCTCTGAAGTTTCCCTCTGCCCCCATATTCTCCAGCCCTCTGTTCATCCTTGTTCTCCTGTTATTACTGTAGTTATGTGTATTTCCCTGCCCTTCAGGAGCTGCTTTGTTCCCAGGTTTCCTCCCCTCCTCCCGGAAAACAATGTGCAGCTTCTCTGCAAAGCCTGAACTGCTAATTTTACTGGAAGGGGAAGGGAAGTCAAGGATGAAAGTGGCCCTAGTATCCCCTAATAGTTGCTTCTGGGAGGAAGAGGCGGCTCTCAGAGGGTATGTCTACACTGCACTTAGACACCTGCAGCTGGCCGGGCTAAGGGGCTGTTTAATTGTGGTGTAGACATTTGGGCTCGGGATGCAGCCTGGGCTCTGGGACACTGCCACCTTGCAGGGTCCTAGAGCCTGGGCACCAGCTCGAATGTCTATACTGCAATTAAACAGCCCATTAGCCCAAGTCCCACAAGCCTGAGTCAGCTGGCACAGGCCAGCTATGGATTTTTAATTGCAGTATAGACATACCCATACATGCCAGGACACCAGCCACTGGGTACAGGTGTTAAAAACCTGTAGTGACTGCTGGCAGGTATGATGATAGGTAGAGAATACTGCAGAATACAGTCATGAAGAAGGTGGGTTGGCTCAATAGTTTCTGAAGCCTCCTTTCTGACTATATTCCTTTATCAGACTAATTCAGAGACCTTTAGTGCTATAACATGATATACTAGTGTTGGCAAAGGATTAAATACAGAAAGGTCTAGAATAGAGTAATAATAGGCTTTTATCCCACATGCCCAGTAATCACTATTGTCTGTTTCTGATTTGGTGGCCCGCTGTTGCATCTTTCCACTCTTGCTTATTCCTTCCAGAGAGCTATACTCAGTTTCTTTTGTTTTTCAATCTTACTCTTAAGTATCTTTTTCCTATTTCATAATTTGGGGGAATAGAAAGACCGTTTCAGTTTTGATCTTCCCTGTCACACTGTTTACAAAGACATTCATCCCTAGGCTCCCAGTGTGACTGGAACATCCTGTTTCTTATTCCTGGTTGTGATAATTGATTCTGTATGTGGAGAGAGGTTTCCCTGAGTCATCCACATTTCACACATTTGTTTAGGCATAGCAGAGATCAGACTAAACTGAAATATGGAGCTGAAGCATCTCTCTAGATTGTGCAGCAGAGGGAGAGCAGCAATCATCTTTTTAAAAATCTCTCAATGCCATATTTCACAACCTGTAGCTGACCAAATCACTTCAGTGGGAGTTTTGCATGATTAAAGACCCCAGGATGTAACAGTGAGAAGCTGTCAACCTAGGACTAATAATTTTGAGCCATCCATTTAACAATGCTCCACTAGATGGCACGTGGACATTTTGTTATCCTCTGACAAAGTATTCTGCCGGAAACTCAACGGACATAGAGAGACCAAACAGCTCTTAGTAAGGGTCTAATTAAAACATTTACCTCATTAAGCCAGTCCAGAGGGAAGGAGACTTGAGAGACTATTAAAAGACTACATCACATTGCCACAAAAGGAAATAAATGTGGCTGATGTTCACAGTACTTTAAGAAAATGTTAAGATCAACAGAGTATAATTTGCTTTCCTGGATATTAACTAAATGCAACTGTGCTACAAAGTGAGCACTTTGGGAAAGCTACGTTTTTCAGTTACAATGGTAGTGTAGTGGAGTCTAGGTGGCTGAACTTTCAGCCTCCCACTTAAAGCACATACAGTACACAAAATTTCACACTGCTAAACCACTTACTATGGGAGTAGCACTTCCCAGTGTTGTAAGCTGACTTAAAGTGTTCACTAATTTGTTATCACTCAGGGTTGATTTCTTGAAGAGGATATTCTGACAGTCACTGACTGTCTGCTCTCCTCTTCCAGTCCTTCTGTCTCCTTGTCCCTATCCTCTCCTGACAGCTATCTATTTCCCACCTCCTTCCTCACAATCTCCTCTGCCTCCTTTTCCTGTGTACAAACCACCCTTGATCCTTTTGTCTCTGCAGAGCAGCACTCCCTCTTCCCCTGAAGGGACATCTAGAATCAGGGAGCAGGCTTTTTACACCAACTGTATTGACTTCTTTCCATCACACTAAGAACTTATGACTATAGTAAGTCAGACCAATGGTCCATCTAGCCCAATATCTTGTCTTCTGCCACCAGCCCGTGGTAGATGCTTCAGAAGGAGCAAACAGAATAGAGCAGTTTATCAAATGATCCATCCCGTCATCCAGTCCCAGCTTCTAATAGAGGTTTAGGGTCAGCCAGAGCATGGGGTTGCATCTCTGACCATCTTGGCTAACAGCCACTGACAGACCTATCCTGCATGAACTTATCTAATTCTTTTTTTAACCCAGTTATACTTTTGGCCTTCACAACATCCCTTGGCACCAAATTCCATATGACTGTGTATTGTGTGAAGAATTATTTCCTTGTGTTTGTTTTATACCTGACGCATATTAATTTCATTAGGTGACCCCTGGTTCTTGTGTTACGTGACAGGGGTAAATAACACTTCTTTATTCACTTTCTCCACACCACTCATGATTTTATAGTCTTCTATCATATCCCCGCTCAGTCCGTGCTTTTCCAAGCTGAACAGTCCCAATCTTTTTAATCTCTCAGATGGAAGCTGTTCCATACCCCTAATGATTTTTGTTGCCCTTCTCTGTACTTTTTCCTATTATAACTTTTTTGAGATGGGGATGACCAGAACTGCATGTAGTATTCAAGGTGTGGTAATTTCATGGATTCACATAGTGGCTAAGCACTAGATCCACTCAGTCTGGCTTTCATCCTGTCCACTCCTCAGAAACAGCTCTCACCAAGATCTGAGATGATCTTTTACTGGTTAAATCTTAAACCCTACACGCCAGCCTCAGCCAACTTGGCCATTCTGCTGCCAAACCCTGTACTCCCTTCCCCCCTGCTGGCCTATCTTTTCTTGGGTTCTGAGACACTGTCCTCTTTGGGTTCTCCTTACTTCTCCAGCCACTCTGTGTTACCTTTGACATCTCTTCCACCCAACTCCGCTGGAGCCCTTCAGGCTCAAGTTCTTGTTCTCATTTCCTTATCCCTTGCTACTCCTTTTTGAATGGCCTTATCCACTCAAATAGGGTTTAATCACCCTCTTTACCAGAGAGGTGGTAGTACTGTGGGAAAGGATCTGGGCATTACAATGGATCACAAATTGAATATAAGACAACAAATTAATGCATTTGTGAAAAAGGCTAGTAGTACCTGGGCCTATAATAACAGGAGTGTTGTGTGTAAGCGAGGGGAAGTAACTGTCTTCCTCTACTCAGCACGGGGCAGGCCTGAGCTGGAGTACTTTAGAAAATATGTGGCTAAACTAGAGTCCAGAAAAGAGCAACAACACAGCAGAGGTTTAGAAAACCTGATGTACGAGGAATGCGCAGCTACAACAATGGGGTGGGTGAAGTCTTTACTTGGGGGAATTCTGCATCGCGGTGCAGAATTCATGCCCCTCCCCCCCCCAGCTTTCTTTGCTTTCTCACAGAAAAATGACTTCTGATGGGAAAGCAAAGGGAAGCTGCAAAAGAGGTCACGCGCCCCTCGTTGGCAGTGCAGACAGGTCAGCTTGGGTGCCCGGATCAGCCAGTAGAGATATAAATCACTGCTGGACAGGAGGACTGGGCAGTCATACGTGTGAGAGAGCAAGAGACACTATGTCCCTCTCGCTCGCTCTTGCAGCATGCTCGGCGTGGAGGGGCAGCTCTGTGGTGTGTTTCTGGGGAGGGAGACGTGGAGCAGGAGTCTCGCTCACACATGCTCTTCTTGGCACTTTTACCGTGCGACCAGGTCTGACGGGATGGCGCTGCTGGAACTGCCCCCAGGCGCGGGCTGTGCTGCTGCACCGCTCCTCACTACAGGGTGCCTGGCGCTGGCTACCTAGGACCCTCCACCGGCACCACTCTGCTACCCCCGTGGCGGTAGCTGGGTGGGTGGCGTTGGTTGCGCTGGTTCCTGCTGACACTGGCTGGCGGGATGGGGGGGGGGGTGGCGCTCCTGTTGGGTGTAGTGTGAGAAATTGTTCTCAGTCAATTTCTGCCGCCCCTGCCTGCCACCCCCTGCTCCGATTTGCCCCTTTTTAGCCCCTGTGAAGCACAGTCCGCAGAATTGGATGCCAAGTAAGGGCAGGGTGAAGGGCAGTGACGTCAGCAGCTGTTACTGAGCATGCTCAGTGCACCCTAAGTAGCAAATTCTTACAGCTAACAGGTGCTGGCACTAGACGGGCACCCTCAGCCCTGTCACTGACGGCGCAGCAGCAGCCCGCGGGCAGCTACCTCCCTCCCGGCAGGACCGGGGCGGCAGCGGCGCCTTCCGCCAGGCGGCGTTTGGTTGGGTCTGGGACTGGACGCCCGGGCCGCGGGGGCGGGGCCTGCGCGCCCCACCCCGGCGGGTCACGTGGTGGAGGTGTGGCCGCGTGGTCGGTCTCCTAGCAACGCGGGATGGCGGCGGGCGAGCAGCAGGGCCGCGAGTACCTGGAGCGCTACAAGATCCCGGAGCTGCTGCACAACCTGAGCGCGCTGCTGCTCTACCACCGGCCCGGTACGGCGGCGGCACGCGCGACCCGCTGGAGTCCATGCGCCAGCCCGGCCGGGCTTCGGCCAAGGGGCGGGGGGAGGGGCTCGGAGTCCGCGGGAGGCTGATGGAGCGCTGAGCCCCTGGCAGGAGACCGGAGGGGGCGGGGCTCCATAACACACACACCCCCGCAGCTCCCGGTGCAGGGACCCGGGTCCGTCGGGAACGCGTGACTGGGCTCAGAACCGGGCCAGCTAGACCCAGTCACAGCCGGCTGCAGCGCGGCAGAAACGCCCCCGCCTAAAGCGCCACGCGCAGGCTTTGGGGCGTTGCTCGCCTACCGCGTGGGGGTCGGGATTGGCTGAAGGGGAAAAATCTCTTTGGTGTAGCCCCCAGTCAGTGCATTAGCGCCAAGCCCTGATTTATGGCCCGTAAGGGCCGCCGAGGCGTGAGCTGCACAACGTGGCGTCCTGACGCATCCCCTGCAGCTGGGAAAAGCCAGCGTGGCGGAGCGCTCGTGCCCCTCCTGATGCCTGCAGGACGCTGCCATCGCCGCTCGAGCTGATGAGCCTGCTGCGTGTGTAAAAACGTCACGTATCACTTTTTGCCCCACCCTGTTCAATGCACCTGTTGCAGCTTGTAACCATAGATTGCACACTTGCTAGGCACAATGGCTTTGTATTATTCAGTTGTACAGTACCTAGCACTATGGGGGCCTTGGGTGGGGACCCCAGGCAGAACTATCATGAACGTAATGGAGCACGGGCTAGTCATTTTCACAACTACTTGCATATAGACCAGGGGTCGGCAACCTTTCAGAAGTGGTGTGCTGAGTCTTCATTTATTCACTCTCATTTAAGGTTTCGCATGCCAGTAATACATTTTAACGTTTTTAGAAGGTCTCTTTCTATAAGTCTATAATATATAACTAAACTATTGTTGTATATAAAGTAAATAAGGTTTTTAAAATGTGTAAGAAGCTTCATTAAAATTAAATTAAAATGCAGACCTCCCCAGACCGGTGGCCAGGACCCAGGCAGTGTGAGTGCCACTGAAAATCAGCTCGCGTGCCACCTTTGGCACATATGCCATAGGTTGCCTACCCAATGTAGACTATATGGAGCTACATGCCACAAGAAAAAGCAAGCTGCATCTACACTGCAGAGTGTAGCTGCATGCAGCAGTGAAAGGTTCATGCAGAGGGGAGGCAACGGGGAAAGGCCTCAGCTTAGTACCTGGGTAATTAGGTTTAGCGCAATTGTATAAATATTATTCAGCCGTTGGGTTGAAGAATGGAATTTATGGTTAATTACTGTCTGGTATCAAGTATCAGAGGGGTAGCCGTGTTAGTCTGGATCTGTAAAAGCAGCAAAGAATCCTGTGGCACCTTATAGACTAACCGACGTTTTGCAGCATGAGCTTTCGTGGGCGAATACCCACTTCTTCGGATGCATCCGAAGATGTGGGTCTTCACCCACGAAAGCTCATGCTGCAAAATGTCTTAGTCTATAAGGTGCCACAGGATTCTTTGCTGCTTTTACTGTCTGGTAATATCCTGCATCAACAATTGATAAACATCCACAAGGCTGGATGGTTTCAATGCAGTCAAATAATGTACAACAACTTACATTGTCTATATCAGGGGTAGGCAACCTATGGCACGTGCGCCGAAGGCGGCACACGAGTTGATTTTCAGTGGCACTCACACTGCCCGGGTCCTGGCCACTGGTCCGGGGGGCTCTGCATTTTAATTTAATTTTAAATGAAGCTTCTTAAACATTTTAAAAACCTTGTTTACTTTACATACAACAATAGTTTAGTTCTATGTTATAGCCTCATAGAAAGAGACCTTCTAAAAACATCAAAATGTATTACTGGCACGCGAAACCTTAAATCAGAGTGAATAAATGAAGACTCGGCACACCACTTCTGAAAGGTTGCCGACCCCTGGTCTATAGCCAATTGCTAAATCAAATTCTATTTAGTATGTAAAGTAATGGAACACCTTTTTATACTCAAATGGTGAAATTTTGGCCCCACTGAAACCAATGGGAGTTTTTTCCCATGGACTTCATTGGGGCCAGGATTTCACTCAAGGTGTCAAAGTATTTTATCATGTAATGCATTAAATTCAGGGCCTTTAATCAAATGTGGTAGCTAACGTACACACAACAATTGCTCACATGAGCCTTGGATATTAGAATCTGTTTTACTGAGAGGTGGAACTATGGTTGACAACCAGCAGTTGGTTTATTTATAGGTAATTTAGAGCATTCAGCGGTATAGTATATGAACACCTATTTGTTCCTCACCCATTTCATTAACTGCTACGGCATCTTAAATTATAACATGGAGAGACTGCACTTTTTAACACAGCATCCAATGGAAGATAACCTTTAATAGTACAGCAGCCCCTTCCTATTCTGTTGTTAGCATTGAATTTGATAGGAGACTTGAACTTGCATGATGGTGCACACAGAACAATGGTTTTGCCATAACTTGTATTTCCTTGAGATTGTCAGAAACTTAATATTTATAGAATATTTTGCATTAATTATAGAGTTGAAGCATTAACTGATAAAGATTACATTTATTTTTACACTAATGTATATTCAGTGAAGTTACACTGCTAGTGCAGTATAGGTAAAAACAGAATGTTTTTGCATTTAATGGTAAGAATTAGTAAACGTAGTTTAAAAAATGTATACTATCAACAAGATTTGTTAACTTTATTCTTTTACAGAAAGACCAAGAGAGTTTTTGATACATGCACTGGAAAGGGTGAAGTTTGCAAAACTAACTGATGTGGAATATCCTTATATTGTGGATGAATCAAATTTGGATGCTATGTTTGAAATGCTGGACACTACAAGTCAAGGCTATATAACCTTAGTGCAGTACAAAGGAGGTTTGTCTTCCTTGCTTAGCATTTCTTAATTAAGATGGAGTTTTTATTTATTTACAGATGAGAACTTTAATACAGCACAGAACATTTAAGCTATAATATGCAAGGTTGTTGCTCAAAAGCATGTGAGACAGTTTCATTAAAGAAATTTCTCAACCCATCAGAATTTAGCAGTGATAGAAAAACAATTTACTTGTTGCAAAACTTTTTTTATTAAGCAAAACAAGAGACACCTTCCTCCCCCCCCAGCTCTTGTACACAATATTTGACCAATAAGATCTAAAAATAATCTACAGTAGAGTTGACCACTTTAAAAAGTTATTTTTTGTTTACCAGCTAGATCGGGATGGGCAAACGTTTTGGCCCGAAGGCCACATCTGGGTGGGGAAATTGCATGCAGGGCCATGAATGTAGGGCTGGGGCAGAGGAGGGGTGGGGGTGTACGAGGGGACTCAGGGCAGGGGGTTGGGTGCGGGAGGAGTGCAGCAGAGGCTCAGGGCAGGGGGTTGTTGGGGTGCAGGAGAGATGCAGGGTGCGGCAAGGGGTTGGGGTGCAGCGGGGGCTCAGGGCAGGGGGTTGGGGGTGCAGGCTCCAGCCCAGCGCTGCTTACCTGGAGTGGCTCTGGGGTGGCAGCGGCACCGGCACCGGTCTGGAATTTTTGGATGTAAAATTAGACTTCTGTGGGTTTGCATTGCAAGGTTTAAAAGGATTCTCTTTTTTAAAAACCTTTGTAGCTCTTAAAAGCTTGGGGCTAAGTACTCAGGATTTGCCTTATGAAGAAGATGCAACTATCACACTGGAAATATTCAAGAAAGAAGTGTAAGTAAAGTGACATTTTTAGCCTTTGGCTTTATGTGGAAGAGATAAAGATTTGTAGCTAATTGTAATTGCATGAATTCTTGTATTAAGCTGTTTCTAAAAATATCATTATGCTTTTTAATATTACTTTTTAAATCATGTCTTAAAGTACTCAATAGTCACAGCTGCTCAACTTCAGTTTGAATATCAGGCACTTGTCACCTTATGTTCATACCCTTTAATTATGTTAAAGAATAAAAATGTCACTATAAAGTCAAATTTAAACTAGAAGTGATTGGATTACATTTAGTTTTCCCTGTGAGGTGGATCATAATAAACGAGTAGTGATAGACTGGGGAAAAGTTTAAAAATATAATGTTCTAATTTATGGAGTACCCTGGGGAGCACTAGCAAAAAAGTTCACAGTTCTGAAAGTATCAGAGGGGTAGCCGTGTTAGTCTGGATCTGTAAAAGCAGCAAAGAATCCTGTGGCACCTTATAGACTAACAGACGTTTTGCAGCATGAGCTTTCGTGGGTGAATACCCACTTCTCGTGATGCAAGAGTTCTGAAAGTGATATTTCCACGAGTAGGTCAGATATTTTGCTATTGGTGCCACTATTCGCTCTAAAGATTATTTTTACCAACTGCACAGCAGCAGTGATTTTCTCGTCATCTCTGAAAGCAGTCTCCTTGAAAGCTGTGTGTGTGGAAATGACACTTACATTAAAAATTTTTACCAGCTGACATTGCTACTTGGGAAAATATCCAATATCAGAAATCAATACCGCAGGGAATTGATCAGAATAAATATCTGCAGCTTGGATGAATATTCTGGGGATACAGAGTAGTGCTGGTAATCTCCTTCAATACACAGGAGCATCTGTGTGACTGCAGTGATAAACCTTTCAGTTATAATTAACCATAGGGGGTGGTATACTCGGTCAATACATGTACGTAAAGCCTCAGTATTATCTAGTTAAAACTACTACTGTATTTTATAGGCACCCTGGTCATTTAATTTTTTTTTCCTTTTTCTTTTTTAAAAAGATTAGAACAACCAATACACCAGCAACTGAGCCAATAAAATGTGTGTGATTTGGACCAACATTTTAATCAGGGCTCTGTATATTCAATGCAGCAAATTCACTGGCTGTGGAGTTGGATGCTGAGATTCTGGAGTTGTGCTCCAGAATCTCAGCATTTAAATTATGAGCACAGAGAGAACCTTGAAAACATGAACTAAGCATAACCAATGCAGTGGCACCTGCCTGCTTAGCACCTGATACAATTAGAGGAATTAATTTCCCCCATTCATTTCAAAACCCTATGGACTCTTGCTACCAAGGCTATGCAAATTGGCATTTTTCCAAAGAGACGAAAGAAGTGAGCGTTTCTGCACCGAATTTGACATTTTGCGGCATGCAGATGACCAGCATTTTGTTTCCCCATCTCTGTCCTGTAGAACCTGCCTGTAGTGCCTCTTGCTCTCTACAAAGGCAAGTTATTTGAGTTACAGTGCAGTCTCTGCCTTCTTCCATAGATGTAGGCAGCAGGAAATTAGGATGCCAGAGCTGGAATCCAGTTTACAGCCAGGGATCATGAGAAGCCATGGGGTGGACTGGCAAGCAAGGCAGCCTGGACAATTGTGTAGAGCCTAATGCCTGTTTTGAGCCTGTACAAGTCCCCCTATCCCAGGCACACATTTGGGAAGGGGAGAGCATACCAAAAAAACCCTCAAATGTAATAATTAATTTTACATAAGTATCTTCAACTTCAGTTTGGCATGTTTGTGTTTGTTTGGGAGGAGGGGTACAGAATTGGAAAACTAGATAGTTACCTAGTTCTCATTTAAAAACAACAAAGTCTAGCACACAAGTCCATCTTTACTTCCCACATATGATAGAGAATAACTATGGTGGTTTGGGAAGGGATAAGAACACTATATAATGAAGAAAATTCTATACTGAAATCTCATGTGTAATGAACAAATTGTTTACAGAGTGTTTACGGAACATCTAACTAGATTTCTTTTCTTCTATAGGAAGAAGAAGTTGCAGGAGAGCTGGGCAATATATCAATCTTAAGCAGCTGTCTGCTAAAAAATAATTTTTTTTCTAAAGTCTTATCTTTGAGTTTGTTTGTTTTTTAATTGCCCCTTGGCAACTGATAGTTTCACTTATCTGAAAATAAACTAAGTAGCATCAGCATAGTATGTAAAAAGTTGAATTATATGGTACTAGTTTAAATACAGAAACTACTCATTACACCCGAGGAACATCTTTTGAGGACTTCCTTTAGAAAAAAAAAATTCAAAACAGTGTAACATATTAAAAAGATGCTGTGTATCAACATCTTCCCTAGCAAGAATGTTTTGGGGCCATACAGTGATAAAAATGACTTAATCAGAGTAGCTCAAGGCAATACTTTGACACTTGTACAGAAATAGCTTTATATTTGAAGCAACAAAATGTGGTTCTAGTATGCAACAAAACAGCAGCCATTATGGCATTGAAAGTTTATTTTAAAGTCAGATATTTCTTTAAGACTCTTGGGGGGAAAAAAAGTTTTAAACAACCTGGAGAAGATACCCAAATTCCAACAAACCCATTATTTCCAAACATAAGCAATTTGAAATACATAATATTTCAATAACTGAATCAGTTGTGATGGCATTTTTAAACAAGTTTACTAGTCAAAGTATGCAAGGCCTGTTCAGAACATTTTAAAGAGGACAAAGGATTTGGACATTCAAGGAAGAGACAATTCTGAAGTTTCCATAACAGGACTTAGTTTTAAAAGTTAGCATGATCAAAGAAAATAGAACATGGACACATGCTTTCACCTCATTCCACACCCCCTGCACACACATTAAAGCATGTGATGCCCATGTGTGGGAATTTATTCACAAAACTGTTCATATACCAAAATGAGAATGCACCAATTTGAATGGAATGTTTACCACTGAATGCAGTAGCAGATATACCCAGAGTTTACTCCATATTACTCTAAACCATAAAAGTTTCTTCAGCATAACCATTATCGCCTTACAGCCATCATCAACTAAACAGATCACTCACTATTCAACAAGGAACACATTCTCCACTCTAGGTCTGAGCCTGCTGTGCTCTACATGCCTCTAGGTTGGGGGTAGTTACAAAACAGGCAAAGTTAAATAAACATGATTAAAACAGATTTGACTAAACTATACCAGCTTAGAAACCAGTTCAGTATCTCAACTGTTTTAAAATGGCTATGTACAACATAGAATCTGAATTATAAAAAGATTAAGGCATAAGGCTAGATCAAGTCAGCATTTTACAAAGATGTACTAGTGGTTTGTTTGGTTTTTTGTTTTTTGTTTTTTGTTTTTTTTTAAAGAACTAATATACAATAAAAGTAATAATGTAAAAGCTTGACTTCACTTTTATTCAGATAAATAACCTAGAACAGATATTTTACTTCTAACCATTTTCCTTGAAGATGTTTACTTATTTTCCTATATTAGGCCAGTTTGTTCTCAAATTAAGTAAAATCTCAACATCCTGTTGAGCTAATTTGTAAACTCCAAGTTCATTTAACACTGCTGTGGCAGAGGGCTGGTTTGGATCCAAGATGGTTCCATTTTCTGAGGCTGAATGTAGTGCATCTTTCAAAAGGAGGGCAGAGCCAACATTTAGATTCAAGATAATGCAGGCTTCTTTTATGCTATAAAAGGAAAAAATACACACACTTTACTGCCTGAAATGAGGAGTGCCCATTTCAACTTCATGCCAGGACACAGTATATTCAGTCTGTGTTTTTTTTGTTTATCCCATTAATAAAATACTAAGAATAACCTCCCCTTTCTGGATAGCTGAAAAAAGAAAACCTGAACTGAAAAGATAATGCAGCCACAGCTTTCAAGATATATAGTAGACATCCACCTTAATGTCTTTATTGTTTTCAGTGAGACAAATGTGAGTATAACCACCATTTCTGACATATAGTGCTTCCAATTACCCAGGTTCTTGCATTTGTTTTTTTAAACTTTAGTTTCCCCATGGAGTAAAGTAATAAAAGCCAATACTTTTTCACATTTTAATATTGGTAAAAAGTTAAGCAGGAAAGCAAGATGAACTACCTTCTCATTCAGTATACTTAAATAAGAACACAGTATGATATATAGGTAACAACTGCTGAAATTTGAACACATTCCCTGTCAGAAGTCATCAAAAAAGCAATAAGATGCCCTGTAACTGTACTTTTCTGTGCCTACACTTTCTCATTATAAATGGGGATAATACACATGAAGGGAGTGTGAAGCTTAATGTTGGAGAAGTACTTCAAAAGCCTCAACAAATAAAGTATCTTCCATTTAAGTATTATTGTAGTACCAATGTGTCACCATCCTTAAACATTTCTGGACCCACTTCTGCACTCTTTATTCAGGCTGAAATCCTATTTGACTTTGTAGGGCAATTAGCCTTAGTAGGAATCACAGCACTGCACCCTTAGTCCTTGTTTCTTGGTGGTTTGTCCTGCTATGGCTTCTTGTGCTGTTTACATGCTTTACCATCCAATTTTCCCTAAATGTGCAAGTGCAAGACTGTGTAACAAACAATCCACTGCTAACCTATAAGAACCACAGAGACAATGGGAGCTTTGCTTAAGTATGAACTGCAGGATCATACCTGATGTAGTGGTACAGATTCTCTCCACTTTCAACGCCATAATTTTAACAGATTTCTCACCCAATTAATCCAAACTGAAACCATGAAAGATGCTGATTTATACACAATGTAAGAACTTGGTATGATCAGTTGGATACTCGCTACTGAAATACCAATACTTTAGAAATTGGCTTACTTACTGTTTGAAATAATTTTCTGGCCTTTTGCAATAGTGGGAAAATAAAGGGAAAAGATTCCTAGTCATATCAAACTGAAGTTGTGCTGCTCCTCCTTCATTGAAGTGATTAGCCAGAATTACCTATATATGTATGCAAACAGATGCAATAAATTAATTTAGGTAAGTCAATTGCACTTTCATTGTCACAGCACATATCACAACTGCAGATTCTTACCTCTTGATAGATGAACATATCCACTTTCTCTGCAAGCATTTGCCAGAAGATTTTAAACAGGGAGTAACAGAGCTGCTGTTCTAACTGCAGCAAACGATCTCTTAATGTCAACAACAGTGGGCAAGCTGTACTGGATAAGGACATTACTGCCTGCTCTGCATGGGATGGCAAAGATAACCATCTGAAGAAACAGATGTACAACATGATGTTAAGTAAAGTTATTCACGGGAAAGCAGTAGCAATGAAGCTCATCTTTTTCAAAAGTCCACAATCTCATCCATTTTTAATTTTCTTAGGTTTCGGCTACCCCTCCACTTTCTCAAATATCCAAAAAAGATCAGTCCGCATTATGGATTAATACTCTACACCAGTGGTTCTCAAACTTTTGTACTGGTGACCCCTTTCACGTAGCAAGCCTCTGAGTGTGACCCACCCCCCCTTATGAATTAAAAACACTTTTTTATATATTTAACACCATTTTAAATGCTGGATGCAAAGTGGGGTTTGGGGTGCAGGCTGACAGCTCATGACCCCCCCATATAATAACCTCGCAACCACCTGAGGAGTCCCGACCTCCAGTTTGAGAACCCCTGCTCTACACCAAGTATCATTCTAATAATATCAAACCTATATTTTAGTTAAAGGAATGCAAGATGGGACACCAGAAATCAGGGAGGGGGGGGAAAAAAAAAAGACTCCAAATGCGTAGAAACAAAATCAGAAAAGAGCATTTATTTTAGAAAGCGGCCTACCAATTTTACCCAGAAGCAAGTATTCATAGTTACATTAGGACTTCTTGAAAATGGAGGTAGCCCTTAAATCCCTATCACACTTGATCCTTAATATTCCCAAAGAAACAATTATTGTCAGATAACAAGAGTCAGCAAGAATTTCTTCTGGGAGTCCTGCTGCAGTATGCCTCCACTATTTGCAGGACTGTGCTTTAGAAAAGCACAATCTAGTTAAAAACTTTTTTTTTTTTAAAGGAATTGTGAAGAAATACCACAGACAACACTTTCCAAACAATTTACTACATCTATCTCATTTAATTCATAGAACTAGATTTTTACATTAGATATACAATTTTAAGACTTGGCAAAAAACTAACAAATTATTAGAAGACATTAACACAAAGACTCACCTCTCTTTTTTGTACAGCTTTGCAGCATCTTTGACCTCCCTGAAGACATGGTCTACTTGGCGAGTCAACATATCATGTTTTAGGCGTTCTAGGAGGTTAATCATGTCATCAAAGACAGAGCTTTCCATACAAGCTAGCTGTCCTAGCTGTAGCTTACTGAGAGCATTACTGTCTGCACAAACCTCCAGCGCAGCCTGCTGAAGCTCCAAGAAGAACTACAGAAACAAACAGATTTGGATATAAATACTAGAGCAAGAAGGTTTCTACCATATTAACTTTTTATTTGTACTTTAATATGCATAGCTTCAGCTGATAATGTGTTTCCCTAAGGTTTTTATAAACTAACAATTTGTTTTCAAAGAGAAGAGATTAAAAAAAAATCTGGTAATTCTATTGTCCCCAAATGAGTATAGAAGTATGGTGTTTTAATAACCCCAGTGATGGAAATAGAAAGCTCTTGTATCCCATCTGACTTCACAATAGTACTAAAAAATAATTTAAAAAACAAGCTGAAAGGTCAAATTTTCTTCTGGACTAAGTGACATAGGCTCCTAAATTCCATTTTCAGAAGTTCAATGGAATTGTGGACTTCTAACTACCTGAGTCACTTTTGAAAATGAGACTTAGATGCTTTGAAAATTTTACCCAAAAATCTCAATTTTCTGATTTCTGCAAAGTCTGACAGACATACTATTTTTAACCTACTAAGAAAAACTACAAGTTAAGACTTGGATAGCATTTAAATTTTAATAAAATGTTTCCTTAACTAAAAAAAAAAAAAAAAAGATAAGTTTCTGAATTAAATTTTATAAAGAAAGAAAATTAAATGGAAGTGTTCATATTATGGTGATAGCAGCTAGATATACGTTAGATCTAACATATTAAGCACTGAATTTCAACATTTCCAGTTTTTTAATTAATCATTTATTTTAACAGGTATTCATTAATGAAGTTGCATACTTAAATATACAGAAACAGGCTTGGATTCTGAATTAGGACACACTACCGCAAAACTCTGAGGCCATGGAGAGCCCCACTGAGGTTAATAGGGCTCCGCACAGGTCTCCACTAGCAGACCCCAATATAGAATCAGGGTTTGTAGGTAGGTAAAACAAAACATACTCAGGCAAGAAAATTAGCTAAGGTTAGTGTGACACAATGGTGCTTTCTTTTTACAGATAATGGAGCATTCTGCAGGTGGTAGGCTACAAGTAGGAGGAGGAGGACTGTTGGCTGTAAGAGTGAAGTATAGCTCTAAACATAATGGGTGAAATAATCCTTCCCCTACTAGATTCACCCTGTTTCCTGGGAAAGTGACCACTCCTACAAATCTTACACATGAGCAGTCTCATTGACTTCTACCAGACTACTCATGTAAGGGTTAATAGAATAGGATCCATAGGTGGTCTCCCATGTAACAAGATGTTGCAGAATGGCCATGGTGTAGTGCCAGTTTACAGGAAACTAATCTGCTTTAGGTGTTTTGATATAGTGCACAAAAATGGCAGTATTTAAGCACTGTTTAAATTATAAGTAGTAATTTATCCTTAAATTAAGCATCTTTCATTGAATTAGAATTTACATCTGGTTCTGTTTTTCAGGACTCATGATTAATTCTGCATCTTAAGATATTGAGATGAATGAAGTATTAGTTGAGCACCACAAGACAAAGCTAGTTTATTTCTTTATGTAAAACAATAATTACTCACAACATTGTCAGCCCAGTCTGCTAATACTGTTGCTATGTAGTTAACAGCATTAAGAATGGCACAATAACGGAAGGCTAAAGAAGCTCTAGTCTCTTCCTTCATAACTTGAGTTAACCGGATTCTGAAGTCATCAACTAAGTCTTTTTGTAACTCCAAGAACTGTAGTTTTCTAGATGCTGTAGGAAGATTCTTATACCTGTCTGGAGAGAGAATTGTAAAATTTTTAATTTTCCAGAGTAAATAAAAACAGGAACTTTTAAAAAAAGGTAAGTATTGTGGTTGCCTCACGACTAAGGCCACACTCCTGCAAGGACTTACATGCATGCCTAATTTTACACCCTGAAAGTAGTCCCATTGAAGTCAATGGGACTACTTACAGTGCATAAAGTTAAGCACATATGTAAATCTCTGTAGGACTGGGGCCTAAATAAATGGTTGTTTTACTGATTTCACTATAGCATTTAATTTTAATTTTTTTTCCTGAAAGCAAACTTGAAAAACAGTCTGGTAATACTAGGTGGACCTCAGAAATCTTCCCACAAGATGTGACAGATACATATTTAGTACTCAAATAAAAATCACCTTGATGTTCATCTGCTCTTACTCACCATGTAGAAAGGCTAAAGTTAGTTAGTATCTAAGTTTTCAGGAATTCATTGTTGGTCATTCAGCCATTCCCTGGGTGAATTCCTCAAAAGGGATAACAGGACTTGTTTTATTTAATTTTTACACATAAACAACAAATATGAATTCAATTTATCTTCTTTCAAATTTAAAGAAATTTCTAATGGTAATCATCAGGTGTATCACTGTAGAAATTAGTACAAATATAAAAGTTTGATCATTATCTCTAGAATTATTCATTAAAGTTCAAAGGAAAAAGGAACAAGAATTCCATTTATTTGTTAAAATGCAAACCAAACAACATTTCTACTTCTTACTCTTTGATGACTCCATAACCACTGACTTCAATGTATATTTTCTTATTGAATTATAGTTCTTGAATTACTCAGGAGAATTCATCTTAAGAAGTGTCTCAAATGTTATCATTACCTGTGATAACCTGTAACAGAGTTGTAAAAGTTTCAGCACAGTCTGGGACTTTCATTTCATCTACATCAGTGATATCTTTATATTGCGATACCCAGGCAGCTTCAGATGAAAGTATAGAGTCCATCTTTTGAAGAGCAACTGACAGGCACACAAAAATGTTTAATAATTTAAATATTCATATATTTCTTACTTAAACTTGCTTTGGGGGTTTACATACACCGCTACCTCAACATAACGCCACCCAATATAACACAAATTTGGATATAACACGGTAAAGCAGTGCTCCGGGGGGGGCGGGGCTGTGCACTCCGGTGGATCAAAGCAAGTTCAATATAACACGGTTTCACCTATAACACGGTAAGATTTTTTGGCTTCCAAGGACAGCGTTATATCGAGGTAGAGGTGTATTTAAAATTTCTTCTAATAAACTATCATTTTTAAATAAAAAACTTAAGAATCCTAAAATATAAGATTTAATACAAAGTAACACTGACTAAAATACAGTTCTTAAATTTGAAAATTAAAACATCAATTGCTTCAGTTAAAATGAAGTATGTTAGAGCAATATAAAATTAGCTTATTGAAAATCATCACTAATCATAATTTTTAAAGTACTTATCAACCCTGTACAGTTGCATTTTTCCTTTACCCAAAAAAAGGGTCAGAAAATTCATGGCCTATTTCAGCTGTTCTTATTCTTTACAATACAACACTTAGACACTATCATCACCATCACTGCTTGAAAATTTACCAACATCTACTATCCTGAGGATTAAATCTACAAAACAAGCTGAAAAGCATTGTGCTGTCATGTACTCCAAAGCCAAACCTCTGCAATTTAATGGAAAAAATCTTTAGGTACTGCATTTAACATTTTCACTCAACTATCTTTTTAAATGTAGCCTACTACACAAATATATCTGCCAATGAATTTCACCTAATAATATAACCACCCTTTATACAGCTAAAGTTGTACAAATATTCTTTTGCAATAACAGATATTTGACTAATACTCTTGAAGTCAAATAATATATTCACTGAACACTATTCAATCAGCTTTATTTACTACGGCCCAGTTTTGGGACCAATGGGATCCACAAAACTCCCATTGAAACTCTGTAGGCACCTAAACTCACTGGGTGCCTATGTTTTTTCAGTAAAAGTTCTGCTTCTGTGCATGTGTGCTGCTGCTAATCTCCCACATTAGCCCTAGAGCGATTCATAAACCAGGGGAAAAGAGGTGTTCTGCTGTCTAACTTGCCTGAGTGGCCCAATCTGGTAGGCAACTTCTGAGCATACTTATTGGATTGGGACCTCAAAAGTTTACACAAGAGACTGGGGGGAGGGAGAGGCGAGACAGGCCTCCAAAATAACTTTTAGCCCACTGGTTAGGGTACATCTGGGAGACCCCCAGTTCAAGTCCCCCCTCCACCTGCAGGGAAGAACAGATCTGAACTGGGATCTACCAATTCTCAGGTGAGTGCTCTAATCATCGGGTTATAAGATATTCTGATGTGGGGAATTCGTCACTCTCTCCTACTGAAGCTGTTGCACTGTGGAATATTTAAAGAGTCATTGGAGCAGGGGGAGAGTGTGCATGCATGCACATCTGTATAAGCATGAGTGACTCTATAGCCTTGTGGTTAGCACATCCACTCAGGATGTGGGAGATCCAGGATCTACGCCCCCTTGCCATGACTCTTTAAATATTTAGCCACAGTGCAACAGCTTCATCAGGAAATTGAGAGATTCCCAACATTAGAATATCCCATAGCTCATAAGGAGGACTTGAACCAGAAGTCTACCACATCCCAGATGAGAATCCTTATCACTGGGCTAAAAGTTATAAGGGAGGTGGTCCTCCCTTCCCAGTTTCTTGCTAAAACAGCCTAAGATACCAAACTCCAAAGAGATTTCCTGGCTGTGAATCGCAAGCAGAAACAGAAGACTCCCTGTAGCCCAGACTTAGGCTCCTATCTCTGCAAAAGGGGCAGGGCTGAGCACAAACAACCTCTGGTCAGTATCTCCCTTTCTAGTTTAGACGATCCCTGCCTACCATACAGACTACAGCATCTATCTCTCCCTATTCACTATATATGTGTCAACTCAAGCTTTGTGTATTGCAGTGATTTTCCCAGGGACCCAACTCCTTTTCTGCATTCAAGCCTGCATCTCTTACTTTTTTTATAGCTTCTTTCACTCACTCCACTTTCTCTTCCCCTATAATAGATCTTGGTGTGTCTCTTTCTCCCTATAGTGTCCTTTACTTGCTCCCCTGTACTTCTGTCTCTATTTTCCCTGTTACTCTTCTCCATAAAAATTAGCAACCTCTTTTTCTTTCTGCTCTATTTTTCTTTCCTAACTTATCCCATCAATTTAAAAACCCACCTTCGCCCAGGCACATACACAGAGAATATGGACATTTTATCTGAGGAATCAATCCCCACAATCCAGGGGCAGCAAGCATACCAATTATGGTAGCATTAGCAAGTGTTGTTTTAAAACTAAACAGGACAGTCTTGTATAAAAATTAGGGGCCTGATCTAATATCCCGTATTCATGTGACATCCTAACTTAATGGAACTATTTGTAAAGTATTACATGATTAGGCCTTCATATATTTTTCTTTAAACAAAACCAATCATATTAAATCTTACATTTTCTTTCCACAGTTAGCCACCTTTGAAAACAGGTTTCTTCTGACAGAATATGCATGCAACTGGGAAAGCTGCTGAGATATCCATGAGTAGCGTATAGCTCTCTTTCAAATAGAAGCACCTCATCCATGAGATGACAAAAGAGATTATCGTCATACAATAGGCAAGGGATATCAGCAGCCAACTTCTCCAAAATCAGCATTACCAGAGCACGGGAAAATTCAAGCTTCAAGAAAAAAAACAAAAGTCACCAAAGTAGATAGAAACTGCAAGTTAAAATTGTTAATATTTATGCATTTTTAAAACTTTTTCTGAACTAACTTCAGCCCTATCACAAATTCAATAAGGTTAATGAAGTTGTGCTTACTTACACCACAGCTAGAATTTGGCTGTATATATAATTGCACATACAGTAACTCCTTGCTTAACGTTGTAGTTATGTTCCTAAAAAATGCTACTTTAAGCAAAACGATGTTAAGCGAATCCAATTTCCCTATAAGAATTAATGTAAATAAGGGGGGGTTAGGTTCCAGGGTAATGTTTTTCGCCAGACAAGAGACATATATCACACACACACACACACACACACACAGAGTATAAGTTTTAAACAAACAATTTAATACTGTACACAGCAATGACTGTGAAGCTTGGTTGAGGTGGTGGAGTCAGAGAGTGGAAGAGGGTGGGATATTTCCCAGGGAATGCCTTGCTGCTAAATGATGAACTAGTACTCGGCTGAGTCCTCAAGGGTTAACATGTTGTTAATGTAGCCTCACACTCTACAAGGCAGGACGAATGGAGGGAGGAGACACAATAGACGCATGGCAGTGGCTGCAAACATTCCCTGCGGAAACTGAACGTGATGATGAAACCACGCTATCCCACTGGAGCGCACCACTCCCTCCACTTTCCAAAGCGCCGGGGGTGCGTGCGTGCCCCCCCCACACACACAGGTGCATTGCCCCTTTAAGTATGCTGACCCCACTCTAAGTACAATGCCTTTTTAAGTAGATCAGCAAGTTGAGACAGCAGCTGCTGCCAGTAAGCTCCCTCATCCTGAGTCCTGTCATGTCCCCCCTGCTCTGTGGAGATGGGGTACAGAAGCAGGGGGAGGGGGACACCCTGACATCAGCACCCCTCTTCCCCCTTACCCCTGCACAGCAAGTAGGAGGCTCCTGGGAGCAGCTCCAAGGCAGAGGGCAGGAGCAGCACATGGCATTGGGGTGAGGGACACCTGAACTGCCCGGCAATTGCCGCACAGGGAACTTAGGGGAACTGATAGGGGGGCTGCCAGCCCAACCTGGTTCCAAGCTCCCACCAGCTGGCTCCAACAGCTGCTCTTCCTGCAAGCAGTGGACAAAGCAGGCGGCTGCCAAACAACATTATAAGGGAATATTGCGCAACTTTAAACAAACATGTTCTCTAATAGATCAGCAACGTAACAACAAAACAATGTCAACCCGGTTAACGTTGTTTAAGTGAGGAGTTATTGTAACATATTTGCTTACCCTTGCATTGACTGAAGAGCCTGCCTTGTCCAATATTGGCTGGATTTTATCATCAAGGAATTTGGCGTGATTTCCAATCCACATGAGTACCTGGGTTAGGTACCACTCAGGCTTGTACAAAATAAAGAAAAAAGCAAAACACCCAGAACATTAAAGTTAACTCCATCCAAAAAACAACTGATATATGAACAGGAGTATAGATTTCACCTACAATGCCCACTACAAACAAATATGAAACATAAAAGGACATAACTACTGACAAGTCAGAAAGATTATCACACTTTATTTTTAAAATGTACCCTTAATATAAAGAGTTAAGTTACTAGATGTCTCAATAAATGGTTAATCAACTGTTATAACCATCCATAACACATTCTACTCATGTCTGTAACATGCTTCTAACATCTCTTCAACACTTAACTCTTTATAAACTACACCGCTACCTCGATATAACGCCACCTGATAGAACACGAATTCAGATATAACGCGGTAAAGCAGCGCTCCGAGGGGGCGGGGCTGCGCACTCCGGTGGATCAAAGCAAGTTCAATATAACACGGTTTCACCTATAACGCGGTAAGATTTTTTGGCTCCCGAGGACAGCGTTATATCGAGGTAGAGGTGTATTTATAAGTGTAGCAAGATTACAAAGCATAACCAGAAAAAGCATGGGGGGGAGGGGGGAGAGAGAGAGTTAATGAATGCCAACTTTAAATTGGATTTTGCAATTTAGAGCAGTTTATTTTACAACAGCAGCAACATTTAAAACCAGGGTAGGGGTTTTGGCTTTGGGTGGGAAGGGAGGAAAAATGGAGGACATATATGTGCTTTAAATTGAAAGCATTGTCTTTTCTGTCCCAGTAGGTCAAAAGCCCTCAAAAAAATTTTTTTTAAATCATGGACCTTCTCTGTATTTGTGATCACAACACATCCCTATGGCAACTAAGCAATTATTTACATGGCAAATTAACATCAGAGAACCATTTGTGTACTTGTACTATCTTTAATGCGATAAGACTCATAGACTTTAAGGTCAGAAGGGACCATTATGATCATCTAGTCTGACCTCCCGCATGATGCAGGCCACAAAAGCCGACCCACCCACTCCTGGAATAAATAAGTGTTCTGTCTTTTTTGAAAAAAGGAAAGAAGCTGCCTACTTTTGTTCTTAATTTATCTCCCCGTCCATTTGCTCTATTACTTTCTTTCCTACACATATTGCTCTGTCACCACACCCACTGTGTCCTCTCCCTCTCCACTGCATATGCCTCTTCTGGCTGATAGGGAAAGGACACACCACTGAGAATGGAGCTGACTGAGAGGCTAGTTGCCCTCATCATCCTTTTATGTAGCATCCTCCCCTACCGGAAACAGCTAGGCTGGTGGCTCCTCCTAGTTTCCAGCAGAAGTAATGAAAACCCTGTAGAAGTAATTAAAAAATGCAACTAGCCCTTCACAGACCACCAGTGAAATAGTCTGGGAACTAATGCCAAGGTGAAATGTATTTACAGTTTACCCAAAAATGTTACATGCGACCACACAGATTAACCTTAAAACATTGTTACTACAAGCAGTTTATATACATGCTAAATATCAACTTTTCAGACTCTGGTGCAGTTGTATTGGAACAAAAATAAAAAGGAAACATTCTTATAAAAATGCACCTGTATTTTAATCCCAGATGAAAGCCACCAAACTTTGAGGGCATTTAACGTGCGCGCACACACGTTTCCAAATTTGGGGGGAGGGGAGGATTAGACATCTGCAATTTAATGCAAGGTTTTTTGGGGTTTTTTTTTTTTTTTAATTTAAATTAATTAAAACAGAAAATTAATTATAGTCCCAAGATCATTGTCAGCCTATTTTAATGCAGAGTCTAACACCTGTAAATATAGGAATAATAAAAATGCTATCACATGACCAAATTCACTCCCTTTTACACCCAAACTTAAGTAGCCAGGACTGGTAAAAAGGGGTTTTCCATGAGGACGAAGAGAAATGAATCCATCCTTCTCAGGCTGTGAAGTCTACCGAAGGCTGCAATAGGACCGGCTTCAGTGCCCCCCCCAACAAAGGGATTTGGCAGGTGCAGAGGAATATCCCATTGCCAGGGAATCTCTGCATTGCAGCACTTTGCCAAGCAGGGGGTAGGACTTGTGGAGGGTCTTCAAGTGTTTTTTCACCTCCATGCACATACAAGCCCAAGGTCTTCCATGCAGAGAGCACTATTTGGGCCACAACTTTACTGCAGCAATGTATGTTTTATATAAAAAGGGTTGTTGTTTTTTTGTTAAGTACTGCAATTAAAAGTAAATCAAGAAATGTTTTCCCCATACCTTGCTTAAAACATTAGTTTGTCTATTCCCAGTGAAATGATACTTGAATCTTTTCTGAAGAGGGTTCAGCATGATTTGCATTGGAAGGATAATAGGTGGTGATGGAGGTAGAGAATACTTCTCTGGCAGTTGTTTTGGTTTAGTTAGTAATTCATCTCTAAGGTTTAAGAGTCAAAGGTAAAATATTTTATTGGCAGATCATTGTTATAGAAGTACTGAATTCTCTCAACATCATAACTTGAGACATCTAAGAAATGTTACATTCCATTTCTATAGTCCCCTTTCTTTACTGCAGTCACTGCACATACTATAAAATTATCAAAAACCTGCAATGAAAACTATTTCTATATTTAGAATATTTCAACTTTAAACCTGTGTTTAATATAACAGGCTGATTACGACTGATTTGTGATAGCAGCAGGCAGTCAATTTGGTTTACAAAAAATCACCTTTATTCAGGATTGCCAAGACAGATGTGGGTTGTCCTGTCCTCCCATAGACACACACAGACTTGTCATTACTATACCGAAACAGAGAAGCAGAAACTCAGATGATTAGTAATGCAAAACAAGAGCTTCTTAGTCTCTGATTTGTATGTGACCCAAACTGGCAGAGATCAAAAGCTGTTTTTACCATCTGAAGGCTGCTCAATGGCTTATGTAAAAAATATTAGTGGTCTCAGTCCAGTTCCAGGGAACAGGCAAATGTACCACCACAATTTTCACCTTTGTAGGTAATCTTGCCAGAGGGCCCATGGACTGAATAGCATGAAGGTTAAACTATCTTCCTCACTTCCCCAGATACAAGTCCACTAGAATTGTGGTTGGCACAGCATTGCTGCTGCCAAAGCTACACTTTTTCTATTGGCAAAGAACTTCAATTTCTAGTATTGTTAATTGGGCACTTTCTATGTTAATTTTTTTCTTTTAATAAAAGAAGAAATACTAAACCCACTTCACCCTTAGTGAGAAATGTCCAGCTTAACATAATGATTTAAAATAATCGGCACACTGGATGACTATCACACATTTCTTCTTTGGAGTGTGCATCTCTTAAGTTTGTTCATTATTCTTACTGAAATTCCCTGTGAATATAAGACATTAATTCAAAAAGGATACGATGTTTGCAATTTCAGAAGCTGAGAAAACAGTCTCTCCAAATTATTGTATATTTCTGGAACATTAGCCGGTGCAGCAAGGCCAAAAACCTGAGACTGTGGTGGCCCAACAAATGGCCAATGAAGGTGAGTTAATATTTCCTCAAAATCACTGTAATAGAAAATATACACATCAACATGAATCAACAATACAATGCAAAGATGAAAGAAATATGATGCATGTCCTACCTTGACAGTTTGTCCTTAAGAATTTTATGCCAGAACTTAACAGTAGACCTCACAAACATAAGAAGATGAGAACAAGATGACTCCTGAAGCTTAATATCCAATTCTGCCATGGATGCCAGAGCAGTAGCTGCCTCTGGCACATTGTTGGTCATGAGATACTGCTGAATATTATCACTATAAAATATATAAAGTAAAATCACGACTAGAATGCACTGAGGCAATTTTTAGCAACACTGAGGATAAACCTGTCTTACTGTATAATGAAAGTGAATAAAGCAATTTGGGATTTGTTTGGGTTTTTTTATATATAAAATATTTTCCAGGTTGGCAGCTAGGTGACCTTGCAGTTAGTGCTGTGCACAGCTACCTGAGACACCTAGATTTCTGGTCCATGCCTCTTGCTACCTCGGTTGAGGGTGCACCACTGAAGAACAAGAGGATAGCTCTTGATGAGAAATTAAGTGTTTTCAAATCTGCAATGCAACTCATTTAAATAACTTTTTAGATAAATGTTTTATTCTCACCAAAACGATAAAAATAAAGATATGTCAATCTACATAATGCAAATGCATCTTTTTCTGCTCAAACACCTTCTTTCAGTATTATTAGACTCTGTACAGTTATGTGTTAAAAAAATAGATAGCGAAGATACAGGATTTATATTTAACGCTGACAAATACTTCACTATTAGAGGTGCATCTTTCAGATTAGATGGTAAGCTACGATTCCTTTTATCCCCGTATCCAAAATATAGTAATCACCAAATTTAGTTGCAAATGAAAGCAATGGCAGATCAAAATTAGGTATGAATTTTTAGTCGGTAGGTAAATTAACAAGGGTTATAACTGTTTGCATTTAAAAATATAGATTTACAACTCCAAAAATGTCTCAAATGTATTTATTACCACCTAAGCCCTAAACAAGACTGCAGGAAAAAAGATACTTAGAAGTCCAGGTGGGCCTATTTTACCTTAACTCTTCTATTTGTGAAATCCATTTTAGATAAGCAAGGTGTCGTTCAACCTCTTCTATTTGACTAATCAGTACACCAAGATCCTCCATCCATGGCTGGGCTGTCAATAGGTGGCTATTAATTGAATCAAATAAAACAGTTTCTTCCCCCAGGAGCTGACTAAGAGACTTCTTAGAATCCTCTGCATTCTTTAAGGCATTCTGAATTCTTTTGGGGACTTCTGATGAAACTGTAAGTACCTGTATTTAGGGAGGAGTAATACATCTGACATAAAAGTACTAAGACCCCTCTTTCAATGATTAAACAAATGTGATCTTTTACATATTTCCATGCATAGTAAAGCGTAACAGAAAATCAGAAAATGACAGCTTAGCTGACAACGTTGTGTAGGATGTTACCAAAATGTGCTGATGTAATTAGATGCATGCAATTGGTGGTACATTTTTAATGTTTCAAGGAGTTGAGAAATAACTAACAGAATGCTTACCTGTTCCTCTAATTGCTTTTTATTTTCTGAAAGCTCCTCTATAAGTTTGCCAAGTTTCCTTAGACAACTAAGGTCAGTTCCAACTTCTCTTTCAACAAATTCAGCTACATAGTAAGGGATGTCACAGCGATCTGGGTCTCTAGTGACTTGTTCCCTTCCAACATTAATGGCTGCCATGTTTTCGTCAGCTGCAGGACTGAGTTAAAGAGTCTGTAGTTAGCCACCACCCACACAGCACTATCAACTACCATGGACCTTCATATGGAATGGGGCAGAAGAAATTTCAGTTCAATGCAACTGAAAATACTGTCTTCCATTCAACTACTCACATGCATAAAGATAGCCACATGCATAAGCCTTTGGAGAACCAGGGCCTATGTATGCAAAGTATGACACACTATTATATACTCTGCTGGGGATATCATGCCCATCACTCAACAGAACTGAAACATGTCTGCTACCCAGAGAAGTCAGTCAGCTTTCATTCCCACTACCATACATTTTTCTAAAACTAATTCAATGTTTTTATGTCTGTGCTAGATGGTATGTATAAAAATACTTGAAAATGTACAGAGGACTTGCCTCAGCCCTACAGGTAGTAAAAAGGCTCCAGCACTTTTCAATGGCAGGTATGCCACCACTAGCAAAGTATACAGTGGGGTGCTGCACACAAAGCAGCACATGATGTGTTGACAGACAGCATTTCAGAGACATACAAAAGAAGAAAATTCCCATAAATTATCAAATGTGCTGAAATGAGCTGATCATCTTAAATCTTTGCTTTGGAAGCAGCACCTCCTGGCCTACAGCTTTGTCAGTGGCCAGGGAAGTCTGGAACTGGGAGGATATAGATATGTGAAGAAAATAAAATCAAATTAGTTAAGTGTTTGATCAGATTAAGATCCAACTCCCCGCACCATCTTCAAAAATTAAAACAAGTTTTAAATGCATTAATATGCTTTTAAAACTTTATCTGAACTCTGAAGCAAGTTATCATTCCAACATCAAAAAGCAGATTTAAAACTATATGAACAAGCAGTTAAAGGAACACTACCAATTTAAGAAATTACTTCAGTTTGAAACTTTTTACTCTTTTTATAACAAACACACGAAAGAGATTAACGAAATATCTCGTTCCAGTTTACCTTGTGTAGTTGACAGTGTTCTGTGTATTCAATTATTTATTGTTTCCTTTTATGTGTGGGTCCTGCACACAGCAACAGGCGAAAGAGAAAAACCTTTTAAAAGTAGGAAAATGTACTTGTAACACCACAAAAATTGGCAGGTAAATCAAGGGAAGGTGTAAGAACTGACTTTCCTTACATTTTTTTCCAATGAACTACATTTCAAGGTAGTATCCCTTTTTATGAATCTATTAGTAATTTATTAAGAGACTCGCACCTTCATTGCTTGTTGCCCACATTGAAAATGAAAGGGGTTCTATGCTACACAAAGACTCTACAAGAGACAGGATTTTTTCCTTAGGGAAGGATTATTAATAAGCTACTGGCTTAAAAAACTGAGTTACAGTAAATATTCTATTCATGCTCTCATATGGCCCTTATCACCAAACTATCTGAGCATCTTTCAGAAGTGCACTGAGCACCATGACTAACATCTGTAGCGACTAACATCTGTCATATGTGGTGGGCCTCCAAGGAGAAATTGTGTTTTTTTTAAACATTTTATTGTACATGCACAAACATCTGCAAAACTAATTATTCTCCTTCAAACTCTCACCTGCTATGAGGACTACAAAAAATTGACCACTGTTAGGCTGCTGGTCTGTTGAGACCAATGCCTATCATGCTGACCAATACTGTCTCAATGTTCCCTTGCAGTCCCCTGTCCATCTATTGTTTATCTTATACTTAAAATCCCTTCCCCCAAAAGCCTACGGTCTATCTTTTTATTCTGCATTTGTGTAACACCTAACGTAATAGCAGCCAGGTCCATGACTGGGACTAGTAGACATTAAATAATACATATAAAATTGCAACACCACCACCCTGTGCTATGGGCATAATAGTAAAAGCAAGGTCGAAGAAGTGCACCTTTCACTCAAAACAAAATGTCACAAGGCTTGTGGTGACTCTTAATTCCTGTAGAAATTCATTCCACCATCTTGGACCAGGCCAAAGAAAGCACTGTCTTCTGGACTCAGGACTATGAGGCCCAGGGTATTTACACTAGTGCAGAGGTTCTCAACCTTTTCCTTTCTGAGCCCCCCCCGCTCCCCCCAGTGCTATAAAAACGCCACAGCCCACCTGTGCCACAACTGTTTTTCTGCATATAAAAGCCAGGACTGGCATTAAGGGACAACAAGCAGTGCAATTGCCCAGCGCCCCATGCCACAGGGAGCCTTGCGAAGCTAAGTTGCTCAGGCTTCAGCTTCAGCCCCGGGTGGCGGGACTTGGAGCCCTCGGCTTCCGCCCCAAGTGGTGGGGCTTTGGCTTTCTGCACTGGGCCCCAGCAGGTCTAATGCCAGCCCTGCTTGGCGGACCCCCTGAAACCTGCTCGCAGCCCCCAGTGGGCTCCAGACCCCTGGTTGAGAACCACTGCCCTAGTGTACAATGTATGATGTTGAGCTAAGCAGCATAAGTCAGTCTCAGGGCTTGTCTTCACTACCACGCTAAACTGGCCACCACTGCAGTCGATTTAGCATGTGTGGTGAAGACGTGCTAAATCAGCTGTCGACTTAATTACTCCACTTCAATGAGAGGCAGAAGCTATGTCGACGGGAGATACTCTCCCGTCGACACAGGGCGTTGTTGACACTGCTTTAAGTCGATGTAAGTTACTTCACTCAGGGGAGGCGGTTTTTTCACACCCTTGAGCGACATAACAGACAAGCCCTCAGGAAGTCATAACAACCTACTGCTAGCAGAGAAGTTTGAGCACAATCAGGATATGCCATGCCACCCATAGGGTTGCCAACCCTCCCTGTTTGGCTGGGAGTCTCCCAGAATCGGGCTCAATCTCCCAGAGGCTACTGAAGCCAATTCGGGAGATTTTAGGCAGCTAAAGTCCAGCGTTGCAGCAGGGCTAAAGCAGGCTCCCTACCTGTCCTGGCTCCAAGCCACTCCCAGAAGCGGCAACATGTCCAGCAGCGGCTCCTAGGAGGAGGTGCGGCCAGGGGGGGGTCTCTGCACGCTGCCCCCACCCCGAGCGCTGACTCCGCAGCTCCCATTGCCAGGAATGGGGGACCGCGACCAATGAGAACTGCGGGGGCGGTGCTTGCAGGTAGGGTCAGCCCACAGGGCCGCCGGGCCACCCGTGAGCCTAGGAGCCACTGCCGGACATACCGCCGCTTCCAGGAGGTAAGCACCGCCCGGCCAGAGCCTGCACCCTGTCCCACACCCCAACCCCCTCCTGCACCCAAACTCCCTCCCACACCCCCTGCCCCAACCCCCTCCTGCACCCAAACTCCTTCCCACAGTCTGCACTCCCCATCCCACCCCCCTTCCACACCCCAACCCCAGCCCAGTGAAGGTGAGGGAGAGAGGGAGCAACAGAGGGTGGGGGGCTGAGGTGAGTGGGGGCAGGGCATCAGAGAAGGGGCAGGGGTGTGGCCTTGGGAAAGGGCAGGATGTCTGGTTTGTGCAATTAGACAGTTGGCAACCCAAGCTACCCAAGACAGCCCAGTTGCTCACCCCTCAGCCCCCACCAGAGCGGGGCAGATGGGGGAACAGAACTCCCCGGCCAGACCCCTGCGCCCGAGGGAATCCCGGGGTCTCCCCAGCCTGCCTGCCGCATTCGCCTAGGCCCCGCACGCTGTTAGCGTTGCCATGGCACCTAGCAGCCGGCCCCCGAAGGCAGCCCCTCTCCTTGCTAGGCCCCCCGCAACCCGCTCAGCCTGCCGCGAGCTGAGGCCCCTCACATGCCGGCGTCGGGAGCAGGCAACAGAGGCCAGCCCAGCTTTCCCGGGCTGAACCAGGCCGCTTACCGCTACGGCAGGGACGGACCCGAATTAGTCACCCACCGCCGAGCGCCTAGGGCTCTGCCCCGCCCCCTCAGCTCCGCCACTGACTGCCACCTGCCATCCCAGCGGAAAATCCCGAAGTTGCTCCGAGTCCCGCGAGAAGTGGGAGGAAAGAGGGAGACTGTAACGTACCCACGGCTCTGTCCCACCCATCAGGATCACGTGATGCCATCCCTGCCGCAGAAGAAAGCGCCAACCCTCCGGGCCCGGCCTCTTACCCCCGCCCGGGGCGGGGTCAGGCCCGGGTCGGAGCCGCGCGGCCGGAATTGGGACGGCGGGGCGGGGCCGGAGCCGCGTGGCGCCTGGAGCCCTCCTCGCGCCCCGCTCCAGCTCACCTGCGGGAAGCAGGGGAGGGGGAGAAGCCCGGGGGAGCGTCAGGGGAGGAGGCGGAGCTAGGTGAGCTGGGGCCAGGGCAGCGCAGGGAGCTGCCAGAGATTTTGTTAAATTTAAAAGCCCTTTTAGAACCGGGACAACCGGTTCTAAAAGGGCTTCTAAATTTAACAACCGGTTCTAGCTCACCACTGGGTATGGGCTCTCGGCTGGGGGGTGAGGGCTCCTGGTTGGGGCAGAAATGACGGGTTCAGGGTGTGAGAGGAGGCTCCAGGCTGGGACAGGAGGTTGGGATATGGCGGGGGTGAGGACTCCAGCTGGGGGTGTGGGCTCTGGAATGGGGCCAGGGATGAGGTGCTGGTTGGGGCAGCAGATTGGGGGGCAGGAAGGGGTGCGGGCACCAAATGGGACTTACCTCAGGCAGCTCCCCGGAAGCTGCTGGTATCTCCCTCCACCTCCTAAGTGGAGGTGTGAACACATGGCTCTGTGCACTGCCAGTGCCTGAAGTCACTACCCTCTCAGCTCCCATTGGCCAATGTTCCTGTTCCTGGCCAATGGGAACAGCTGAGGTGGGGGCAAGGATGTTTCGTGCCCTAGGCGAAACTTCCACCTTGTGCCCCCCCTCCCCGAGCCCTGTGGCAGCTCTCCGCTCCGCCCTGAGGCGCCCCCCCCCCGCGGCAGCTTCCGCCCTGAGGCGCACCCCCCGGCCTGGGGAGCCATGCGGCAGCTCCCTGCCTCAACTCACCTCCCTGAGCACACCGTCGCTGCTCCACTTCTCCCGCCTCCCAGGCTTGCGGCGGCAATCAGCTGTTTGGCGCCACAAGCCTGGGAGGGAGAGAAGCAGAGCGGGGCGGGTGCTCAGGGGAGGAGGCGGAGCAGAGGTGGGCAGGGAGTGGTTCCCCTGCGTGCCGCCCATCCCCTTACTTGCTTTAGGCGGCCCTCCCCGCACCTCCCTGCCCCAGCTCCCTCCGCCTAAATGCCGACGACGACCGCCGCGGTTGCCACCGAAGGACCCGAAATACCACCACCCCCCAAATGCTAGTGCCCTAGGTCGCCTAATGGGTTGCACCGGCCCTGGGGTAGGGGCAGTGAGCAGAGCCCCCCCTGGCCATCCCTCCACCTAGGAGCCAAAGGGAGATGCCAGCAGCTTCCCCGGTGTCGCACGGAGCCAGGTAGGGAACCTGCCTGCACCACTGACCGGACTTTTAATGGCCCAGAGCTGTGCTGACTGGTGCCATCAGGGTCCCTTTTCGACTGGGCGTTCCAGTCGAAAACCATACACCTGACAACCCTATTGCCTGCCTGCTGCCATTGATGTCAATGGGGCAGGGGGTAGGATTGGGGCCCTACGGGAGCTGTACAAGGAATCCACTCCTCTTTCCAGTTAGCAGCAGGCTCTGCAAGGGGTGGGTGCTGTGTGCTGTCCACTGATGATCAGAGCTCCCTCACCCCCAGGCCAAGTGCCAAAGTTAGCAGATAATATGAGTCAAAATCATGGGTGTTACCCCCCCAAATTGCAAGCCTGGGGCAGGGCAGGTGCAGAATTTGCCTTCCTCACATGCGGCCCCATTGGCCTGACTAGAACTCCCCCCTCAAATATAAAAGTAAAACTATGACTGTGCAAAATAGTTAAGTCCAGAGCTGACTGCAAATAATTAAAAAGGGAGCTTGCTAAACTGGATGACTGGGCAACAAAATGGCAGAAGAAATTCAATGTTGACAAATGCAAAGTAATGCGCATTGGCAAATATAACCCTAAATCTACATACAAAATAGTGGGGTCTGAATTTGCTGTTACCACTCAAGAAAGATCTTGGAGTCATCGTGTATGAGTCTCTAAAAACATCTGCTCAATGTCCAGTGGCAGTCAAAAACAGAATGTTAGGAATCATTAGGAAAGGGATAGATAATGAAACAAAATATTTTAACACCACTATATAAATCCATGGTACACCCCCAGCTTATATACTTGATGATGTTCTGGTCACCCCCATCTCAAAAAAGATACATGAGAATTAGATTACAGAGAAGAACAGGGGTGTACACAGGAATAAAAGTTTGGCCGCTTTTGGAAGGGCACTTTCTGTGCTCCCCTCCCCCGCAGCTGGAGGAGCTGGCTCTCCCCCTGGGGCTGGTGGAGCTCTTTCTCTCGGCCCCATAAGAGTTTTGTGCCCCCTGCTGATTGGGGAGGCAAATACCCCTGCTTCTCCTCTCTTGCGCATGCCCCTGGGCAACAAAAATGATTAGGGGTATAAAACAGCTTCAGTATGAGGAGAGACTAAAAGAACTAGGAGTGTTCAGTTTGGAAAAGAGATTACTAAGGGGGAGTATAATAGAGGTGTATAAAATTATGAATGGTGTGCAGGAAGTAAATAGGGAAGTGTTATTTACTCCTTCACATAACACAAGAGCCAGGGGTCACCCAATGAAATTAACAAGCAGTAGGTTTAAAACAAACATAAGGAAATATTTCTCCACAATGCAGTCAACCTGTGAAACTCATTGCCAGAGGATGTTTTGAAGGCCAAAAGTATAATTGGGTTAAAACAATAGGTAAGTTCATGCAGGATAGGTACATCAATGGCTATTAGCCAAGATGGTCAGGGACACAACCCCATGCTCTGAGTGTCTATAAACCTCTGACTGCCAAAAGTTGGGACTAAATGATGGGATGGATCACTCAATAAATTGCCCTGTTCTGGTCATTCCCTTTGAAGCATCAGGCACAGGTCTTGTTGGAAGACAGGACGCTGAGCTAGATGGACCATTGGTCTGACCCAGTATAGCCATTCTTATGTTTTCAGAAAAGGGTGGGTGCACCCGTGCAAGGGCAGAGCACTATTATTACAGATGCAGGAAACTGAGGCACAGCTGGGTTCTCCTCTATATTTACCACAGGGGACTTGGCACACAGGAGCCAAAAATAATATTAAAAAACAGATTCTTCCAGACCCAAGGAACTCACATGGCATCCAAAAGGATCTGCACCACCTCCAGATCCAGCACATCAAAATGCAACAATAGGTGGGGGAGGAGGGAAAAAACAGGCTCCAGAAAGAGGTAAAACAGCAAGAGACCATCGTATATGGGGCCTTTACAAGCAGAAAATAGCTGAAAGTTTTAAGACTCAGATTCTCCAGTTCATTACGGCCACTGTGCATGGTGGAAGTGGCACCAAGTGGCTTCAGAATGGCTGGAGGGAGTATATGGAGAATGCTAGCAGATGGTTCTCATGCAAATAGGGCAGAGTCAGCTTGACCAGTTGCCTGCCATCCCAGGTGTAAGTGAAGGAAGGGGGTATGTGAAGTGGAGCCCCAATATGCCTGTTTCACCACAGTTGTAAATTAAACTGCTCCACTGCTGAGGTTAAGAGAGCTGCAAGTCTTCTGGAGTCTGTCCACTGCACAATGAGAAAAATGGGCAGGGTAGAGAATCTGCCCTCTAATAATTTAGCCTAGGAGGACAGATTAATGCCCTAGTCTCTTTTTAAAATAATTATTTAGGGTTTAGATTTGTTTACTATTATTTGTACAGCACTAGCATAATAGACTTCCAATCAAATAAGAGTTACTCATTCTTTTGATCTATTTTCAGTTTGGCTGGATCAATAATGGCAGAGTTCCCTCATCTCCCATTGTCTACATGGGCAATTCTGGGTTAACAGCAACTGAGAAAATCAGGCTACTTAGGATGCTTAACTTTAGACAACTATGCTTTAAAATGTTGTCATTAATATATGTAAAGTAGCAGAATGGGATAAATATGACTGAAGATAATGAAGTAAACTCACAAGCTACCAAATTTAAAAAATGCATTTATTATTTAAATGATCTCCTGATCTGAAAAAAATGTGAAGAAACAAAATGGTCTTTCCTGAGAGAAAGAAAAGAGGTATCAATATAAAGCTGACAGTTAATTTTCCAGTGACCAATTTAGGTCAAGAATATTTGTCATAACAGATCTACACACTGACGGTATAAAGCCTAAACTGGCATATAAATATGAATCAAATGCATCACCTAAATTGCTGTATCAATAAAAAACGTATTTCAAGACAGGCTGAGATATATGAGCAGTCAATGCTCCTTACACACCTGAGAGAAAGAAAAAAATGTTTATATTAATTTTTACTTGAAATAAGCTCTGTTTAGTAGGTACTGTGACACTGGCAGACTAGGTACCAGCTCATGCCAAGGCCCCAGGCCTCACTGAACACTTACAATTGCATAGCTGAAAACCAGTCTTGTTTACTTGTGTGTTAGCATCCTCAGATGCTGTTTAGACTTTATAAAATGCTTGTGGGATGCTGCATGTATTAATCTAATTTATAATCTCTATAACCCAGGGTATAAATGTATATTGAGTGTTTGCATTGTAAACCTCTAACTGTATAACTCAGCAAAACAGGAAAACAGCATTGATTAAGGTAAAGTACTCCCCCTGCATACAAGAATGGCCAATTGAAAGCAATTGAAATATTGCATAGCATCAAAGGACAGAGACTTTGTTGATTCCATTCCTAACTCGTGTCTCTATTCAGTCCATGATTTTTACTGTCTAGCAAAATAATGAATTTAAACTCTCAGGCTTATCTTTTGAGTGTCTTGTGCAGGTTTCCTTTGAGGTGAGGACTGATAGGTGATATATAGAGTGATCGTTTTGTGAAAAGTATTCACCTAGAGGTGATGTGGTGTTTTTCGTCTTTTATCATTTTCCTGTTTCACTTCATTCAAGAGTGTAGTGATTGTCTCATTTCACCTACATCAGTGGTTCTCAACCCAAGGGCCGCTTGTGGCCCAATCAGCACACAGCTGCGGCCCATGTGACATCCTCAGGGCCATACAGGTAGCATATATATATTGCATGGATGGGGCCCACATAAAACAGCTGAATGTGTGACCCACAATGGTAAATATGTTGAGACCCACTGACCTACATAGTTCTATTAGGGCATTTAGTGCAAAGGATGAGGTACACCCCATGTTGTAACAGGCATATATAGGACCCATAGATCTTGAAAGGTGTGTTATGGAGGATGTTGATCATTGTAGCAGTGGAGATATGTCTGCAGGGTTTGAATCTGTTGCCCTGGTAGGGTCTGGTGCTTTTGAGTTGGAGTATCCTGATTTGTGGGCAGTTTGTTTCTGATGATGAGCTTGGAGAGGTTAGGGGGCTGTTTGAAGGCCAGAATAGGGGTTCAGGAAATATTTCTTTGATGATACCCCATATGGATTTCAGTGGGGGGTGGTAGGTGATAACTAGAGGTGTGGTCAGAGGGGTTTTTATTTCTGTATTGAAGCAGGTTCTCTCAGGATATGTGGGTGGCAACACTGCATATTTTCTAAAAGTGAGATACTGAAATTTTCATATTGTTGGTATGCAAAACCCTATTCATTTTTTTTATAAAAATGACAGTGCAAAGTGTCTCATATTTAACTTAATTTATTAACACAAGCAGCACAAACAGGTTTCTTATTTGTTTGGTTTTAGAAATTATAAAGTCAAAATGCAACCTAACTGCTGTCAATTGTTTTAGAATGGCTTTTTAATCCTTTCATGCCATGATACAGATTTGCCTTGCTCATCCATTGCCAGCAATGGACACACTAAATATGCTGGTGCAAAGGAGTTAGTTGTTGATACAAGCTCTCATCTGGGCTTTTTGGTTAACTTGTTTTCATTACCTGTTCTTTGGTACAGGTAATAGTAGAGATGGGAAAAATGCACATAAACATAATAAAATTTACAGTTCAACTAATAAAAACAGATGTACATGTTTATATCACATAAAAGGCATGAAAAATTCTGCCAATAGAATCCTGTACCACATCAGTGCAAAAGCTATTGGCCTTCCAAGGCGACATAAATGTACTCCTTTAATATAAATATTCATCGCCTAACTTACTCTAATTAGCGTTCCTCATCTGTAATGTTAGCACGCTTGCAAGACATTTTATCCTGTGCTGAATTCATGAAAGCATGTTGAATACTCACTGTACTTCTGGAAAGGCAATTACTGAAGATCTGGAATTGCTGTCCTAAGCCCATTTTTTCTTAAGATGTGGTTTTGCTACAGCTCAAGCACCTTATTTAATAAGGTCATTTAAAAAAACCCAATCTAATATTTTTATTATTTTTACTAACACCATGTTGCATATAATCATTGAAGCTAATAAAAACAACTTAAAAAAATACAAATCTTTTACTACAAACCTTCAAAATCAAAACTAGGGTTTGCACAGAACAAGTAAATATGAAAACACTTGTACATCTTAAAATCTTTACATGACTTTAGAGCATTTGTTCAGCGTAGCCATATAGTATTCAGTTGTGTCTGTTTTTTTATGCTTGTGTCCATTTTTAGCACTTCTCTAATTGCCATGGTAGCGTAAGTGGATGGAGGAAGAGAGAATTCCATCTTCAAGGCCTTGAATTTACCTTCTATTACATAAGAAAGAAGAGATTAATTGGCACATATAGTATACCTCCTCTGGGCATTATTTAAATTGGGCTGAAGGGCTCACACAATTAAAGAAATCAAAAATTAATTTATTAACCATGGAAATGTTTTGTGAAATGTCAATTCATGCTACAACTTTCACATATGTGGCAGATGTGAGACATGGAGTTTGCCCACAATGGGAAAAGTAAAGTTTCACTATTTATGCAGCAAATTTTATTTAAAAAAACCCACAACTTTTAGTCACACAAAAATTTGGTATTTTAAGACTGCCTTCCTCTCTTCCTACAACCCTGGATTGTAAAGTAGTAAGGCCTATATGTTATAGCTGTCTGTGTACTTTATTCAAAAGTTTCCATCATACAATCCTGACATGTTAAAAGTTCTTAAACTTTTAAGCTATACTAATTCTCCTAGAAACAAATTTTACACTTACTACCAGTTTTAACAAATAATATTTCTGATGCTGTTCTGCTAGCATGTCATCAATCCTATTTTAAACATTTTCTCAGTTATAATTTTAGCCCCAGTTAAGCAAAACACTAAAGCATGCACTTAAAAGCACACCAGTCTCCCACTGAACTTCAATTAAACACATAAGTAGTCCCAATGAAGTTGAAGGTGAATATTCACATGCTTGAAGTCAAGCGCTTTGCTGAATTATGGCCTATGTCTGTCCCTCTTCAGTGAAGCAGACAGACATATGCTCATTTGATTCTGTAGATAGCTAGACACAGAGAGTATAATGTAGTCAATATGATCTGCTGAGCAAATGCTTGCACTTTTGAAAAATCAGGTTACTTATATAGGAGCCTAATTTTAAGCACATCCTTTTGAACATTTTAGCTTGATGTTTTGTCAAATGTAGCCTTTTTATTTATTTTTACATTCAATATGTGTGATATGTAGCAGTTACAACTTCAAAGCAGTAGTTAGGTCAAACTTTATTGTTTACAGTGTATAAACACCTGCAGAAAAGTTGTTACTCTTACCTGTAGCAAGAATAGGTGGTGGTTTTCCTTCCAGCTTATCCAAATCCGTATTAAATAATGGAATTCTAGGATCATCATATGCAACCACCTCCCTTTATGAAACACAAGACGAAGTTTTTTTAAATTTTGAAATACTCAGTGTGACCGAATGCACCCCTGTATTCACACCCTATACACTATTGTAATAATCTTTGTACAAAATATTGTGAGGTATCATTTGAAAACTAATAACTCACTGGTCAGTAATATGATGAAATGTGCATAGCAACATTATATGTACAATTATAAACCAACTGAAATTAGGTCTGAAATATGTTTACCAGACAAGTCTGAGTGAACCAGTTTCTCAAAGACAAAGAACAAGCTGACAACTCAAACCAGGTGTCATCAAAGTTGATAGGCAATCACCCGTCAAGTGGCCATACTTTGGAAAGTGGGAGAGCAACAAACTGATCTGCATTTTAGCAAACAATAGCATGGAACATCTTTCACCATGAGACTCCTTGTCTTTGTCCTCACAGCATGAATGAACTTTATCTAGGAAAAAGAATAGGAGTACTTGTGGCACCTTAGAGACTAACAAATTTATTGTAGCATACGCTTTCCTGGGCTATTACTCTGAAACCTGTCTTTATCTAGGAGTAACCCTCAGGACAATGCATTTCAAAGGGGAACTAGACTATAAAAGTGATGGGCAAGAAACACCCCAAGGTATCTCTCCCACTTTCACCTAAGATGACAAAAGAAACAGCCTTTTGACACTGAGAGCAGATCCTGGCCTGAGAACTTGGTCAGCAATGTTACTGGGAACATGTGATCAGGGATTTCACCTTGAACCAAGTCTAGTTTGTTAAGTTTTAGTTACTAGAAAACATTTTATGCTTATTTCTCTTGTAACCAATTTCTGACTCTAATGCCTTATATTTGTACTCGCTTAAAACTTCCTCTTTGTAGTTAAATAAACTTTGTATTCTTTAAATCAAAACAAATCCAGTGTTGTATTTAAACTAAATTGTGTGGGTAACTCCATTTAATATTGGAGTCTGATCTTGATCCCCTTAGAGGGGCAACGGACCTAAAATATCTGAACTGTCCAGGAGAGGGCTAGACAGTGCAGGACACCAATTTGGGAGGGAAATTTGGGACTGGGAGTGTGTTGGGGTCACCCTGCCAGTGGTAACCAAGGCTGGTGGTAACTAGTGTGAGACTGAAGTGTGCTGGCAAGCTGCAGCTATACAGAGAGACTCAGACTGTGACCTGCATGCTGTTTGGCTGTTTGTGAGGGGCCCAGGTTGGGAGCTACAGCAGCAAAGCAGTGTGAGGCACCCCAGGTTGCAGGACTAAGGTGACAGTCCATCACTGGTCTAGATTGAACCCCAGAATGTCATACTCAACAATTACAAGTTTTTTATATCTAGATTAAAGAGAGATACCACATATGAGAGGCTGATTTTCTGATAAAACACAAGTTAGGTTTTATTCACAAAAACCACCACTGATGGACACAGACAAAAGATTTAATGCAAACACATGCTAGTTGGTGAAGTTTCTCTCCACATCACAGGTTTTTTCTTTGTAGGTTTTGTCAAGATTTCTAATTACACAATAAACATGGTTATTAGTGGATGGGAAAGAACTATGCCAACTATAAGAAAAATAGCGTTCTACAACAATCAGAAGTATCTGAAGTTCTTCATGGCTGGATTAAGTACATACTCTATTTTTCCTCTCCAACCACATCATAGGAAGTAATCCAGTGTATAATGGCTACACTGAAGAGCAATCTTTTAATTGCCCCCATCCCAAACCCTGCTTATAGTTCTCATCCTCTTAGACCAGATGCTCTTCAGAGATCATGTCTGCCTGTTTTGCATAGTACCTAGCATAAGAGGGCACTGATCCTGGTTCTGGTCTGTACGTGCTACAGTAATAGGGATTTAATAGATAAACCATAATTATTAATAATGTGTAAACAACTGAACCTTTCATATACTTTTTGTTCATATGCCAATCTAAGAAAGAAGTTGAGACTAACTTTTCCTCAAAATAAATTGCTAAGATTAAAAAACAAAACAGCCCCCCACACACACAACAAACACAACAGGTTTTTGGGGTTGCAAATATTAATCGACATGATTTACCATCTACAGATTATCTTGGGCAAGTCTAAAATAGTCACATTCCTGGTCAATAATTTTACTTTTCTCATATTCAGAACATTGTATTTTAATTGCTTGACTGAAGATGCAAAAAGAGTCTCTTGCTAAAATGTATCAGGACCAAATCCTGCTCTTCTACCTTCCTGTGGGCATCCTAGGCTCAAAGTACTGTGGGAAATGTCACATTTATGGTGTGTATAGGGGGATGCGCATAACCCTCAGTGGAATACAATGGGGACCATCACTCAAAGAAGAATCCACAGTATCTCGAGTGTTAGTACACAGTGCTCCACAGCAGATCAGAGCCAGGGGACCAGTGAAGCGGTGGGGCCTATGCCTTACTGGTCTGTGCATCGTGTGTGTGGTACAAAGATCTGTATCTACTGCTCCTGCCTACAAACTAGTATTGATCATGACCTAGCTACACATGAGTCCAATGGTTGCCAGCACTTTTGCAGTCCTCCTGCATGTATTCTGGGGACATCCTATTATTTCCAAATACATTTCACTGTATCCAGTGTTCCCTCTAATTTTTCCCACCCATATGTGGAATAAATTTTGTTATGTGCACCAATATGGAGGTGATGTGTGACACCCTGTCCGGTCCGGTCCAGGCTGGGTTCGGGCCAGGGCTGGAGTGCCCTGGCCACGGCAGGTTGGGTGAGGGCTAGCTTGGGGCTGGGGGAGGGGCGCCCCTCTCCCGGCTGGTCCTTGGCAGGTTCCCTGAGTGCCTGCGCGGTGCTAAATAGGCTGCTGCACAGCTTACAGGGAATTTAGCTGTATACTATTACTTACCATCTGACATTCTGGGGTCGAATTATGATCTTTCTGTATGCTCCAGATAATGAATAATCTCGAATTTTATGTCTCATGTTGCTGATGTCAAGGTTGTCAGCAGCTAACATTTCCTTGTAGGCATCACCGACTACAAGAAAAGGAAATATTTAAAAAAAATTAAATCTACTTAAAATCTTAGTTCAGATTAAGTTTTAAGTGATCATGCAAATTAAAAACACTTACTTTTATGCTTTGGATATATAACATCAAACCCAGGTAATGGCATCACTATATCATGGATAGTATAATCGTCAACATCTGCTTCTTCAATATGAACAGCTGTCCCTACAATTCAAACAGTTTTCTATTTAAAATACATAGGTATGTGACATTTTTCTGTCACAGGCATCTACTGTTAACTGAATTTAAAAATAAAGTTCTTGATTTAAACGTATCTGACTATAGATGAATGAAGCAAATGTTGTGTTGTATCTTCATTTACTGACACAATTTTCCTAAAGAAAGATGTAACAGTCTTCAATGTTTAAAAAGAAATCATGCAAAGCGACAAGGATTTGAAGTTTATTTTACCTCCTTTAAGTACAAGGTCCCCCGATACAGCTTTAAGTCCATATTCTTCTATTCTCTTGCTCACCATGTTATTCCATATATAACTCTGATAGCTATGAATATACATCAAACGATTATTCCTTGGTATCTGTAGGTGAAAAATGTTTAACTGAATAATAGGTATCTTTAAGTGTGGCTGGGTGGTGAAAGTAACTAATGGATAAACATTGAAACAAGTCATTTTTCCAGTCACATAGTTAACATACAGGTGTTTGGTTTGTATACTACATTTCTGGTCTTAATTTGAGAGGAATTTACTTGGAAAGAAGGCAAAAAAAAAAAAAAAAGTATGCATTATCCCCTCAATACAAAAAGCTCATATTTTCATTTTGTGTAACAGTTTGCCAAGTGTTTTGTTGAGATAGACACGAGTCCCATTTTCAACATTGTAAAGCAGTACTTAATTATTTTTCTAGATTTGTAGGTCTTGAGGANGCTAGCTTGGGGCTGGGGGAGGGGCGCCCCTCTCCCGGCTGGTCCTTGGCAGGTTCCCTGAGTGCCTGCGCGGTGCTAAATAGGCTGCTGCACAGCTTACAGGGAATTTAGCTGTATACTATTACTTACCATCTGACATTCTGGGGTCGAATTATGATCTTTCTGTATGCTCCAGATAATGAATAATCTCGAATTTTATGTCTCATGTTGCTGATGTCAAGGTTGTCAGCAGCTAACATTTCCTTGTAGGCATCACCGACTACAAGAAAAGGAAATATTTAAAAAAAATTAAATCTACTTAAAATCTTAGTTCAGATTAAGTTTTAAGTGATCATGCAAATTAAAAACACTTACTTTTATGCTTTGGATATATAACATCAAACCCAGGTAATGGCATCACTATATCATGGATAGTATAATCGTCAACATCTGCTTCTTCAATATGAACAGCTGTCCCTACAATTCAAACAGTTTTCTATTTAAAATACATAGGTATGTGACATTTTTCTGTCACAGGCATCTACTGTTAACTGAATTTAAAAATAAAGTTCTTGATTTAAACGTATCTGACTATAGATGAATGAAGCAAATGTTGTGTTGTATCTTCATTTACTGACACAATTTTCCTAAAGAAAGATGTAACAGTCTTCAATGTTTAAAAAGAAATCATGCAAAGCGACAAGGATTTGAAGTTTATTTTACCTCCTTTAAGTACAAGGTCCCCCGATACAGCTTTAAGTCCATATTCTTCTATTCTCTTGCTCACCATGTTATTCCATATATAACTCTGATAGCTATGAATATACATCAAACGATTATTCCTTGGTATCTGTAGGTGAAAAATGTTTAACTGAATAATAGGTATCTTTAAGTGTGGCTGGGTGGTGAAAGTAACTAATGGATAAACATTGAAACAAGTCATTTTTCCAGTCACATAGTTAACATACAGGTGTTTGGTTTGTATACTACATTTCTGGTCTTAATTTGAGAGGAATTTACTTGGAAAGAAGGCAAAAAAAAAAAAAAAAGTATGCATTATCCCCTCAATACAAAAAGCTCATATTTTCATTTTGTGTAACAGTTTGCCAAGTGTTTTGTTGAGATAGACACGAGTCCCATTTTCAACATTGTAAAGCAGTACTTAATTATTTTTCTAGATTTGTAGGTCTTGAGGAACCGATAAGACCATTCAGTCTGACCTCCTGCATAACACAAACCATGAAACTTCACTAAGTAATTCCTGTGTCAAGCCCAGTAATCTGAGGTTGAAATAGAACTATTTTTTGGAAAAGATCCAATGTTATTTTTTTAAATCAAGACTTCAAACTGATGGCAATTCTATCACATACCTTGTCAACCTATTCCAATGGCTAATTACCCTCATTGTTAATTTGATTTGATTCTCTAAAGGCACAAAGAAAATCTGATCTTAAATCTTACACACAAGTCATAGATACCTATATAATTCAGATGAATTTAAGTAACCATATAGCGTCCATATTAGCATGCAACTACATTTAGAATTCTGTTCTTCCATCAATGTCCATTAATAGGAAACACCCAAGTTATTCATTACACATCATTTTGATTTACATTTTGTTTACTGAGGGGTCCAATGTGACAGTACTTCAAGGGAACACAGAGGAGAGGAATGGATGGATTTAAGAGGTTTATACATAGTCCATTTAAAATGTAGTGTAACACCACAAAAACAAAACACACAGAGACAAAAAACCTCAACCTTTTTACACTCACTATGCCAAATGCAGAGACTATATTCTTCAGTCCATACTTCGAAAGTCCACGTAGAAGTTGTCCTTCCACACACCTTTTTACAGGCAATTTTTTGAGGGCTGCAGCTGGATCTTTAGTTTTTGCCCACTCTTCTCTGCATTTAACTAAATATCCTTTCTCAGCTGTAACAATAATTTAAGATTAACATTTTAACTGCAAAACAAAAAATTCAAGTTGATTTAAAATATTAATGTAGCTGAAAATCTCAGTGCAACTAGTGTGCTTATGTCTTAGTGAAAGTTATTTAAAAAAAAAAAAAAAAAAAGAGCCAAAGTCTTCTAGATTCTCTACTAGAAGAGCTGACTCATTTGTTAACCTGTCTTTAAAATGTAGTAGGAGTACAGGACTCATGACATGGCTAATTTAAAGCAAACGTACAAACATGTAAATATAAACGGTTAAAGTACAATTAAAAGATATTTCTGTTCAATAGTATTGTTGGTACATAAATCCACCTATAAAACCTAATATTTACTACCTTCTAATATGCATTCCGTGGCTAAAATGGAAGATGCCCTTTTGAGCACAGAATCATAGGACTCGAGAGGTCATCTAGTCCAGTCCCCTGCACACATGGCAGGACTAAGTATTATCTAGACCAGGGGTCGGCAACCTACGGCACGCGTGCCAAACACGCGAGCCGATTTTGGGTGGCACGCCGCTGCCTGCTGCAGTCCCAGCCCCACTTAGCCCCACCGCCCACCGCTCTCCCCTGCGGGGGCAGGAGGCGGAAGCTTGGTCCTGCGGCAGCCAAGCTCCCCCCTCCCCCGCTTCTTCCCCCAGCGTGGTGCTTTCCTGCCCCTCCCTCCCGACGATCAGCTGATCGCCCGGGGGAAAGGGGGCGGAGCTGAGCCACAGCGTGCTCGCTGCTCCGTAGAGGAGACAGAGAAGAGGTAGGGACGGGGCCTTGGGGAAGTGGGTGGAACAGGGCATATCCCTTCCAGCCCCCTGCCATGAGCCGCTCAGGGCAGGGGGCTGGGAGCACCCCAGCCCTCTGCCCTCACCCCTGAACCCCCCCCAC